>JAZKJV010006964.1:0-600000 GCA_037367405.1 Ottelia alismoides | reverse complement strand
AAAATAAAGATTTTAGATTTCCAGTGCGGTATTTTTTATATTTTTTTATGCAACAAGAATACAAATGCAAGTGAATCAAGACACTTAGAAAACACAAACAAGGCCAAATTAATTTTAATGGAAAAGAAGTCCAATTTAGCCAATTCGTATTTTTCCTAGAATCCTAATCCAGTGATGAATGCAAAACATATTTTTTTAGAATTTTAGGGGTTAAAATGCAATAATGAAAAATGCACACTTTTTATGGGTTTTTCCGCAATTTATCACACAAACAGAAAGGAAAAATTATGAAAAAATTAGTGGAACTAAAACATGATGCAAGGAAGCTACAGTAATATTTTTAGAATTTTTTGACAAGTTATGAATTTTTTATGGATTTTTTAGTGAAATCAGAGTGACAGTGAGTAATTAATTTCTATTAAATCCACGTTATCAAATTAATCAGAGTGCGATTTATTTCAGAAAGATATTTAGATGTGCAATTCAGGAGACTTGAAATTTCGCAAAAAGGATATTTGTGGATTTAATTAAAAATCAAATACTAAAAACACTCTACAATTTATTTCAGGCAGAAGACAACCCCTCTTTGGATGAAATTTGGACAGTACGTTAAACACTCTTCAAGGCATCACATATAATTTTTAGGGAATTTTTAGAGCAACCTGTGTGAGATATAAATTTAAGTGCTCAAAATGGGTAAAATATGAAGATTTTCAATCAACCAATTTTAATTAATTACCCACAAGTCACAAAAATACAAACAAACAATCACATGATAGAGGATAAGTTGCTCAACATAATGATATTTTTTATTGAGTAAAATGATGCAACAATGATGTCCAAATTAAGAGCCAAAGACAGGGGTATATACGCAAAAATCAGGAAACAAAACTTATGAACAAAACATGTACAGGGACCTTATTGTAAATACAGAAACTATAAATAAAATATTTACAATTTTTACAATAATAAAAATAATAAACAATTCACCTTCTTCCTCCTGGGAAGCATGAAGTAGGAACCCAAAATAGGGAAGCGTCGACGGTGGCTCGGCGGAGGCGCGGCGCGCGGGCCGGCGCGCGCGGAGGAGGCGGAGCGTGGGTCGGCGCCGCTGGGGAGGTAGGGGCCGCGCAAGGGAGCGCCCAACTGCTGGAGGTGACGATGGTGGCCGGCGTGCGCGCGTGGCAGATGGTGGAGGCGCGGCAGCCGCACGCGCGGCTGAGGAGTGAGGAGGGAGGGGCGGCATGTCTGTAGCGGAGCCGGAGGGGCCGCGCGCGGCCCGCGCCGTCGGTGATGACGGTGGAAGAAGGGCGGCGGCGGTGGGAACTCTCCCCCACCGCTGCTGCGTTAGTTTTTTTTATTTTTTTTATTTTTTTTCTTTTTACTGCTGTAGCAATAATAAAAAAAACTCCTTTTTTTGTTTAAAATTTTTTTATATTTTTTTTGATTAGACAGAGAATAAGTACACAAAAAGTAGGGGGAAAATGATATGATGATAGTAGTGAAGATGATGAAATGAAGCTAAGTAAGTGGTAGTTAAAGAACCTTTTTTTTGTTTTAAATTTTTTTATATTTTTTTAATTTTGTTAAAACAGGCAATGAACATGATGAAAAAAAATGATATGATCATGGTGATGAAGATAAGGATATAAACAAATGGTGGATTTTGGGGGGTGAATTTGATGTGATATATATAAAAAATGCAAAACTAACAAGATGATAAAAAGTGAGAAAAAAATTACCTACGATGAACGCGGATGCCTATGGAGTGCTCTCGTGAGCACGGTCTTCGCTCGAATCGCCGGCGTGCGATGAGCTCGAGCAGCGCGCGGTTGCGGCTGCGATGTTGGCCAAAAAACCAACGGATCACACCGGAGAAAGGGCCGTCGTCGCTCGACCGCGGTTGTGTCGCTGTCACCGATTCAACTCAGGGAACTAGGCTCTCCTCACATAAAGATGGATCAAAGGCAAATTGAGGAGGATGGGATGTATATATAGATGATGAAATGAGAGGTTATTAAAGTGGTGGGAGGTTATATTATTAATGGAGTTGAATGGGAAGTTTAAAAAATGGTGGAGTTGAATGGAGGTTGGTGGTAAAGAGTTGAATGGTGGTTATTGTAGAGAATGGAAATTAAATAAATAAATGAAATAAAGTTGGCTACTTTAATTACAATAATTTAAAAAGAGAAGACAAAAAGTGGAGAATTTACAAAAGAAGACAAAACACTATGTACACATTTTTTTACTTTTCTAATATGTATTTTTTTTGTCTTTTTAATAAGAGATATTTACAATAGAAAAATACAAAAAATAGTACAATTAAAATACAACACAATCACGATATTTTTGTATTTTTAGTAATTATGAAAGATACAATAAAAATTTAAGAAAGAATGAATATATACAAGGTATACAATGTACATCTAGGTCCCAAAACCCAACTTTTGCAAATGAGCTCCGATTTTAATGAAATCACTTCCGTTGGATAGATAATTTTCTAACTTGAACTTTAAAAGTGAGTTTGGTGAATTTGGAGTTCATACGGAGCGGGAATTTAGCTTGGAAGTTGGTCTTTACAGCTTTTCCCCATTGGGATCTAGGAGTATTTATTTGAGGTAAAATTTGTTTTGTATTTTTGTATTTTTATATACATTGATATGAACATATTGGAAAAAGAATTAGCCAAAAAGGAGTTGATATGAGATTATTAAAAATATATAAAGTTTTGGGCTATTTACATGTATAAAACTCTGATTTTGCGGCTTTTTTTATGTGTAATTTATTTTGTACAATTTAATATACAATAATTAGTGTGTTTTATTTACAAGAGACATTTTGTTAATTTATTGATTTTTTGGACATTTTTATGAGCTTTTACTCGGGGATTTTGCTAAGATCAAGATATTGAGATGATGAATCGTGGATTCATCAGTCATGCATACATGGTGTTAGTTTATGTGTCCCTTTTTCGTTAGCATTAATGGAAGGCGTTAAATGCTGAAAATTTTGCCTTTTTTTTAAATCTATCATATTTTCAAATCACGCCACTTAATGTTCTCCTCTCCCTTTATCTCTCCTCTCAACTTCGCCTCCCTAATGACGCTTCTGCCGTACTCCACCTCTAACACATTCTCCTTCCCACCACCCCCTCCCTCCCCATCACCACGTTGTCACATTACATCTCCCTTCATGCATTGTGTCAACCTCCTCCACCTTCAACCATTTCCCCAACGTCATATTTGCAAAGTCCATGCATTTCAAATTGTCCCCTTATTCCCTTTTTCTCCTCCGCCTCTTTGGGCTCATACATCACTAGGATCCCATTCCCATTTGGATGTCCCCATCTCATCAACTTTAAGTCAACATGACCACTTTTTTCTTGCCACAAATTCAAAAGCATCAAACCTCTCATTTTCGTAAAAAAACCAATACAAATCAAAATTGTACCAACTGTACTTAATAATTGAAGAATTTGACAGAAATGTGAAGAATTATCCCTTATCTCTTGCGTGGCTCAAGTGGATTTCTATGAATGGTAGTTGAAAAACTCGTGAATAACCTCACTAATTTTGTGAAATTATAGCGTTGTTCATTGTAGGCAAGCAAATTCAGATTAATCAAAATGACCACTTAATGAATATTTAATTAAATACGAAAGCAGTCAAATTTATTTACTTGGGCAAGCCTAAGGTTGACCTCAGGGAAACCACTGTCTCCTTAGGATGATTTTCAAATAAATTAGATGCTAGATTTTTAAGAGATTTTTTTTGGCAAATTTTTAAGCAAACAATGATGAAATGTAAATGCAGAATTTTAATTAAGGTTAAATTAGCTTAAGATATAAAATCCAAATTAATAAGCAATTAATCTCAAAAATCCAAAAAGCTAATTTTCCTTAGTTATTTATGCAATGACAAATCCAAAACATAATTTATTGTATTTTTATAACAAAAAATGCATGCATGAAAAGTCAACAATTTCTAGGAGTTTATATGTAATTATTCATGCAAATGAAATGTGAAAATTATGAAAATTTAACATTAAGTAAAGAAGGATGAAATTAACCTACTGTAATTTTTTTGAAATTTTTAGATGTAAAATGTATTTTCTATGAATTATACAATACAAACTATGTGATTTCCAATAAATTAATTTTAATAACTAACAAACCTATGTGTCTAGTCATGATATATCCGGGAAAAACTATAAATCCTAAAAATATTAAGTTTGTAGAGAATTAAAAATCAATTACATCAATCACAAAATAATTTATTTGACCTTAAATATGTGTGCAATTGAAATTTTTTGGGGACATTACATAGCACAATTAATCTACTAAATGTAATTTTTTATTATTTTTGAGACAAGGAATAATTAACTATGGATTACTGAAGCTCAAATGGGTAAAATATGAAATTTCACGACAAATAAAAAATAAATAATTCCAAGATCACGAAAATATAAATACATCACCACATCGTAGAGCATTAATTGAACAAAATAATGCAATTTTTGGAATTTAAAAATGATGACAAATGAAGGTTCAATTAACAATAAATACATATTTTAGTATATAAATTAAGAAAACTAAAGTATTAAACATGCAAGGGGACCTAAGTGTAATTACCTAAACCTACAAGGGGTTTGTGGAATTTTCCCAAATATGGGGCATGTACCGCACATGCTTCTGGTCAGTTGGGACTTCATTATGACTCTAGAGAAAGATGAGGGCCTCTCTATAATTTTCCTCATTCCCCACTTGTGGGGCACATGTGAGGGAGGCTCGGGCGGTGAGCGACACTTCGGGTCCCAAAGCTCTACGTGGTTGCACTTACTCGCTTCGGCTGCACCGAAGCACTAGGATTGGGATCACTTCAGGAAGCATAATGTGGCACGAAGATGGCCATTGGATCAAGGCTTGGACCTTGATCTGACGTCGACTGCACGTTGAGAGTGAGCTGGCCGGAGAAGGTGTAGCCCAGTGGCGTATGGAGATGGCATGGGACCCTGATGGGTTGAAAGCACTCGAGGATGGTGGTGAACCTATGGCATGGCACCTTTGTGATCGTCCAATGGTGATCACATGGCAGGAGTGAGGGGCAAGTGGGCTTATATGATTTGGGAGAGCATGATATTGTGGCGCTAGCAAGCTCGAGTTGATGCTCATCTGAGGTGGTGAGCGTCGAAGGCGATCAACGAGGCGATACGATGGTCGACATCGAAGAAGAACAAGGGTGGGGCGGTGGCTAGTGCGAGGGCTAGTCGATCAAATGCGGTAAAGGATCGGGTTGAGGGAGTTAGGTGGTTGATCATCAGAGTAGAGGAGCCGAGAAAGTGGATAAGAAGGAAATCGAAGGAGACGAAGAAGAAGAAGAACATAAAGGGGAAGGGAAGGAGGAGAAGAATAATTACATGGGGGTTTATCTGGGAGGAAGATGGAGGAGTGCTTATCGTCGCTTAACCCATGGTAAGCAGAGCTCGATGAGCTCGAAGAACTCACGATGGTGGAGATGGTATCCCATGTCGGATCACACTTGCAGAGGAAGTCGTAGCTCGTTGGAAGGGTCCCACTCGCTATCATTGGTGACCCATGTTATAGAACTCTCTCTCTCTCTTCGTCACTTTCAAAGATGGCCGATAAGGGCGGAGGGCAGACATAGAGAGACCTTTTATGGGCTGTTAGGGAGTGGCCAACGAGCACAGAGTGTGGGAGAGAGTGACGAGGAGCGATTGTGATTAGGGGAGATGGTTGAGGTGTAGATGGTTGGACGAGAGATGTAGCGAGAGGGGCGGTGGCACAAAGATTGCGGGCAGAGGTGGAGGCTACACTGCAAGAGGTAGATAGGTGAAAAACCCTATATTCACCCTTTTAATAGTGTCGAATTAATGTTCGAATTTCGTATAGGTAGGCAAAGTTGGATTAATAAAAAAATCGTTAATTAATGAATTAATCGATCAAAGTGAGCGGTTATATATTTTTTACTTAGGCAAGCCCAAGGTCGAACTCATGGAGGCCAATGTCTCCTTAGATTTATTTTTAATCATTCTAGATGTTATATTCTCAAGGAAATATTATTTTTTTGGTATTGTTAATTGCAATAAATGAATTACATGCAATTTAGACTAAGTTTGGGGACCAAAATGTAAATTACATTCAAATAGTATCAAAAAACTCTCAAACTTGGTCAAACTGTAAAAAATGATGAAATTAGACTACTGCAGTTTTTTACAATTTTTGGATGGAACTTTTTTTTGAATTTAATATGCAGACTAGGTGATTTTGAGTCAATTAATTTTAATAAATACCAAACGTAATATTTTTCAGAATCTAAATTATTTTAGATAGGTCTATGTGAATGATGTCTAGAACATTTCTTAATTCCTAATTTTACTATGTAAGGAATTAATTAAAAGACAATTATGAAATTTACCATTTCATTTATTTTGATCTCGATGTGCATGCAAATGGGATAATTTGTGGGTACAAAGTAGACCAAACTCAACTCTAGCTACTTTGATTTTTTTGTAATTTTTAGAGTACGAATTAATTTAATATCAATATCAGAATAGAATTAGATAAAATATGCAATATTTCACTAAATCAATTATAGTTAATAAAACAATGCTCATAAAAAGTACAAATAAAACATCTATTATATAAAGAATCAATTATTCTGAAATAGACAATTTTCAGAATAATAAAATGATGATGAATAAGAGTTCAAACTAAAAGATATATGCTGGGGGTCTAATTGCAAATACAGAATTGAAAATGAATAAAAAAAGTGCAACAAAGCGCTTCTTTAATTAACTAGACCCGTTGGGGTCTTGCTACAATTTCTCCAAGCTCGCGAGTGCGTGGCTCGTGCATCTTGCTGGAGGGGATGTTTCAGTGATATCCTGAATCTTCGGGGAGTTCTAGTGTAAATTGTACCTCTTTGCACGTGCTCGTTTACTGGCAGGGACGTTTATGGAATTTGTTGAAGCACAAGGGTGTCGCTCATGTGAGGGGACTTTTGTCCCTTTCTTCTTCGATGACATCGGAGGAGGGGGAGGCAGCTCTGACACGGGCTGAAGGGCGGCAGAGGAGGAAGGGGAGATGAGGCAACGCGTCGAGAGCTCGGCCAAGGCGAGACGAGAAGTGCGGTGGAGCAGCGGAGGCTTGTGCGGGAGTATGCGCCACACGCCCGGTGGTGTGGGCATGCGAGGCGAGGGCGGGCGTCGAAGTCAAATTGCAAGAGCTCGTAGTTGAGAGTTGGCGACCTGGAGGGCTGCTGGTGGTTGGTGACGATGCCTCGACCGAGGAAGGGGCTCTGCAGGCAGAAGATGCGATGGTGATGGTCAGTTGTGGGTGGCGCGACTGGCAAGGGTTTCTACAGTGGGCGAGGCCGAGACGGAGGCTCGGTAGGTAGGCTGAGGAGCAAACGGTGGCAAGGAGTCGGTGCATAGGGCTTGTCCGCTGGATCGAAGGGCTCGACCTGGGCTTCTCGATTGCAGAGGTTGCTGCGATGATGGCAGTTGTTGGGTGCAAGGAGATGAACGGAGGGTGCTCCGTAGTAGGTGGAGGAGTAGAGCTGTCCTTCGACCACGATTAGGCTGGAGTTGGAAGGCTGTGAAAGGAGAGAAGAAACAATGAGGGAGATAATGAGGTGGTGGAGTCGTAAACAACTATCAGAGGAATGGAGGATCTTGAAGAAGAATGGAGGAACAGAGGAATGGAAGAAAAATAGAAGAATCCAAAGTGGAGGAAAAAAGGGAGGAAGGAAGAAGGTGGTGCGAGAAGGATCGCCTGGGGTTCATCGGAGGGATGGGGGAGCTACGCTCGACCCCGGTTCATGTCCTCGATTGGTTCTCCAGTGAGGCACCAAGAAGCTCAGCGAGAGCTTTGTGAAGCTCTGCAACAAGGTGTTCTACCGCACCTTGGATCTCGTCAAGAACGAAAGGGTGTCATCGTTACACGACATGAAAACCTTGTGGCTGTCACCTTGGAAGGAAGGGTGTTGGGCCTCTCCTCACTGATGGCGGATCCATTGCAATGGGGGAGGAGTGGACCCCTTTATTGGCGATTGAATTGAGGACTGGAAAGTGTGGTGGCGTGGGGAGGAAGAGAGGGAAATGTGGAGAAGCGGGTCATGCGAGAAGTGGTTGAGATTGGCGAGGACCGCAGGGGGTTATGAGGGAAGGAAGAGGGTGCGATTGTGGATGCGTGCAATGGTTCTTGCAGAGGAAGCGAGCGGAGGGAGGTGATTGCCGCTGCGAACTGCGCAAGGAGGGCGAGTCGCGCAGGAGAGAAGGGTGAGAAAAGGGTACCATGTGGCATGCCTTGGGGTCGCCACCCAACAAAAATAATAAAATTTAAATAAAAATAATAAATAAATAAAGATAACTAATTAATTAAACTAATTGAAATAAATTAAAATAGATATAATAACAATTTAAATAAATAAATAATAATTAAAGTAATGAATAAATAAAAATAAATAAATGAGTAAATAATATTGTAATATAAATGAAGTAAATAATAGTTAAAATAATAAATAAAATAAAGTAAAAATAGGGCGACACATGGCAGCTCTAGGAGTTGCCACGTGTCGTTTCCAGAAAATTCACAAATTAAATCGAAAGAAAAATAAAAAATAAAAGGGGTTAATCAAAAAGCGGTCAACACGAAAGTTGCTCGTCTCGATGAGATCTACAACTTTTATGAAGGACCAAAAATCAAAATAAATCATATGTAGAAAATGTATCTTTGGTGGTACCTTATAGGTATAAAATGCCACATTTTTATATCTTACAGTTTTTTTGTCATTTTACATAAGAGAAAAATCAATATAAAAATAGAGAAAATATAAAAGGAATATTTACAACTTATTCTTTTTTTTGTATTTTTTTAATAATTAAGAAAATAAAAGGATAAAATAAAGGTATTTTGGTCAATATGTAAAATATACAATAGGGGCCCAAAATTCAAGTTTCACATACGAATTTCGATTTTTATGAAATTGGTCTCATTTGTAACGTCTTTGAATGTATATTACTTTAAAAGTGAGTAGATCTAAATCAGATCATGTATGAGAGAGATACATGTTTTAAGGTTCTTACTCTCAAACTAGGGCTCGAGTTTTATTAGTCAATTTTACAAGTTATTATTATTTTTTGATATTTTTCTTTTATTAGTGTTAGTATTATATATACGATAGAGTTGATTTTATTAGATTTGGAGTTAGTATAAAATGGATACAAATAGGTGAATTTATCCAATATACATGCGAATATTTACATGTGAATTTAGTTCCTTATTTAATACAAATATGAATGCTAAAATGAAGACATTATTTACACATGCATGAATGCTAATAATGCAATATAGATTTAGAAATGAAGCTAATTACTCGGGAACACAACTCTATTTTCAACTTTTAGAGTGATGAATCACAAATTCATCAATAGGAAGAAAGCACATTGGAGAGGATCAGGTCCATGGTCGTTTGATCAGTTGAGATCGAACAATCACGTATGTGCCACATGGAGTGGGATTAAACAAATAAGATAAATAAAAATAAAAAAAAATAAATTAATAATAAATAAATTTAAAAAATTCAAGACTATTGGATGAAGATCCCTTCATCCAACAACCCAAACCAAGGGTGGGTAAAGGGACTTAAGAAGGGCAACACGTAGCGTCTCCAGGAGCGACCACATGTCGCTCCAAGAATATTTAGAAAAGAAAATAAAATAAAATCAATAAATATAGAAAATGAGGTCAAATCAAAAGGTGATCTTTATGAAAGTTTTTCATTTTGATGAGATCTACAACTTTCATGAAGGAACCAAAATCAAAAGAAATTGTATGTACAAAATGTATTTTTGGTGGTACTCTATGCATATAAAATACTATATTTTGGATTTTCAATTTTTATTATTTTTAAATAAAATAAATTTTTTTATTTAGATAAATAAAATAAAAATATTATATTTTACATATTAATCTCATTTGTTTGATATTTTTAATGATTAAGAAAAATAAAAAAATAAAATGAAAGGGACTTATATACAAACTCGAAGTGATTTATTTTATTTTATTTTTTAATTTAATTTTTATTTAGATTTCTGCCAATTTTATTAAAGCATAAATCAAGGAAAGTAAATGTAAAGGAAATAAATAAAAAAAGTTATTTTTGTACATAAAATGATAGGGTCAAATCAGATAAAATATACAATATACAATGAGGTCCCAAAATACAAGTTTCACATATGAACTCCCATTCTTTTGAATTTGGTCTTATCTTGTAGAAATTGAATGTATATTATTTCAAAGGTGAGTATGATTTCATAGGAGACTATGTGAGAGAGATATTCACATTTACAGCTTTTTATCTCAAAACTAGGGATTGGATTTTATTAAGCAATCATACAAGTTAGTATTTTTTGATATTTTTCCTTGATTAATGATGGTAATATGTACTTATGAATCGCTAAATGCATGTATTAATATAGATCCATTGTAGCACGATCATTTAGTGTGTCACACATAACCGACTAGAAGATCTCCACGAGGAGGATTCAACTTTAATTTTTATCCTTGGAAGTCCAGGGTCGAACACAAGGATACGAGAAATTTAATAATTAAATATAAAAGTCAAATATTTTTATTGAAAATTTATAGTTAATGAAGTGGGGCAAATGCAAAATTTACGAAAGAGATGATTCTTTTAACACTCATTTTTATGCACTTGAATTATATGAAAATCATGAAGCACAACCAAATAGCTTATAACACTCGCTATGCAAGTAAAAGCACAATGAACAATAATCACAATAATTTCTTGAATTAATTGAAAATTCAATGAGTTCCAAAATCCAATCCGAAGATAGGTCTAATCAATACATGATCTAGAAAGTAATTTAAAGTAATAATGATATTTAATTCACTTCATTACACAAAACAAGCAATTAAATCAATCACTAACTTAAATGATAATGATACATATTAACTAATAATTATCCAATAAGATTAAGAAGCAAGACATCAATCATGATGAATTGCTCAAAACAAAGACAATTTCAACTTCAACTAAGGATCTAACTAAGCACTTAGAAGATGAAATAGATCATGCGTGATTTTTATATCAAAATTAACCACAAAGCACACCAATACATAGAGTAAAAAAATAGCTTTCAAATGAGATTAAAAATACTTTAATTGGATTTATAGATGAAAAGTTATTTAATAATCAATCCATGGGTACAAATGCAAGAAAAAACTCCCAAGTTTTCTTACAAATAAGGACAAACATAGACTAATTTGCATTCAAATAACCTATAAGGAATAGTATGCAATTTTTTAAAAAGTAGAAGGATACAAATATAAATAAACGATTATTCAAGGGCTTATTTGTAGTTTCTCAAGAGACACGTATTGTGCACGCGCTAACAAAGGACTGGATTGCAATTATGGAGTTTGGCAAGGGCTTTGCTGCAAAAGCATTAGGTCACATGTATTCTGTGCGTGACTTTACTTAGGCAGAGTAAGGCTTGGTATTGTCGTGTTAACTGATCCCTGGCTTTATTCAGGTTCTGGTGCAATGAAGCAGAGGCTCGTTGTGATGCTCGGCCGAAGATGTGGCAAAATCTATACTCTAAGATCTTGACCAAATTGAGCAAATCCAATGGTATCTACTAACCGAGATCTTCTCCTTCTTCCTCCACGTGCGGTAGAGGAGCCTGTGCTTAAGCGACCTTACTTCTATGTCATCATACCTCCCTATATAGCTTATAGGTTGCTAAAGCTTTGCTTAGATGACACGAGAATGCTAATGTTAGGGATAAGCCCTGTAGGTGTCTCAAGCTCTGATTGTACGACAACTCATCAGAGGATAAAAGCTTAAGGATTTTTCTGATCGAGCTCCGACTATTGAATGTCTGCAAGAGTTAGATACAAAGCCCTACCTATCGTAAATCTAGTGGATGCTAATGAGGGGAAATTGAGGCCTATCTGAGAGTGGAGGATCAAGCCCTAGTGGGTCTCCCTGTCGAACATATGTGGAGAAGAATCGAAGCAATAACAAACAATGAAGAAGCGATTAGGATCGACTGGATGCACGCGTGAATGTCTGGGATGAGATGAATAAGTACTACAGATTCATAGATCAAAGGTTACTACAAGTAAGGATGATTAAATCAACGAAAACGCGGAGGGAATCAGGTCAAACATCTTACTTGGAGATGAATCGAACCTTTGGATGGATTTGAAGGATGAATCTTAAGCCTGATTGGGATCGAAAACCCCGATTTTTGCTTCACGAACATGACTGATGCACGGAGCTCTAGCACACCTTTGATGGAGGTCTGCGAAACAAGATAGTGCTCGTGGATCTCGCTAGTGAAATAACTCTATCTTTGATCTCTCTCAGTGTATCCTCTCTGTAATAGAGGTTAGCAAAAGTTCAGAGTTATCGCAAGGAGTGGTGGATGCCTTGTAAGTTGGTTGTAGGTCAATTTTTGATGAAATTGAAGTTTAGGAGTTGCTGACAAAGATGGAGGTTTCAACAACCTGTAGATGAAAGGAGGTTAGATGTTAAGGGAAGTTAGGGTTAGAATGAGAATTACTGATGTTAGGAGAAGAGAATGGTTGTGTCAGTTGGTCAGAAAATAACTAGAGGTGGTTAGAAAATTTAGAAGAAGTTTACGTGATGTAAAGAGTCACATCTATTGGAAAGGGGAGGCAGATGTTAATGATGACATCTGGGCCATTGGATTAAGATCTAATAATCCAAATGGGGCGCTAACAAGCTATTTGATTTGCAGAATCAAGAGATAATTAGACGCTTCTGATTGTGGCGGGGATGACTAAATCTAAGCCATCTGATCAGATGATCTAAAAGAGAGATAGGTGGCTAAATAGGGATGGGCCACGTGGCAGGCGTCTGAAATGCCATAAAGCCCAATCAAAATGAGTAAAATTCATAAATTCAAAGTTAATTAAAAAAGAATTAGTTAGGATGGAAATTAGAAAAGTGGTAAACATGAAAGTTGTATATTTCGATGAGATCTACAACTTTCAATAGAAGTCAAAGAGATCAGAGGTCATCTATACATAGATACAAATTAAATACTAAATAAAACCATATAAAACAATCTTCTTTATTTTTATATTTTTATTTTTTGGGGTTTTGTTTTTTATGTTATTTTATTTATATACAAATTTATTCTAATGTTTATTTGTTTTTGAATAAGAATAAATACATAAAATATTACACGATACTAGGTTATGATAATATACAATATAGTTTCAATTATAAACAACACACACATTAGTAATTAGTATTATTTGTTATTGAATCTTCGTGCTTAACTTTAGCAATAGAGTTAATATTGGTGATTAATGATGATAAATAAGAGATTTATCATCCCTCTATACTTATGCTAAGCTCATCCTCGGGCTAATAAATAAAGAATTAGTTAGAGAGACAACTTAATCACTAAAATCCCTGACATGTGTGATGAATCTCGGATTCATCACTCTAAATCTCATTTATTAAGTTCAAATCCCTCAAAATCATCAACATTTTTGCATTTATTCTGCATAATTATCATTCATGCATGTTTCCATAAGAATTGCATTTTATCCATTATGTTTGCACAAAATAAGAAGCCAAAAATCTCAGCCAAAATTAACCTGTAAATAGCCTAACTTCCCTGATTTTTAACTCCTTCTTGCTAACTCCGAATGATCCAAAACCACCTCCACTGTGTACATATCACTCACAAGAATAAATGAAAAATAAAAAATATAATTAACCCAAATAACTGGACCAAAAACCCAAACCATAGTTTCAGGATTTTCGGACTAAAAGCCCCATGTCTGCCCCATCCAGTGTCTGATTTGATCCTGCTCACTTTTGAACTAATGTACATTCAATTACCTTCAAAACAAGACCGATTCAAGTAAATCGGAGCTCATATGTGAAAGTTGGGTTTTGAGCCTCTTTTATATATTGTATATTTTAGTGGTTTTTGACCTGATATTTTATGTACGTATTTAACCTACTAATAAAATCCAAAAAAATACATTAATGTGTAAATATTTATATCTGATTTTTACCATATTTTTTCTGATTTTTATCTGATTTAAAAATGACAAAAATTTATAAAACCCAAAAAATCAAGGTATTCTATGTACATGGGATATCCCAAAAATATCACTTTATGCATTTGATCGATTCTGGGTTTGATGTATTCATGAAAATTGTAGATCTCATCGAGACGAGCAATTTTTGTGAAGAAACATTTTCAATCCATGGTCATTTGCTATTTATTTTTGATTTTACAAAATCTTTATCTGCAGATTTTTCTAGTGCTGACACGTGGCAGCCCCTGGGGCCGCCACATGTCAGCCATTTTTGGCCCCATGATTTATTCGTTTTCATTAAAAAAATTAAATTAAAAAGGCACCGTACGTGCCTCCCAGGCATGTGCTCCGCACGTGAACCGCTCCCTCTCCCCATTTTACGCCACATGGCGACCTCTTGGCCATCCGATCATCGCCCGATCGGACGGCCCAGGAGTCACCTTCAACCTCCCAGGTCCCCGCCCCTCCGTATCCTCCGTACATCTCACAACCGGCCACCAACCGCCCCTCCACAACCCTCGTCGTTGACCTCGTCTTCAACCGCCCCCCACCCTCGTAAACTCCGCCAACAACCAACGACCTCCCCACATCTAGCGATCTTCATCGCCGACCTCTGCTATTTAAGAGCTTCGACAGCCCTCGTCCTACCGCATCCGCTGATCCCTCGTCGAAGAGTTCCTCCATTGGCCATGACAACCATGTGATCTCCATCGCCAGCGTGATCTGAGGTTCCATAACCTCGTCGTAGCCCCGCCCTCCGTAGCTGCTCCGCTCCGATAGTCATCGTCGAGCCCCCGCTCCCCCAGGTATCTCCTCCTCCGCATCAACACCCTTCTTCCTTCATCAAGCCCTCCATCTCCGATCTATTTCTCTCTCGATCATTTTCCCCTACATCAACCCCATCGCTCCCCAAGCACCTCCGACCTACACCTGCTCCGTCTCGCTCCATCGACAACGCTCATCTGCTCTGATTCCACGTAGAGCAGCCGCCACAATGCCCTCGCCACCTCCTGGCCGGAGCCAGGAGTCGCCTTCATCGACAGCCACCTGAGCCGGCGTAGCTCCTCGCCTCCGCCTTAAGCCGGCCCCTCCTCCACCTCACAACCGGTGGCCAACCTTCAGAACGACCCCACCACCGTGGCCGAGGGCCTCCTCCGCCTCTCCACCAACGATGCAACGCTCCTCGCCACCGACCAGCACCAGTGTCCTCCGCGCCTTCATCGACAACCACCGTAGGCCGGGCCTCCACCGCCTTGCTCATCCTCCACCGCACGGTCGGGCGCTCCGATCCGAGACCCCCCGCGCACGTACGAGGCACGTGCATCCGGGGGGGGGGGGGATGTCAGCATTACATAAGCCCAGGGGTCACGTGCTGCGCACGTACCCCGTGGGCAATTTGCAGAAACACCCCCGGCCTCCCTCCATTTTGCGCGTCAGCCCCTGCCGACTAGGGGTCACGTGCATCGCACGTGACCTTTGGTAAAATTGCAGCAGTATCCTCCAGTTGCTCGATAATTACACTAGGTTCCCCCTGCACTTTATTTATTTTGTAATATTGCACTTCTACCCCTATATTTCTTTATTATTCTAGACCTCTACATTGCTTTATTTAATTATCCAAAAATAGCATGATGTTCTTCCATTAATTCTCTATTGTTTGACATAGTATGGACATTTTTGTGAGTAGCGGTTAATTAATAATTATTTATCTTGTGGAAAATTGCAAATTTTGTCCATTTTATGCTCTTAAATTTGCTATTGATTAACCGTTGCTCTAAAAATTCCCGAAAAATCACATATTTTAGAATTAATGTGCTTCACATTTGCTATTGATTTGCATCTGCATGCATATATTGCCCTGTAAAAATCATTTTGCATATTTCAGTATTCGATTTTTAATAGGTATTAAATCCCACATTTTCGTGGTTAGGATTTTTCTGAGGTCCCTTACATAGTAATAGATCTTAGATAATTTTATCCCCTAAAAATAAGTAGGTTTAATCTTTATTATAATTAAATATTGAAATTTATTTTGTTTATACCTAAAAATTCATAAAAAAATTCATATTGCATCCAAAAATTCCAAAAAAGTACAGTGCATTCATTTCATCATAATTTACATTATGGCCAAGTTTCATTTTTTTATGACACCATTTGAACGTAATTTGCATTTTAGTCCCTAAAATAGGCCGAAATTGCATCTTGCATCCCTTATTTGCATTAAAAATTCCAAAAAAAGACTGCCTCGAAAACCATACACGAACTTTGATAGACATAAATCTGGGTTATTCCTTTGCCTCCTTATGTTTGATCTTGGGACTTGCCCAAGTAAAATAAACATAAAACCACGTGATTGAAATTGAATAATTATTTGTGATTATTTCTTGACCGATTCCGATTGCCGCCTACAAAGAACGACAAATTAAATTTTATGCACGATGATAAACACATCTTTCTTAACGCAGCGAATTTCGGAACCGTCAATGTGCAAGTGAATATACAAGGCTTGGTTTAACGTATAACAATAGGTTTTTAGGAATCGTAAAACTCTAAGTTGATCTAAGGATTAACCAAAAGGAATTCAACTCCTCTAATTGTCAGACTATTAAGGTGCGTGTGTAGAATATCTTTCAAATGAGACATGGTCCTTCCATCCATAAGGAAGGCCTTCAATCTCAACCATTTATAATTAATCATGTGGTAGGTATTTATAGAATGTTAATATTATTTATAAATTAAGCAAAAATCCATTTTGGTCTTTATATATTATCTAAATAATATGTAAACACCTAAATTATTTCCTCAATTAACGTTATCTTAATTGCTTATTCAAATTAGAAACCCTAATTTTTTGTCATCATGCATTCCATGCAGGGGGCAAGGTGACGTCGCCTGGACCTCTCCTCCGCGCAGGCGGAGGTCTGCTCGCACGATGGCGACTGGTGGATGACGGTGGAGATACACAGTGGGTGCGGTTCTCCTCTTGCAAGTGGTGGGCGGCGACGGTGAAGTTTCGCACGGGGTGGCAACGTTAATGGTGATAGTGCTCCAGGTGGACTCGACGATAGATGGAGAAGCTCGCGGGGACTGGGCTCACACGAGGGCGGTGTGGCTCCGGAGGCTTGCGCGAGGTGCATGGCACAACTGGCGATGGTGGTCCCACAATCGGTAGAGAGACTCTTGGTAGTGTTTGAAGAGGTCGGTGGCGGCCTTTGGTGGATGACGATGGGAGATTTGGTGCCTCGTGCAAAGGAGCTACTCCTCTCTACGGAGGTTATGCGGTGACTGGCGGGATCTGCAGAGATGTGGTATGGGCAGCAACAACCAAGGTGGGTGGCGACACATGCCCTCCGGAGATCGACGATGGGGTAAAGTTGCGATGCTCCTCGAGTAGCGATGGATGGATCTTAAGGAGCAGTGGACGGTGATGACGACGACGTGTGTATCATTGTGGTGACTGCACAAGGAGGCTGTGCAACCATTATGATTTACATATTTCATATGTATAATACAATTTTGATATTTATTATTACAATTTTGATTTGTATTAGACATATTTGATGTGTATTTTTACATATCAGATGGATGCGAATGAAAATTTGTAGTTTTTATGTGTATTATACATTTTGGATGTGCATTAATATTTTAGATGTGTGTTATACATATTGAAAACATGTATTATACATTTTTATAAAAAAATACAGATTTCACATAAATCAAAAACGTAAAAATAGCTAATGTATTGCTAATATGAATTATATTCTACATATAACCATATAAATTTTACAAAATGACTAATGAAATTTGAATGAATCACATATTATACAAAAAATACAATCGGTACATAAGGATACAAACATATGTCTCATGTTATGTCGTACATCACAAAACTAGACATTATTTAAATATAGTATTACAAAAAATACCAAAATTATATCTAGCTACATTTAGTATTTCGAAATATTAAATACTATATGTAATTAATGCGAAACATGATGACCAAAATACCCTTTTGGGCCAACAAATTGATCACACCGTTAGATTTGAATCTAATGGCTATGATCGTTGGCCTTCCATACACATTGGAAAGGCCCCCCATACACACACACATGGGGTTGGGGAGCATGCACCCAGGTGCATGTAATTTTACATGCATCGGTGCCTATATCTTCCATGTTTTTTTTACATTTTTAGAAAATATCACATGTATATTCATCTACATCTCTCTCCATTACGCCATTCGAATTTCGTCAGAAACAGAGACTCCTATGCCCTCCATCTAGAACAGGTCGATTACAACAATTCTAAGACTGTTAAAATTACCTGGTTCTAGATGGAAGGCGTATGAGTCTCTGTTTCTGACGAAATTCGAATGGTATATAGGAGGGATATATGGATGAATATACATGATGATATTTTCCAAAAAAAGTAAAAAAGTGGAAGATATAAGCACCAGTGCATCTAAAATTACATGCACCTGGTGCATGTAATTTTACATGCACCGGGGCTTATATCTCCCATATTTTTTATTTTTTGAGAAAATATCACAGTGTATATTTATCTATGTATCCCTCCAAGATGTCATTCGAATTTCGTCAGAAACAAAGACTCTTATGCCCTCCATCTATAACAGGTCGATTACAACAATTCTAAGACTGTTAAAATTACCTGTTCTAGATGGAGGGCATAGGAGTCTCTGTTTCTGACGAAATTCGAATGACATCTTGGAGGGATATATAGATGAATATACTCGGTGATATTTTCTAAAAAAATAAAAAATGTGGGAGATATAAGCCCCGGTGCATGTAAAATTACATGCACCAGGGTGCATACTCCCTTCTCTCTCTCTCTCTCTATATATATATATGTATATATATAAGAAGTATGACTTAGTGTAGACTGTACCATGAGAGTAGAATCAAAATATCACCAAAAAGTCCAATCTCAGAAGCTCTCCTAAGGACACAACCCTCAACACTAGGGAATAAATATAGTCTTGCTTCAATCCACCGTCTCTTTAGTTTGTCATACTTCAATGGTATAATTGGAATGCCAGATTATGGAGGATGTAGGATTGTGTACTTATTTTCTCTTCCTCTCATTGGAATATGATTCTCTCAAATGCCAATATTCAACACGATTTCATTTTTGTTTTGCCAATCAGCGTGTCCATCAAAGAGAAATTTGAGCCATATGTACTTGTTTTCCTGGGAATACACCGTGATGCATCTTTTTATAGTATCTAATATACATGCATCCAGATTTATAGCGCTAACGATGCATAGTCCTTTTTGATGTACTATCCCGACTCATAAAAGCCTAATGATTTGGTCCGATAGACACTTAAAAGTTGGGAGCGCTCGCCTTGAATGTAGCTCATATGATGTAACTTTGTAATGTGATGAGCTTTTATTCTCTTTTCATCATTTTTTGAGGGAACTTCCATATTTTTTGGCTAGCTCCACCATGTTTACCAAGGATTGGCACACACTGAACAACTTATTAAATTAATGTCATCACACCCTGGAACTTTACGTCAAAGTAAAGAGATAGCATGAGAACATGTCACATACTGGCTAAGATGCTGACAATCAAGTTTCATGAAGACTTCATTAATTTTATCCCATCATCGAGCATCATGCAGATCATGTCCAAACTCAAGCTTCAAATCCCAGTTCCTTAATGATACCTTGACTCGTCTCAATAATAAATGCACTCGTGCACGTGGTGTAAAATCCAAATTCTTTTAAGGGAGATTAAGCATGAGTATAGCATGCATATCTTTTAATGACGAGGTATGAATTTTTAAGTCCAAAACTCTAATAATTAAGACAAGATCACTCTAAGTTTATGAACTCCTTAAATCAAGTGTTAAAGATCATGCCTTGAGTACATAGGGAAAGTGTCGGGGAATAGCACCAATTAAAATTTAGTAACTTAATTATTTACACAAGAATTAATGAATTATTAGTTTTATTAAAACATAGACAACAGATTTGTTACCCTAGTCAAATCAATAGAGAGAACACACAAACACATTAGGATGCCCAACATCACAACATTACAAGCTTTAGCTCCTTACAAATCAAGATCTGTTCTTCGAGGTCTAAAATCACAAGCCACCTTATGTTTCAGATGTTTCTTTCTAATAGAATACACCGAAATTTGAGTATGAAAGATCTTCATTAACTTGGAATTTCAACCTTCTGGAATGATGCCATTCTTCCTCAAAAGTAATATCCATATCTATATGGGAAGCCTTAACATTCTTCATAATCATGGGAAGACGAATCAAACCTTGAAATTCTGCAACAAACTTTTGGATTTTCTTTAGAAATGAAAAAACTAGACGCAATAGGATGACCCAACTTACAAGACATGTGAGAATTCAAGGACTAAACATCCTCGAAAAATGGTAAGGGTACCTCAATATCTAATTATTCTATCAGTATATCATCCATCACAATCGACATCACTCTTTTCAGTGAAATCTTTATCAACTTGATCTTCCAAAAAGTAGAGTTGAAATCCATACTTTCCTCCATGTATAACTCTGAAGACTCTAAGGTAAGACAACCTTAAAAAGAATAAAGACGAAACGATACGGTGAATCATCGTGACCTCTTAGTTACCTAAAACACCAAAGAATACTGAAGAGACACAACAAAATTAATGAATTTATTTTTGATTTTTATTAGATCTTGAATAAAGTTAATTAGTTAGACTCATTTACACTATTAGCTTTAAAAATAATTTTTGAAATCTTTTTGCAAACAATGTCACATAGATATAGATTTTTTTCAAAATTTCACAAAGATTTTTAAAACAGTGTCAATCCGAATTTTCACAAAACATGTAAAATGCTTGAAAACCATGTAAAATATGTATGCAGTTTTCAAAAATCATTACAAAATATTTTGCACAAAACTCAGTTCAAAAATGTATTATGATACCCATAACCCCAATAATTTGATTTTTTTAAGTGTGAGCTATGGCTAGAGTAAATATATAATATATACGATAGACTCCCATATACTTAGCTTTTCCTATATTCTCATAGCACAAAGTGATATGAAGCCATAGCTCAACTAAACATAAAACAATCTACAAGAACTTAGTAGAGATTAAGACTAGTCTAAGAATAAGGAAGAATGAGTCATAATTAATTTACAAGGAAGGTCCCCCTATACCTAGGTTTTGAAAAGCCTAAGTAAAGAGATAGAGGTGAATACAAGGGAGAGACCTGAATAGAAGAAAAGGTATGGACAAATCCCCCTATAATTAGTCTAATAATAGCCTAAGTATAGGTAATAGAAAGAATAAGAGACAGAGGGAATATGAAAGAATAGAATCAGAATGAATTAAGAACCTTTTGACACTGAATCTTCTGATCGAAATCTGTTATGATGCTCATGCCTTCTAAGTAATATGCAACTGAATCAATAGCATGAAGTTAATCACCTCAACGAAAGTTAACCTTTCCTTGGATTCTACAAAATTCTTAAGTAACACTACCACTGACCAGAAAGGAAGGTGCATTCTCTCAAATCTCTACATTACCATTCTCGCGCACGTCCTTAACAATAAAAGGACCCATCACTTTGACTTAAGTTTCCCGTGGAACATCATTAAGTTCGCAAACCTTTTGTCCAAGAATAAAGTTCTTGCATCTAATACGCGCATGACACTTCTTAACTTTGTCCTTATAGATCATACCATTGTCGTATGCTCGGTTGCGGATTTCTGCTAGTTCATTTAAGTTGAGGTCTCTACACAACTTAACTAAGTGATAGCTCCGGTTTAACTTCTTTATTGCTCATTTAGATTTGTGCACTAACTCAACGGGCAAATTACATGGCTTGCCATAAATCATCCTGAATGGTAAAGTGCCAAGAGGTGTCTTGTAAGCCATTCTATAAGCCCAAAGAACTTGGTTCAACAACTGAGATCAGTTCTTTCTATCTAGACGAACAAGATTTTGAATATTTCTCTTCGCGTCCCTATTTGAAACCTCTGCCATGCCATTTGATTGAGGGTGGTAAGGACTAGTTATTCCATGTTCAAATACATAGTCCTTTGATTGAGGGTGGTAACGATTTCATCATTCGATTCACAAAGTGTTACCCGATCAAATATCAAAACTTTGGGAAACACAAACCATGAAATAATATGATCCTTAATAAATTTGCAGACAATCCTACCATTTGCAGCTCAGGTTGAGATAGTCTCCACCCATTTTGACAAGTAATCAATTGTTAACAAGATGTACTAAAAAACTTGGCCATTAGGGAAGGGACCCATGAAATCTATGCCCAAAGCATAAAAAACATCACAAATAATCATAGGTTGTATGGGCATCTCATATCTAGAACCAACAGTCCTCCCATCCTCTAGTAGATAGGGCACAACCGTACAAAATCAGAGGCATCTCTAAACAAGGTCGGCCAAAAGAAACCACACTGTAACGCCTTGTGAGCGGTTCTCTTTCCGGAATGGTGTCCTCTAGCCTCAAGTGAATGACAATACATGAGGGCACTCTGGTATTTCTCCTGAGGAACACACCTTCTCTAGATACATTCCGATCCTTCAAAGAAAAGAAACGACCTTCCTAATGATATTTCCTTGAATTCGACTTAGTCGGTTTATACTGCTCCTAGTTCAACCATGGAGAACTTGCTTGGAGACAAGAAATTTCACCACGTTTGCTTACCATGGAAGTGAGTCTACAACACAAATAGACTCACCTGGAAAGGTCTCGCGAATAGGCTCAGTATCTAGGGAATCCTTTGTTTCAATCCTTGAGAGATGATCAACCACTACATTTTTAACTGCAGGTTTATCCTTAATTTCCAAATCAAACTCCTGAAGTAAAAATATCCACCTAAGAAGACACGCCTTCGTGTCCTTTTCCATGAGATACCTAATGGATGAATGATCATTATAACTATTAATTTTGAGCCCAAAATTATAAACCTAAACTTCTCTAAAGCCTAGACTATGGGAAGCATCTCTTTCTCAGTTACTTATAATTTCTCTGTGCTGGATCCAAAACTTTTCTTGCATAGTGAATAACAAATGGAATCTGATCTCAGATTTGCCCCAATATGGCTCCTATAGTAATATCTGAAGCATCATTCATGATCTTGAAGGGAAGAGACCAATCAAGATCCTGCAAATAGGCGAGTCACAAATCTTCTTCTTAAGGAGCTCGAAGGCCTCAAGACACTTGTGATCCACAAAGAACTCGATGTCCTTTCCTAAGAGCTCAGTCAGGGGTCGGGCAATCTTATAAAAATCCTGCACAAATCCTTTATAGAATCCAACATGCCCCAGGAAATGACTTCTCTGACTTGATATTGGTCGGTGGATCAAGTTTCTTGATCACATCCACCTTGACAGGGTCAACCTCCATTCCCTTTTTGGAGATGGCATGCCCCCAACACAATACCCTCCTTAACCATAAAATGACTCTTTTTCCCAGAAGAGTACCATATTTACATCCCTACACCTATGACGAACTCGGTCCAAATGAGCTAAACATGAGTCAAATGAATCTCTGTGAACCGAAAAGTCATCCATGAAGACTTCCAGAAAATCAACAACTATTTCGGCAAACACAACAATCATGCATCTATGAAATGTACTTGGGGCGTTGCATAGATCGAAAGGCATGCGTCTGAATGTGCATGTACCGGAAGAACATGTAAAAGTGGTCTTTTCTAGGTCCTGAGGGAGGATATCTACTTGATTGTAGTTAGAGTACCCGTCAAGAAAATAGAAGAACTCCTTCCCCGCTAATCTCGTCAAAATCTAATCAAGAAAAGGTAGGGGAAAGTGATCTTTCTTGGTTGCAAGATTCATGCACCTATAATCGACACAGACGTGCCCTGACGTAGGTACTCGTGTCTCAATCTCAACTCCCTCCTCATTGGTGACCATCTGAATTCTCGACTTCTTCGGGACAACATGTAAAGGTGCCACCCATTTGGGGTAAGAGATTGGGTAAATAAAGCACGCTCCACACCATTTCTCTATCTCCTTATTAACTGCTTACTATAGATTTGGATTAAGTCTCCTCTAGAACTCATGGGAAGATCTAGCATTATCCTCAACAAAAATGTGGTGTGAACAGAGTGTGGGATTTATACCCACGAGATCCGACACCATCCATCCTATGGCCTTACGGTTCCTCTCTAATACATTTAACAACCTAGCCTCATGTTCTGCAATCAACCTAGAACTAATAATGACATGAAACTTATTATTGGATACTGTAAGGAAGGCATATTTTAATGCAGGAGGTAGTGGCTTTAACTCTGACAAGGATGAATCATCAGGTACATCAGGCTGGACTATCACTCAATCGGATTCTATGCAGCTAAGTGAAGATGAATCGTCTGTAGTGTCATCCACCAACTGAACTAAAGAATAAGGAGTTAGATCACCAAAGAAATACAATATTCAGCCAGAGCCACGTCAGACCCATCATTTATTTCCCTTGAATGTTCCAAAGGAGGAGGAACGAGGGACGTCTAAGTCATCAAGAGAATATGAGGATGCATAACTCAAGAACTCTGGTAACGTATCAACACCTGCTCTATGTACACTGTCATATCTAGATGAGAGGATCTCACTCTGTACTGTCGGGTTCTATGCCCAAATCCCAACTATGCTAACTACACCACAATTGACCTCATCAAAGGAAGAGAAATTCGTGCTAGACTCAAAATCAGGTCACTACCATTTTTTTGCTTCATCTATAGTTCCACTTCTCCGCCAAGAGAACAAAACTTCATCATCCCTGTCTAATAATCGAATGAAGCTCTAACGGTCCTAAGGAAGGGCCGCCCAATTATAATATGTGAATCTCTCCAATGATTAGGGATATACATATCAAGGACAGCAAAGCCCACTCTATAGTCTTGCTCCTCAATCAAGATAATGAGATTCTTGACCTCACCCTTAGCCTTTTTCATTGATTTATCCGCAAATTGAAGTAATGATCTAGATCGGCGTAAAGGTCCTAACTTCAATTCCTCATATAAGTCAAAGGGTAATAAGTTGATCGAAAAACCATTATCTAGGATAGTGCGTGCAAACGTTATGTCATCAATATGACCCACAACATAATGTGCTCCTACATCTCTCATCTTCTGCGGTAACTTCCGATTCTTGAGATAAAATGTAGTGGCAATCGATAAAACATGGGTCTTGATGTAGCTGTTCGATTTCTTCCTGCTAATTCTACTAGGTATGCATCTCACTTTCAAATATTTTTGGAATGCAGGATGATTGGCCACATATTCATCAAATGGCACCTTAACCATGATATTATCTCTACAGAATAATACCATTTCATGATCATTTTTCTGAATCTTATTAGTGATGTGCTTTCCTACTGTAAGAGCATGGAGGAAAGGGATAGATAAAGAATGATGTGAAGACTCAGACTCAAAAATAGAAACATGCTCTTTGTTATTAGTAGAAATTGAGTTTTTCACACATGACTATTTTACAACTGGAACAACAACTGAATTATCTATTATAGGAGGGGGAATGCCTCCTGAATGTGCATTCTTCTCATGTTAAGGTACAATGTCCTTCATAGACTCGGAATCTGAGGCATGCTGCTTTACTCTCATACTCCTGCTCAATTTCCTCCTAGTAGGTTCCTCTCTCTGGTGATCTCTCTAAAGGTGCCTAGCTTCATCCTCCTTTGAAGTCTCCTCGGGTTGAGCTTCAGAATCTGTCCTCTCCATGTCCCTATCTTGATCATGGTCCACCCGCTCTTGAAAGACATACGTTTGACACAATCAAACAGAGAGATCTCGTGCCCAAATTGGTGAGAATCTGAGTAGTATACATGATCTAATTTTTGCTAAGGCTGAGGTCTATTCAGAATATTGGGATTAGCCTGAACTTGGGAAATAATGGATGTTGTAGGGACAATGTGTTAATCATGCAAACATGATAGACGGTTGAGGTCAACCCCGAAATCCTACACTTCATTTCTGTAAGAACGCAACTCCTCTAAAATATGTCGCTGAAAATCCATGGGACTAGAAGATGATTGCTGCAACTGTGAAGAAGAAGAAGGAAAGAGAGGACGAGAAGACTGGCCTTGATGGTCATATAAATGTTATTGCTGGGTAGTATGATAAATATGCAGGACAGATGAATCCACATTTCATCATCTTTATTCCATCATTTTGGCCTCAAAAACCCTAACAAATGCCTGTAAATAGCATTAAATAGAGCATATTAGCATTCATGCATCATTGTGTAAATATTGTATAAAATGCAGTTTTTAAAGCCAAAATTATAGAATAAAGAAAAGAAAAGAAAAATAATAAAATATTGTAAATATTTTATGACCCGAAACCCCGAGACCTAGGCATCTTAATGAATAGGTCGACAAGGAATAAAGTAAGGGGGAGATAAGGGCCAGAATACCTGTTCATTTTATCCATTCTTTATTTATTTTGGGACCTACTTTTGGTTCCACTTTTTATACATTAAATAAAGAAAGTTTGTACATAAAAGTTGTAGATAATTAAATAAAGAAAAATACAAAATTGATTTCACTGAAAAATAATACACAGATAAAAAGTTATGGTCTGAATAAAAATCCAAAATCCCAACTTCCCAGACCCGTATCTCACAACTGAAAACTCCAAATGCATCAAACTCACCTTTAATTGTATATAGTTCAAAATAAGCTATTTAATGGCGATGGTTTCGCATTTGGCGGAGCTACGGTTTGAAAGTTGAGTTTTGGACCCCTCATTGTACAGTTGTACTGATTAAAATATTCAATTTATTATTTATTTATTATTTTTGTATTTTTATAAATAATACTTATAATATATTTGTGTATTCAGAATAAAAATACAAAAGAAACATAAATAAAAATACTTGTATATATCATATACATAGTTACTATACCTATAAACATACCTATATGATACATACTTATATTTTATTTAATATACAAAACACTTCGGAAAATAAAATAAAAAATAATTATGTATGTAAAAGTATTTTATAATTTTATAAAATACTAAATAAAAATAATAAAATTAAAATACACAAAATTAAAATTAAAGACTAAAATATATAGATAATATACCTATAAGGGGTATAAAAGTAAACTAGTAAAAATATATTCCATAAAAATAATTAAAAATCAAAATAAAATACTACATAAAATAATTAATATTTTTTATTCAATCACCTAATTAAAATAATATCGTTTATTATTTTTTATTGATCTGACAAATCAATTTTTAGAGGTTTTTCCTGGTTGGTCCACGTGGACCAACCAGGAGGTCTGAACTGTTGACCAAGGTCAACAGTCTGACCTTCACCTCTGGCCGTGTCAGAAAGGCTTTTTGACCCCGGTTTCATCCATTTTTTCGAGGACGCCTCGATCACTCTTTGGTGATGGCATCTTCATGACATCTCTTCCTCGAACTGTAGTGAATCACGCCCAAGTGATTCCTTGGGCTGTGGAGCACCGCATCGAGCTGACACCCTCCTTGAACTTCACGCCCCGACCACAGTTCAAAACCAAACCCGTCGTCCCCCTTTGACCTTTGATCCTTCTTCCGCCAAATCCACCCGTAAACCCCTAGCCCATTGCATTCCTGGTGACAACAGGAGGCGATTCGAGCCTGGGTTCATGCTATCTGGTGTTGAATCGAAGAGATCCAGCCCCTCGCCGGAGCTCCGCCGCGAGTCCATCCCGACGTCTCTGGTGAGCCTCACCTCCTTCTCTTTCCCTTTTCTTGTATCCCTAGCATAGTATAGATCAGCATAGTAGCAGTTTGGGTCTTCGATTAAGTTATTCGCCGTGATTTCGTCCATCGAACCAACGGCGGAGCTGAGCTCCGCCCGCCGTTTCCGGTCGTTCCACGCATCAACCCGACCACCTGTCGCCTCCATCTTCTTCCCCTTCGCTCCGTCGCTCCGCTCCACCCCTCCATCTCCCTCGATCTCGCCCAGATCGAGCGACCGAGCTCCATTCTCCGTCGCTCGCCGGAGCTTCACGCCCGAGCCACGATTCACCCTCATCGCACCATCGGAGAGCACCCCGAGCATCCCCTTTTTCCCGTGCTTCTAACTCTGCAGGAACGAAGTCAAGAGGAGGCTCAATCGAGCCTCGAAGGTTCAGGGAAGCACCCACCAGATGATCCCCCTCGTCCGAGCACCTCCGGTCACCTCGACCTCGGCTGAGGAGCTCCATCGACGCGGACGAGCCCCAGGACCATTTTGCCCTCGGTCCGGGGCTGGTGGAGGCCGTGTGTCGGCCGGAATCGCCATTCCAAGAGTCCTCCAGGCGGTGTTCTTCGTCATCCTCGCCCAGCCGTCGGATCAGCCTCGTTCTTCTAGCCGTTCAGCAGTCGTCGGATCGGGGCACCTCTCAGCCGTCTGATCAGCCGTTCACGATCTAATCCCAACCGCCCAGAGTGAAGGAGTACGGGCCGACCGATGTGCGCCACGTGTCACCTTTGAGCTGCATAGCCACCGTTCATTGGCGCACGCCCCTTAGCCGCTGGATTTGCCACGTAGATAAGTGGTTCGTTTCTAGCCGCACGATTACTTTTTGAGTATTTTGCATTTTGAACTCAGAACTTTTGGTTAATATCAGATATGCCCCTGTACGTGAATTTTAAAATATGTTTAGGGTAATTTGCATGCATACCCTGCCAGCTTTTATGTATTTACGGTTATACCCCTGTGCGTATTGGTTTAAATATATTTTGGATTAATTGCACTTTTGCCCTAATGATTTTTAGTACTTACAAATATGCCCCTGTGAACGACAGATCACGTGCTCTGTGCGTGCATTTTGGTGAAATTTGCACTTAAGCCCCTGGATGTTTTTAGAATTGCATTTATACCCCTGCTAGGCTTAGGATTTTTGTACGTTTGATCTATTTATTTCACGCATCATTTAAGTGCCGAAAATTCCATAAAAATTAACTTAAACTCTTGTGTGCTCGTACTTTAACGCCATATTTTTAGTTTTTTATTTTATTGCATTTTTATATTTATTAAAAATCAAAAACATGTTATTTCAGTACTGTTTAGCTTAGAAGATACCAAAAAAAATTAAAATACCTCGAAAAATTCCAAAAAAATTACTTACTATCTATCTTGGCCTATTGTTAGTGTCAGTCCAAAAATCATTAAAAATCTCAAAAGAAAAACCTTAAAAATTCAAAAATACACAAAAACTTCAAAAAAAATATATAAAATCATAGAAAACTCAGAAAAATAGAAACTCAAGTTCTGTAGATTCCATATTTTCTTATCTTTATTTTAAAATTAGTTTGGAAAATTTTGGTGGCTGTTTGATATTTTTAATTCCCAGTTTACCCCCAGCCAGTAGCTAATTCCCTGGTTTCCTTTATTTTGCTATTTAAAAATACCAAAAACAATTTAAAAAATACCCAAAAATAGTAAAAAATTATAAAAATACCAAAAAGATTTTATTTTTGAATTTTTGGCTATTTTTGCATATTTTTATAAATATTGTAGCACCTCTTTTATTACCTTGTTTATAGATTCCAATATTGAAAAAATATAAAATATAAAATAAAAAAATCAGTAAATTAAAAATCAAAATACAAAAATATAAAATTGAAAATTAAATAAAAAAACTAAAATTAAAAACCCACAAAAAAATCCAGATTGGCTAAGTAGTCCATTAGACCTAGGAGTTGACTTTTTGTCTATACTCTACACCTTTGTTTCCTGTGTTCGACCCCTACTTGCTTGCCATTGTACATTTTTTGTAGGGAATAATAAATTTTAATCCTTGCTCTTGATTGCCTGATTGATTGTGTGGGTTAATTGTTGACGAACGGGAAGGCTTGAGTAGTCGCATCAGCGACAGTGAGTCTGATTTGTCAGATTACTATTTAGCGGCTCTCGCAATCTCGTTTTTCAAGGCCCTACTGTGCTGACTAGTATGTTTGCTGATGTCCGTGCTGTTGCTACTGCCTCAGTGCCTGACAAGGAATGACTCTAGAGCTTTGTGGTGTTGGAAGAGGAGTAGAAGTAAACGATGTGTTGTAGAAGATCTAGGGATGTTGGTAGGAGAAACGGTCCCCAGAACTCCCCAACCTGACAGGGTCCTGCGTATACCACACACCATTTACTTCCCACACCTAGGAAGGTGACATATGATACTCTTGAATGTGGTGAATACGGTAAACTGGAGCGGTAGATGCAGTCGTGGCATTACCTTCATCTTGGATACTCTCTTAGTAAGCTCCGCCATCTGCTTGGGTAATTTGGATAAGTTGTTGTCCAACTCATCCATTCATCTATCGATCCTTTCAACCACTGTGGGTTTTTCTGCTATTAAGATCAAGTCAAAATGATCCGCTATAGCCTTCACGTCCCCATTGGATAGGAATGGATTGGGGGTCTCTAGCTGAGCTCTGCTAGTGGTTTGTTCTCTACTCGTCTCGGTCATTGGTCGAACACCTTTCAGACGGTGTCTGCTCCTCGAGAAGTGTAACTTCCTCCATAAGCAGCACTAACAAGACCCTGCACATCAGGGTGTAAACTACTATATACAGATTAAAGCAGGATGGTAGGTTCTAAGCCGTGACAAAGACATTTCTATAATAAGTCCTTGAATCTCCCCCATGATTCACATAAAACTTGATTGGAAAGCTGTGATAAACTCGTGATGCATGAGTGCATCAAGTTGGTTCTACTCAAACGGTAGAGTTTCTTTAGGAAGAGGTCCTTGAAGTGTACAAAGGTTTTTACGGCTACCCCTCGGCTCTTCATCCAGTAATATGCCTTATCCTTCAAGGAAAAAGGAAGGGCTTTGAGCATGATATAGTCTTGACTAACCATAGGATTCCTAAGGTTAGATCAGACCAACTCAAAGTCTCTAAGGAATGCATATGATTCTTTGTGTGCATTCCCATGAAAATGTGGTAGCAAGCTAAGGAACCGTGGCTTCAATTCGTACTCAACTTCATGTTCTGTTGGGATCAACCAATTAGACATCTGAATCTACCCAGGGCTATATACCGCATCCATTGGTGTGTCTACCCAACTGCAATTGACCTAGTTGTGCTCTCATAAGTGCGTGATTATGTTTGGATTCTGCCAACCTAGCCGGAACTGCATGTAATGGGTCCTCTCATTTATTCTCCTTTCCATTTTGCATCTTAGGAGGTACCTCTAATAAATCTCCTTTACCTTCATCAAACAAAGGGTCTAAGTGAGATCTATATGATGATAACGAAATCGAATCGATCTCACCAAGGCAATGGTCTTCCTCGTTGAGTAAAGAAGAAAAGGGGATGGCTGACATGTAACCACCCCCAAGGAGGGAATCATGATACGCCAATCAGAAAAATGATTATTTCTAAACTGGGATGGTCCAGTTAAAGATGAACAAGGGGAGTGGATTGGTGAAGATATGATATTTGGGTGGTTCATTGACAAGATCACAAAATCCGAGCATATATCCAACCAATTATCCATCATCGAATTCAAGAGATAGGGAATTAGAGCGCGCTTGATACAAAAAAGATCTAGTTCTATTTAGCACTTGAATGTGCGGAGTTACTCACGCAAAATAATCAATGCAAACCCTTTTGAATTCACGAACTCAACACTGAAGGCTGGAGATGATGGCCTTATTATCTTGTCAATTTTATTGGTGATAAATGCAAATATTGAAAGAGTTACGAGCTGTTGGGTACCAGTATTTCCTTACAAACTGTCCCGATTCTTATGGCTAGTTGCACCCACTCTTAGCCAATATAGGAGTAAGTATGGATCATAAAAATACGACTACTCGTTACTTGAGGACGGAGCCTTACACAATGTTCTCTAAACCTCCCACTATGATAAGGAAATCCAGACCATTTACCAGCTACCTGTATTTCCTCATTGAGAAGTGGCTAACCATTTTTGTAGAACCAATAGTTTATATGAAAAACCCGGCATGGCTCTATTGTAGTATCTTCCCTCTCTCACTTGATAAATACCTGCATACAATATGGGATTTATGCACCCGTAAAACAAAGTTGCTTTTATTCCAATTTGTTTTAGTTAACTTGCATCAATTCAGTCCTAATTTCAAGAGTTTTGGTTATCACTTTATTTTTAAGTGATCACAAACATTGCCTAACATACAATACCTTTTCCTTTATACTTAAGTTGGTGAAAACTAAGGGAGCAAGCGAAAAACAGAATGCAGTCAGAAATCAATGATGCATGCAGTCATTTAGAGACACTTACAACGCTTCCCAAAACTCTCCATATGGATGCAGAATAAATTTATAAATCTAGCTAAATGATGCAAGTTGAAAAAGCTGCATCTAGGTAGTAGTTTTATTAGCAGTAAAGAAATCGATTTATTTGACTAAGTAGAACATATGCTAAGTGTGTCTATGAATCTCCTAAGATTTTTGTAATTATGAATATTATGAGATTTGTGTAGTGTATCCTAATTGTGAAATAGATCAATCAAGAATGATCTACGAACATTCTATTTGATGTGGTACATTGCGTCACTCAAGTTGAGAATCGCTCTCGACACAACCACATAATGCATAATAAAGTCTACATGCATTCTTTACACACGAGATCTCAATTGAGAACCGCCTTAAATAGGCAATTAATTTCAATATGATAAAATAAAACTACTTAATCTAATTAAACTCTCAACTAATTAATTTGCTTCACGGGCTATCCAGTAAGCAACTCCAAGCTTCCTACCTTCGCGGTCCTTCGAAAGTCGTCAACTCCATGGGCCTACCACAGAACAATATAGTTGTTAGAAAAATTCTAAAGAGATTGAACTAATTAATTAAGTAAAAATCACAAAAAAATATAAGACAACATCAATTAAAACAAGCTAAAAAATAATTAATCCTAAAAATCACTAAATAAATAATTGACCCTAAAAAATTGATCACAAATTGTGCTGCATCCCCGGCAACAATGCCATCTAATGAATCGCTAAATGCACGTATTAATATAGATCCATTGTAGCACGTGCACTTAGCGCGCGATACATAATCGAATAGAAGATCTCCGCGAGGAGGATTCAGCTTTAATTTATATCCTCGGAAGTCCATGATCGAATACAAGGATGTGAGATATTTAGTGATTAAATATAAAAGTCAAATATTTTAATCGGAAATTTATAGGTTAATGAAGTGGTAAATGCACAATTCACAAAAGAGACATTTTTTTAAACACATATTTTTTATGCACTTGAGTTATATGAAAATCATGAAGCACAAACAAATATCTTATAACACACACTATGCAAGTAAAAACACAATGAACAATAATCACAATTATTTCTTTAAATAATTTAAAATTCAACAAAATGAATCTGAAGAAAGTTCAAATCAATACTTAATCTAGAAAGCAATTCAAAGTAACAATGATATTTAATTCACGTCATTGCTTAAATTTAACAAGCAATTAAACCAATTATTAACTTATTGTTATGATACAAACTAGCTAATAATTATCCATTAAGATTAATAAGAAAGACACCAATCATGATCAATTGCTCAAAACAAAGACAATTTCAACTTCAATTAAGGATCTAATTAAGCACTTAGAAGATGAAACATATCATGTGTGATTTTTATATCAAAATTAACCACAAAGTACGCTAATAGATAGATAACAAAATAGCTTTCAAACGAGGCAAAAAACACTTTAATTGGATTTATAGATGAAAAATTAAACAATCAAATCCATGGGCACAAATGGAAGAAAAACTCCAAATTTTCTTACTAAGGACAAACATGGACTAATTTGCAATCCAAATAACTGGCAGGGAATATTATGCAATTTTTTTAAAAAGTGGAAGGATATAAATACAAATAGATGATTATTCAGGGCTTAGCTGCAGTTTCTCTAGAGACACATGCTGCGCACGTGCTAATGAAGGACTACATTGCAATTCTGGAGTTTGGCAGGGGCTTTGATGCAAAATCCTTAGGTCACATTTATTCCGCACATGAATTCACATAGGCTCAGAGTTGGCTTGGTGCTGTCGTGTCAACTGATCTCTAGCTTGGTTCAGGTTGGGGGGTAACAAATTTGAGGCTCGTTGTGAGGCTCAATCGAAGACACGACAAAATATGGACCCTGAGATCTTGCCCAAATTGAGCATATCTAAGGGTATATACTAACCAATATCTTCTCGTTCTTCCTCCGCATGCGATGGAGGAGCTTGTGCTCAGGAACCTATAAATGAATGAGATTAACCATCATGCAATAATCATTTAGGAACACGCAAAGTTCATGAAAGATTGGATCATTGCTTAATTAATAATAATTTTATACACACGTCAAGATTTCTTACATGGAGAGAGTGCTTTCTGATCATGCTACAATGCATATTAGTCCTAATGAAAACAGAATTTTCCCAACCTACCCATTTTCATTTCCAACAAATGTGATTGTTCCATGAGCAATTTAAGCATGGCTATAAGAGAAGCTTAGCCTGATTATTATGTAAAAAATGGAATGAGTCAAATGACTACACTTGCTTCCAAGATTGGACACTTAAGATAATTTTTAAGCAATAGCATAAGAAAGTATTTGGTAATATTGATCAACAACATGCTACCTTTCTACAGACTAGTGGACCTATTGATGATTTATAGAAAGATGAATGGGATGCACAAAAATGGATGAAGCTGAATAAGTCTAAGAAGGATCACGTTGATGCTTCTATGAAATATGAATGCTTTTTGAAAAAAAACTAAAAGCAAGATTGCTTTCCGAAGGAGTCAATAATCCTAAGTTTTTCCATGCCGCTGTGAAAATGATTAGAAGGTTGGGAACACTCTTTTCATTACTTACTAATCCTATTTTTGAAGGATAATGAAATACAAGCTACTGCAGGGACTGAATTCTACAATAACCTCTTCACTTCTCAATCTACAGATTGCGAAGATATTTTGAAGATATTCTGTCCCTGGTAACTAGAGAGAAAAAATTGAGGGCTATTGATGTCCTTGATGAAGAGATGTATGGGGTTATTAAAGCCTTTCCTCAAAAAACAAAAACCTGGGCCTGTTGGTTTTAGCACTGAGTTATTTGTTAAATGTTGGGAGATTAATAATGGAGATATTGTCTCAGCTGTGGAAAAGTTCTTTCTAGATGTAAAGTGCATGACGCCATAAAGACAACTTTCATATCCTTGATTCCTAATATTCCAAGGCCAAAAAAGTTCCCTGATTATAAATCAGCTACTTTGTATAATGTTAGTTACAACATTACAACCAAAATTGTAACAAACAGGCTAAGACCACTCACCACTTCTACGGAAACTGATTGCCATAAATCAGGGAGGCTAGGAGTAATGGACTGAAAACATTCGTCACTGAGAATGCTGAATTTCTTGGGTGCTAATGCTTTAATTTTGGCTAACATCAGTCATTTACTTCCAATTCTTTATTAATCCTAACATCAGGCATTTTCCGTAGTCTTCTTCCCTAACATCAGGCATTTTCTTCCAATTATTTATGGGCATCATCTGGATGTGTTATGTGCTATTGATTTTGAAAGAGCCTGAGTAAAGGACTGAACATTCATCGCTGAGGATGCTGAATCAAGGTTGATAAGTTCAGAGTTGCAAGAATCAACAATGATTTTCTATTCTATACTTCATCTGAGGAAGGAGCTGTGGATGCTGTTTCAGACTTTGCCATAACATTGTATAAAAAGTTCAAAGAATTGAATACTGTAGATGCCGATGTAAAACAGATTATCAAAGAAAAGGATGGCAATGGTCTACGTGCGAAGTGCATGCACTCGGCATGCGAACACAACCAATGAGAAGGATTCAAGGTGCAATGAATCATGAAGATTGACATTCCAGACTTCCAGTTGAAAGAAGTATCTGATATGATAAATGTACATTAAGAGTAATTAAAGAAAGGACACATTTACAACTGAAAAAATGTTAGTAGTATACATATACCCAGAAATTTAAAATACAATTGACTATTACTGTACTCTTTTTTCCCTTCGTTGAACACATGCATGCCCCTAGAAAGACCCCAAAATGTAATTTTTTGATTTTGATGAAAAAGGGTTAACTGAAACCCCTAATATCGGGCTTATGAGGTTAATAAATGTTCGATGGTCTGGATTTTATGAGATACTTCCGCTTTTTGTTATGAAAGATGGTCAGCATCGGCTTTCTCTAATTACAAACATAAACAAGTGGACCTTTCATATCAGGTTATTTTATCACTGGCGCTTTAAATTCAAAGTGTTTCCAATAGAGGCATATCTTTGGCTTACAGATTTCTTTTAACTCTTACAGATCGGGTTTAAAGACAGGATGAAGAACTTGACAAAATATGAGGAAGTGCACACATCAATATGATGTGACGTGTGAACAAGAGATAAGTTTCTTTTATTATAACATGTTTTCGGGTCGCTAAATGATGTCTATCTCAGCTCTAAAATTGTTGAACTTTCCTTAATATATAATGCTTGGTTAAAGAGTGGGAAATAAACCTCTTTATTCAATTACATGGATGTAAACAAGAGCATATGACTGGAGGGAACGAGCACTGTCACATTCGATTCAGGAAGTGGACACAAACATCACGAGATTATGTACGCATAAAAGCTAAATGCCTATTCTTCTCTAGTTTATGTTGCTGATTTCTTATTGGCCCTGATTTATTTTTCATTTTGGAGAATCTCTATCAAAGTACCAAAGCTTGATTTGGAAGTATTACTGAATACTATTCTTGTGGGGGCTACTAAAATGAGGATTTTAACTTCTTGGCAATAAATTAGGAAGGTGCACACATCTGTGGATGTGTGCAGTAGCTAAGCCCATTTTGTCTTGTGGGTTTCTTAGTTTTTAATTACTGTTTTTTATTACTATGTCAGATAACTGCTGTGTGAACTTTTTGCAGCTTGTAGTAGTTTTGTTGCATGGCTGTGATACTATTTTTAGGTGGCAACTGCTGGATTGTCTTTTTTGGATGTTGACTTTTCTAAGGGGCCAATTTCTTCGGAGAGATGGATGGACGTTTTATGAGCTTAAATCTGGCATACACCTTGACATTTATATGAGGGGAGGAAGTAGACATCTCTAAGATGTTTGTGCACATATTTCAACTTTGAGCTCTTTGACATGATTAGATTCTGTTTTTTTAAGACAGATAGTGCATATGTTCCATTAAAGGAACATTTCACTTGGGATGGATACTTCGCTTTTCAAATGGTTTTTGGCATAAAGCAACTCTGAGTCTGGCAAGGCCTTGGCAAGTGATTGAGAGGAAGTGCGCATATATTGTATGTGCACATCAGATAAGTATATAATCATTCTCTTCTATTCTCAATATATGGATACATATTATTTCGTGATCTTGCGAAGGATTGAGATTCATAGGAGATCTAATTGCTGCCACATACACTTGGACTATTGGTTTAATTGAGTCCAGGCTGGGAAAAGAGATCAAATCTGTTGCATTCAAAGCACTGGAGTTGCAAAGGATGGGCTTCTGAGTATTGGAGTCAGATGTATGCTTCATCTGATTTCCTGGAAACTTTAAACTTGGGATTCTTCACGTGGTAATAGAGAGCTAATTCTTGAGGCCGGATTGGTTGAGGATCTGTTTAACAGTAACTGATATAAGGCTGTGTTATAGGGCTGTTGTTGATTATAATTCGAGGACCTGCAATTCAAGTATGAAATTTTGACAGTATGCAGAAGTCGATCGACCAGCTTGACTAGTCGGTCCGACTAGTCTAAGTCAGTAGGGTGGACTAATCGGCTGCTTTTTGCATGTACACATTTTTTGTTATGAATTCAATTGTTTCTTTTATTTCATTATGATATTGTAAAAAATGTACAAATCTATCTAAATATATAAGAATACATGTATAGAAAATTGAGTTATATACTTAAAATAGATATAACATTCTAAACCAACTAAATACCGACTAAATCCAATTATTCATCTGATCACTGATTAACCTTCAGTTAGTGACTTGGTTGACCGATTATCAACTATCGACTTATGCAACATTTGAATTTGAAGTCTCACTAATTTGAGAAGGAAGTTGTTGTGATAATGAGGAAAATTCCTCTCAATGGCAAGTTTATATACCTATTGACTTTATGCGGTCGACATTATTTTTTTTATGTATTGTAGCCTAGGTAAGCCACCTCTTGAAGAGACGGATATAGTTAAAAGAAAGTCGTCTCTTCAAGAGGTGGCTCTTGGTTAAAGTTGCCTCTTTAGAGGCAGCTTTGATCAGGGTATAAACCCAGCGAGCGACGAACAGAACCTACGCTCTCCCTCATTCTTGTTGCCCACTCCTGCCCTCGCCTCTTGCCACCCCCTGCGACCAACGCTGCCTTGTTCTCACCGACATCTTCCTTTGTGTGACGGTCCCACCACCTCCGATCGGCTCGAGCCTTCCCCTTCTCCAACCTCAAGGAAGGTATTGCCTATGGTGGGTTTAGGGGTTTTAGGGATTTTTAAGTATTATTGGGATGTGCTAGATTATATATTTTTTCCATCACAAATCATTGTTTGTCGACCTAATGTAATTTAAGATGTCTTGTGAAGTTCGTTGTTTTTGTCATTGTAGTGGGACTATTTAAAGTCGAGTAAAGGCGTGACCTATGTCGGAGGTCGTAGGGCATGACATATGTCGGAGGTCGTATGGAAATCATTAAGATTGATCAGAAATGTCATTCTCGAAGTTGATTGAGCACATCAAGTCCGTGTTCAGGATGGATTTATCGCAAGGAGTCGAATTACAAGTGTTTCATAGAATGTCCCAAGATGGTGCAACTTTTTACATAGGGTACGCCGAGTTTGATGATGATGTCCGAAAGATTGTGGAATATGCTGAGGAGATGGGTGTCGAATATCGACCAATGATATTTACTGTCACTATTTCTATGCTCGGATCAATACCTCATGGATCTGTACCTCATGGTGGAAATACATATGTTCCTCCCATGGTGAATATGGGTCCTTATATAGGAACTCATGTTAATGACTCAGAACTTGATAGGTTGATGGAACCCTCACCACAGAATACCGATGACGAGATGAAAAATGATGATAATGAGGAGCAAGATCATTTGGGAACATGAATCATGTCTGACATACCATTTCTAAACATTAGAGGAGGTGATGGTTATATTTTAAATGGTGAAGATTGCATGAACCGTGATGATGGGATTAGTCTGAGTAGCGAGTTGAAAATGTGATGCTTTTCAAATGCAAAGCCGATTTGGTGTACTCTATCAAGGTTTTCCACGTTAAATGGCATTACGATTTCACGGTAGTTGAATCAAACAAGAAGGTATGGGATGTACACTACAGCGAACGGGCCAGGAGATGTTTGTGGAGATTACGTGGTCATCGACGACCAATTGATGGACAGTTTATTGTCTCAATGGTTGACAAGCTGCATAATTACTTGAATCATGCCGTCAAACAAGACCATCCACAATTGGATTGCAACTTCATGCCACTTAGATTTCTTAATCAAATCAAAATAGCTCTCGGTCAACGTATCATTTTTGCAAACATCATTTCAGAATGACTTTGGCTTCCAAGTAAGCAGAAGGAGGGTTTAGGATGCAAGGAGGAAGGGAACAAGGCCCTAAATGTCGATTTCAGTCATCATTTCGGTATCAACCAAAATAGAATTTCGATGGAATTTCGGTGGAATTTAGACCAGAATTTCGATCATTTCGATCATTTTTTGTACTAGGACCCCCATATTTCGGTCATTTCGGTAGAATTTTGATTTCAGTTGGATATCGATATTCGACGGAAATTCTACCGAATTTCGCTGAAATTTGAGGCCATGAAAGGTAATAGAGATGGTTTATAACGATTGGAGAAAATCTTACATCGAACTTCCGTATCTTTTCAGAGTTTTTGAAGAGGCTATTCCAAATTCGGTTAGAGATATCAACACAATAATAGTGAATGAAGGAGAGCTATTTGAGAGGACCTTCTGGGCATTTGGACCTTGTATTGAGGTCTTCAGACACTGCAGATCTATTATTAGTGTGTATAGTACAGACATGTATAGAAGGTATAAACAGAAGAATCTAATTGCTTACTCAAGCGATGCAGCTAACCACATCCTACCGTTGGCATTTGTGTTTGTCAACGAGTAGGATGGCCTTAGTTGGGCTTAGTTTATGGAGAGAATGTGTTTGCATGTTTTCCGTGATCGTGTTGGATCGATGTGTATGCTATCTGACCATGCTCCTGAGATACGTGTTGCACTTAGATACTCGGAAGTACAATTTCTTCCACCATACGTTCATTGGCACTTCTATCTACGACAGGTGGGTAACAATTCAATAATGCCCACAAAAATCAATCACTGAAGCGAATGGCTATAAAGATGGGAAAAGTCTATTCGCAATCAAAGTGGTATACTTACATGGACGAACTTAAGAAATGTGATGAAAATGCTGCAAAATGATTTGATACACATGATTATCCAAAAGAATGTTGGAAGATTGCATTTGATGGGGGTACAGATTTGATTACACAACAATAAACTTTTCTGAAAGCTACAACGTTGTTCTTAAGGAATCAAGAAGCTTGTCAGCTGCGACATTGGTGTTGAAAACATTACAAATGCATTAGTTACTTCTGTGACCACCAGGAGGAGGCGCGTAACTGCATTACCCGCGGTGAGAAATACACCAAATATGCGCATATGTTGAAGTGATGCAACATGTACCTGCTAGAAATGGCAAACTCATAGAATCTCATGCTCTCATACATGTGTTGTGCTATCTCACTTGAACACAGATGTGGAAGAATACGTAGGTCATTGGTATACATGATAAACACAATCTCACATTTACGAAAGATTGTTCTACCTGATTGATGACAGAAACAAGTGGCACAAGTTCGACCATCCACTAGTGATTTCGGATGATATCAAAATAAGGAAAAAAAGGACGACCAAAGAGCAAGAAGATTCATAATAAGATAGACATGAGGGAGAACACAGTTCAATCCCAATGCGAAACATGTGGTGTAGAAGGACATAACAGGAGGAACAATATACATGAGAGGATTCAAAATACGTACGGTAACAGTGGTGGATTGTGACATAACAGCAGGAAATGTCCTAATATAAGTAGTATGTGCATGTTATATTCAATTTTTATATTTTTATAGCATTTGAGACAATGTTGAACTATTTTTAATGAATTATTTTTTTGAAATAAATAAGCCAAGGCTAATTGATCGATCACTTTTACGATAGCAGCGGGAGCACCGTTCGTCAGTTGTTTGGACGGACGATGTACTTAATACTTTTTAAATTATTCGTGTCCCATTACAAAAAAATGTATTTACATTACATCTTTTATGTTGTTTCAGGTGACGAGATGTCTACGTTGTAGACGACGGGAAAGCACACTGAGACATGTTCAATGGATGAACGCATTGTTCCCCACATTTACCTAGCGAGTTTTTTTGATGTAATGCAGATGGATTTTGTTTCTTTGGATTGGCATTTGATTACTGCTCTTTTGAAGAGATGGCGCCCTAAACACATACATTTCACATGCACCGTGGAAAGATGATTGTTACATTGCAAGATGTCGCTTACATTTTTGGTTTGAAGATAGATGGTCAGCCAGTGATTGGTCCTACCAATTCGCCCAATTGGGCAAGATTGTGCGAGCGCCTGCTTGGAGTCCGGCCCGATCGACCCAACATTGATGGAGCTTGTATACGCATTTGAGCATTTTTTAATTCTGCCTGAGGACGTCAAGGAGGATACCATTCAGCAATTCACACGAGCTTACATTCGACAGCTCATGGGTGGTGTGATTTTTCCCAACAAGTTGGGAAATGAGGTTTCACTAATCTTTCTACCATTTCTTGAGGATATGGGAGACTTGTGGGACGTACAGTTGGGGCTCAGCTTGCTTGGCGTACTTGTACAGGTAGTTATGTGTTGCGTCGAGGGCTCGACCCTTGATCATGTTGCAGTTGTGGACTTGGGTGCGCTTCCCCCATATCGCCCCCGTACATCACCGATTTTTCTGGCAAGGGAAACTCTTGGGGACAAGGTGGCATGCAGAGTTTAATATTACGACGGAGTCAACTCATGTGATTCAGTCATATAGGGATGCACTTGACCTCCAACTTGTGGAGCAAGTATTGACTTAAATCCGATGTCAACCATTTCAAGATGCGTCGCTTATTTTGTTTACATATCTAATGCTATGCAGGTGGTATGGACCTCGTACACTCAGGAGGTATTGTCTTTGTTACCTTTATTTTATCTTGGTAATGAAGACTTGCATGTGGTTCGTGTACCATTGATTCATTTTTGTATTGTCGAACTACACATCCCAGATAGAGTCCTTCGTCAGTTTGGTAGGATTCATGGGATTATGATGCCTTGCGATACCTCGACTCATTTGCATTCAATCGAATTACGATAAAAGAACATCATCAATTGAATGGAGTCCCGTGCAATTTACGTTAGATTATGGAAGATCTGTAAGGACTATGTTGTGTTGATGACTCTCATTCCATTGAGAGGACCATATACGACCGTCGACCACTTACCATAGTATCGTAGTATTACACGACAATTCATTGGTCGATATGAATGCACCCTATTTACATTGTAAGAACAAAGTTACTTTAAATAACAATTATATTTGTCTATTAACAAGTGTCTCGCTTCAACGAGATTGTACGTCTTTGTAATAGCGATGCTTCATGGATTAGAGAGTTTGTTGCTGAAGCAAGTTCTAGTATATGTGAGTCTATACAGCGGCAATTCAGAGACGGTTCAGATGAAGAGGTTGTTGAAGCAAAAGATGCATCTCATCGTCATTCACATGTTCGAGGGCGTAGACGATGACGAGCTCACCGACAAAGGGAAGAGAGGACTTCTGATGTGGGAGATGTCCCGATTGAGACGTAACTACCACCGCGGTCCAATATAGAACTTAAGACCTCCATTCCTGAGTGTGGTCCGTCTCGAGATCATACCACACCGCTTGCACCACGGAGGGATCGAGCAGTTATGGATGCAGGACCTTCACATCATTCACCCCTCCCATTAGACTTCTTAGGAATTGAACGAGCGGATACGAGCAACATTGCTGATATCGATCAAAACAACCAACTTTATGGGTTTTAGCCAAGCGCACCGGAGACATCGATGGCCGATGACATACTGGTCAAATTGCAATACAAACGAAGAAGGGAGCATAAAAGATAAATCAACATCTATGCTATTTTTGTAATATAAGGCATGTGTGCCAATTTTAAATTAACTTCATATGTAAATTGCAATACAAGCGGAGAAGGGAGCATAAAGGCTAGATCGATATATATGTTATTTTTGTAAAATAAGGCATGTGTGCCAATTTTATATTAACTTCGTATGTAAATATCTCTTTATAACCATTAGGATGTTGTCTTGACTTTTGTGGTTCCCATATTGTATGTGAACATTTAATCCTAGTAATCTATGAACCATGCTTTTTAAACTTATTTTAATACCATATTGTATGACTTCATTTATATTTATAATTCCAAAAAAAAGGAAAAGCAACAGCTCTGTTTGCCAGCAGAGCTGTTGCTTCTCTTTTTTCTGTTCTGAACAAAAGTCGTCTCTCTAAGAGGCAGCGCCTCTTCAAGAAGCGGTGCCTCTTGAAGAGGCGGCTTTAGCTATAACCGTTTCTTGAAGACACGGCTTTAGCCAAGAGCCGCCTCTTGAAGAGACGGTTTTTTCTTAACCAAAACCGCTTCTTCAAAAGGCAGCTTACTTACAATACATAAAAAATAATAATGTCGACTACATAAAGCCAATAGGTATATAAACTTGCTAGTGGAACGAATTTTTTCTCTGATAATAAGCTATTGTCGCAAATTCAAAAGGTGCAGCGTCGGATACTGTTGCTGCATCTAAAGTACAATATGCTACATCACAAATATTGACGATCAGAAGCATGAATTTATATATTGGACATTTTACCGTGTAATGCACACAAGTTAATGATTGTTAGAACGATCTAATGGTAATAAAATGGCGAAAATGTATAACAATAAAAATAGCTAAAATGAAACCAAAAATTTCCCTCACCTAACCAGATCCGACGATGATGTTGTTGATGGGGATGAAGATCAGCTTCACGAAGAAGCCGACGAATCCCATGACGACGAATCCGATGGCGGTACGCACGGCCACCTTAGAGAACTCTGCGCATGGATCAGGCACCATCAGATTTAGCAGATAGAGATCAAAAGAGCGTGAAGTACGGAGATTTTTCTTCACCTTTGCGATCGGGCTTGTGGCATCGCTTGACCAATCGGACACTGTCCTTGGCGAAATCGCGGAGGGGATCGACGGCGGAATCGATCACGTCCATGGGGAACCCTAACTCTAATCTTTAGATCTGCAAGGGAAGGAAGACGAGAGAGAGAGAGAGAGAGAGAGAGAGGCGTGAGGATCTGAGAACACGCCGATTTATAACGAAGAAAGAGGTGTGAAGGGAAGGAGAAAAGGTGGGAAAACTCGCCGAGTGATTAAATTATTCAATACCCAATTTTTATTTTTTTGGAAAAAAAATGAATGAGTTGGGTGGGTTTTGACGTCCGTCTATAATGGCTCAAAGCCAAGGATTGTGAATAGGAATATATCTATCCCTCATTGTTATTCAGTCAGTGAGCCAACTATTGGGTGCTAAATAGATATATCTTATGTTGCAAAAGTTGGCAGTCGGTACTCGATCAGTTGTCACTGACTAAAGATTAATCGGCAGTCGGGCGACTAATCGGATTTAATCAGACTTTGATCGGCTTTGAATTTTATAATTACTTTAAATATATAACTCATTTTTATACATATATTTTGTACATTTTTATACTACCATGATAAAATAAAATAAATGATTAAATTTAAATAAAACATTAATCATATTATGATAAGTTTGCTTATAAAAAATAAAACATAAAAAATAGGGTATCTCCAAGCAAAATTTGATCGATTAGTATACCTAGTCGGTACTCAGTCGGTCGCCTTACTGACTAGACTAGTCGGACCTACTAGTCGGGCCAATCGGGCAACTTTTACAACATAGCTATCAAACATGATGTCATTGAATCAATCCATCCATAACATATGTTTAGAAGGAAGGATCTGTTAACCATTATTAATTTTCCTCGGCCATGTTCTCATTTTATCCTTAGCATAAAAAATTAATGACCATTATATCCTCTCCTACACCTCCATCGCTACCCCCTTCCCTGATGTCTCTTATCCTCTTCGTTGCAACGATGTCCCCCTCTCACTTTCCTTCCACCCCGCGTGAAGGCGTTCAACTTCTATAAAAACTACACCATGGTCAACCTCGTCGAGGACACCGCCTTCTATTGGAAAACATGCAAGCATCTCATAATCCGCTTGGCATATATCTTCATCCTTGATTTCTCAAAGGAAATCCCCTCGCGATTGAGCCAAAAATACTCTCATCGATGAGTTCGATGAGGATGATTTTCACTTGTTCTGGAAGACCACAAAGCGTCAACTTGTGGCAGAGGTGGGAACTGAAACAATGTATCTAAATCTGGTCAACATTTCTGTGGTGTCTCTCGAAGACATTACCATGTGGCTTTATAGGTGTCCCCTGTCCTTCAGGGGAAAGAAGATTGAAGATGTCAACCCCTACTAGTTAGTGGTTCTGTCCCTCTCCCTATGCCATCACAACCCTAACATTCTAAACAACCTTGTCAAGAAATTCAATAAGATGTCGGCATTCAAAGTCTCCTCGCTCACACAAGACTCAGATGAAACCTCCTTCATAAAACTCCTAGTGGATATTCCAAAGGTGCAAGCCATCCCTAGGGGTATTGAAGTTATCCCTACTGATGACGTCTTCGAGACCTCCTTCCACCCACTTAATCAGTTCTGCAAAGTCGCTTCCACCCACTAGAAACACTCCATCCTTTGAAAATACCAACTACAGCATCCTCGGCAGTAAGTACGTGCTAATTGAAGAGCCCCAGAATCCCTCCCTCACCAGGAGTCGCGATACAAGTGTTGCACCCTTGTTGTAGAACTTGCCCCGATCGGGTTTGATCTTTACCCAAACGTTGCATGGGAGAAGGCTTGCATCTACCCTTTACTCTTCTCGGCATCACGACTTCTTGACTGATGCCAACTTCGGGATCATAAAGGACCTAGACCAAGAGTCGACCGAGAATGCTATATATGTGGCTCAAGTGCATAGGAGCTACCATTGATGAGAATGTTTGCAAGCATGTTGTATGGCTTCTCTTCAAGCGAGCCATGGAGAAAATAAAACAAGTACTAGACTAGGAAAGCAAGGTGAAAATCGTTGATGCACACACTCCCATGAATGCCCGGCAAAGCCCTGATGATTAAACTAACATAAACTCCGACTTCTACCAACAATATCCCGCAACACCAAGTTTAACCCCGACAAACCCAACACCAGCTCCTATCCATCTCGAGGTACGTCTTTCAGCTTCTATTGAGATTATTCATTTTCTCAGATGTGATTCCATGCCTACAACATCCCCATCTCCTTCAAATCTGATATCACCCCCAAAACCCTAAAATGATAAATACATGCTAGACCAGCCATGTATTTATCCTTCGATGACTCGACACAAAGAAAAAGCCTTGTGGCTCAAATTTGGGATGCTAAATTTCCTATCTACTAAACAGAAGGATTTTCGAAAAAACCAAGTTGCTATACACTTATGGATGTCAACATCCTATCGTAGAACATCAATGGGGATTGGAGGCCCCTGGAAAGCTGCTAGACTCAGAAATCTGGCAACGAAATGCAACCTTAACCTATTGGCACTACAAGAAACCCGAATTAGAGACTTTGACCCTAGAACTAGATTTCTCTCGCTCAACTTCCTAACATGGCACAATAACCCACTGTGTAAAACTAGGGCTTTCTTTTGGCATGGGACCAAAATGTCTTCTCTTGCTAATCCATAGTTAACTACGACTTCTCTACCGTCCTCAAACTAACACACACCCAAAGCAGTCATCTCATTTGCTTTATCAACATCAATGACCTCCCTCAAAGAGAAGACAAACGAGAATTCCTACCAGGTGTCCCAATTGGATTGCACTAATGCACATCTGATCATTGCAGCGTATTTCAACCCACCATATACTCAAGTGACTCATCCACTTAAGGACCCCTATCCTCCCTCAATATTCCTTTTAATGATCGGTGCCATCACTAAGACCTTATCACACTCTGAAGTCTGGATCCATCTTACATTAGGATCAATGAGACAAGTGATAGATGGTCAATCATCGATCATATTTTCATCTTGCCCTCCCTAGTGTTGATCTCACCGCAAACAAATTCCATCTCGCTCCCAAAGACCTTCTCTGATCATAGACCTATCATGTCCCAAATATCTTCACTAGAACGGGTTAAACCCTCTTCAAAATTGAGGACTTCTGATTTAAAAAACCTACCTTTGTTCCCATGGTCCACACCTCTTTGTTACAACCCTCCTGAGGTCACAACCCATTCCATGAATGTCACTTCAAGGTCAAAAGACTAAAATCGGGTATCCTTGTCTGAAAGTATGAGAACATAAAACCTTTTGATGAAGCATCTTCAACACTTCCTCGTAAAGATTGAAGACCTTGAGAAATCACTAATGATATCCTCATACCACAACTCGCTCTCGAAAACCTATCAAAAACATATAAAGAGCTCAACGAAGCAAGTGTAGATGAATTCCTTCGTATGAACCAATGAGATAAAAGTTGTTGGCTTTGCGAGGGAGATAGGAACATAAATTTTTTTTTCATTCAATTACCTCAGATAGGACTAGATCTCAATTTTGTTCCTTAGAGACCTTGATGGATCTGAACACTCTAGTAGCCAATCCATCGCTCGCATAACCACTAACTACTATCAGAAGCTATACAATAGCCTCCCCATAAGAATCGACACACTCATTCAATTTCTTTCCACCCATTCTTGGGCAAATCAATAATTCAAAAGATATGATTGCCCCAATTATAGAGGAAGAAGTATCCAATACCATACGTGCAAAAATCCCGAATATCGAACATGGACTAAAACATAAAGCTTGACTGAGTTTGGACTTAATTGTAAAATCTGTACTTTTTCAGTGACCAAAAAATTTGAGTAAGGAGTCCATTGCATAGGGCTCGTCGAGATATTTCCAACAAGTCTAAGAACGCGAAAATCCGACTTCGGAAGCCCGAGTTACGGTTATTTTAGCGATGAGGGGTCCAGTTCTTATTCGGATCCGAACCCGGATCCGAATCCGGGTCGGACCCCATAAAATAAACCATCCCTCCTCCAAAACGCCTCATACCCAGCTCCAGCCCCCTTCCTCCTCCTCCCCCCCCGCCGGAGCTCCGTCGGAACTTATCGGAATGTCCCGGATCGACGATCCAAGACCGCCTATGCGTAGAGGAGAGTGAGGTCACCCACGAGGACGTCTTTATCTCACGATCGGAGCGCAAACCGCGACGTTATTCGCAGGAAAAGATTACAAGATAATGAGAAAATCTGAGGTACGATGTCCCCATCCCTCTTGCTGCGGTTTCCACACGAGTTTCAATCATCTATCTCCCACATTATAACCTTAGTTACGTCTTTTTGGGGTGTGATTTTGGGTTGGATTGCATTTGTCATTTGGATCCCTATTTTGGTGTCATATGTAGAGCTTCTTCAGTTATTCTTTTATGCTTCACTCAATCTCTGTTCGATAGTTTTGTTGTGCAACTGTTCCTCCAACAAAGCTCCTAGCATTTTTTCTTAGAAATGGTAAATTTTGAAAAATGTTAACGTCAGTAGAGCCATTAATAAACTGGCTTTATTAATAATTACATCGAAAGATCACTATGTTTCTGTTAGAATGAAATAACAATACGTGATGTGAGAAACTAACATGCAATATGCTCATGGGGTTCAAAGCACATGAAAGGCTTAATGGGTTTCTAATAAACCTCTACTTGTTACCAGCAATTCCCACTGTATACAGTAAAAATTTGCCAGAGATTTGAAAAAAGAGAGAAAGAAACTTAGTCGTTGCAATAATTTAATTATGTGCCTTAGTTGGGCTCCATGCTTATGTCGATGTTGAATCCTATGCTAATCCCACAATCGATCTTTTAGATCACTCTAAAATCTATGGATTCAAAATTTTATCGTGACAGGTGAGTTTGAACTGTTAGTAATCATATTACTTTCTTTTTGCCATGATTCGGCAGTTTGATTCTACAGTTGATGGAGGCTTTTGCTTATAGTGTTTAGTTACATGGGGTTGATTATATGGTGCATAGGGGGGTTGGGTGGTTGGATTTAGAGGCTTTTGCTTATAGTGTTTAGTTACATGGGGTTGATTACATGGTGCATAGGGGGGTTGGGTGGTTGGATTTAGAAATGGGTGGATACCCCATCACCTATAAGATATCATCTATATCTTTGAAGATATGTCAAATATAAAGGCTAAAATGGGTGGCATGTGTTAGTATGCAGTTGTTGTAATTTTGATGCGTTAGAGGCTGCCAACTAGTGCACATTGTTTCTTGCAACTTCGGAATCATTGTTTGAGTTTCTGGTTGTTGTTCACTCCTATCATCCTTCTCCAAAATTATACTAACCATTTTTCTGTATGGTCTTATTTAAATTAAATCAGATTTCTTTACCCTGTATATAAGCGTTGAATTTTTATGTTGTTTCCATGCAACCATACACTCAAATCCGTTGATCCTATAAGATTTGGAATAGTCTATGAAAACGTGCATTGATTATCAGTTGGACTTGAAACTACAATATTCACAGTTAATTAGGTTCTAATTTGGTCCACTATAGGTTATCCAAAATCTCAACATGGTTTTGTGCTTACGATCATCACTAATTATATTATATATTGGGACCCTAATCCATAATTATGTCAATGATTCAATTTTTGAGTGTATGCGATAATAATAAATATGAAAGTTGTTACCATCATTCGGGAGGGACTTTACAATGATCGAGTAGATGAAGTCAAGAGATGGGGCATGCACCCTTGGAGCCCCGGGTAGAAGCCTAGATGACCGCGATCCCAACTGCTATTGTAGCTGCGATGGTTGGGGGACATGTTGCTTGGCACACCGAGGTGCTAATCTGACGGTGTTGGCCTCGGCACTTGCGTGCTTTAGCCTGGTGCTCGAGCGCGGGCCAAGTAGTCATGGTTGGTCGGCTAGTGCTTTGCTTGTCACTTAGAGTTAACACTCGTGTACAGGTCAATGTAGGCCACATTGGCCAGTATTCCGAGTGGGAGCGCTAAGAGGGGAGTTCTGGGAAATGGGGTTAATGAAGTTGGGAATGAGATATTAGTCTCCTGTACATAAGGAGTATTGGATTAGTCACGAAGATTCGCGGATTGGAATCTAGATTGTGAATCGGAAGTATCAATTGTGAAGTGGAGCTAAGTGAACGTGTTGAGAACTTAGTTAGGATGCACTGTACCCCACCGCAAGCATGCGGAGGCACCCCAACCCTAAGGTATTCTTTTTGCCTTGGAGTCATAGTGTGAGGTCTCACCCAGACCACGACCACAGACTATCCACAAAGCTTGGCTACTCATATCCATATCTAATCATAATAAAAATGTGATTCTTGTGAGATCAGGTTACCTAGTCTCTTTCTCTTTTGCACACATTTAAATTATATTCTGCTTGTTGTTGTATAGTTTTATTTAATTAGTATTGGGCAACTTTGCTCATAACGTACCTACGTGTGGATCCGTAGGTCCTCAGCAATGAGCAGTTTGGAGACATCACTTTTAGTGCAGCTTCACTACATTTCTTGTAGCACAGTTGATAGTAGTTTTTACTGTCTTCTTTACTTGTAGTTTCTTTCTGAGAGACATGACATGTAATGTATAATTGTGGACATCTATATTTATGCTTACATGTATTTTTTGTTGACATGGAAATGGATAATAGAATGCAATGGAATTGGTGAATGGAAATACACGTGCTTGTGAACAGGTTGGATGTAATGAGAACCAAAAAAAATATTTCATTTGCATGTCGCTATTTTCTCCTGCTTTTGTGAACGTCAAATATTCGAATGTGGAATGTGTGTACGTGGATTGATTTGCCGAGTATCCGGATCCTAGGGGCGTCACAATATGTAACATTAAGTCCTTCAAAGCTCCACGACTCAATGTGTGGATCTAAAAATTTCAAGAAATTTTCTGGTCAAATCAAAATTGATTTCATGGCTATGACAAATAGACTCACCTCCTCGAACCTAGATCCCAAAGAGCTACGATTCATAAACAATTGTGTCATTTCTCTAATATAAAAAAGGCGACACAACACGCCATTTTTATGATTTTTAGATTTTTTAGATTTTGAATTTAATGTATTTTATCAAAACATAAAATAAAGGAAATAAATGAAAAATAAATAATTCAAAAAGAGTTAAATATATACATGAAATAATATAACAAAATTAGTAAATTCGTACAAAGTACAATTAAGTCCCAAAACCGACATTTTGTAAACAAGCTATGATTTTAATGAAATCACTTCCACTGGATAGATAATTTTATAACTTGAATTTTTAAAAGTGAGTTTGGTGAATTTGGTTTTGATACAGAGTGGGAATTTAGCCGAGAAGTTGGACTTTACGACTTTTCTAGCTCAAGATCTAAAAGCATTTATTTAAGTTGAGAATTCTTTTATAATTTGTATTTTTATATACATTTTTATGTATAAGTTAGAAAACGAATCAAGTCAAAAGGAGTTAGTATGATTTTATTAAAAATCAGGGAAGTTTGGGTATTTACATGGGATTATTTACTAATAATAGAGTTGATTCTATTTAATTCTAAGTTGGTGAAAAATATATAAAAAAATAGGAAAAATATGATAATATACATGTGATATTTACGAGGAAATTTGACTTCTTATTTAATACAAAAATACATGTTAAAATGCAGATATTAAATTCCAAGTGCATGAATGGTAAAAATGCAAGATAAATTGAGAAATGTAGCTAATTACTCGGGAATGAAGCTCTATTTTCTACATTTAGAGTAATGAATCACATATTCATTAGTCGTGCGAGTCTGGTTCCTTGGCCCTCTATGTTAGGTGAGCCCTTATCTCTTTTATTTATTTTCTTATTTTCATTCCTAGTATAGCCATAACTTTATTATACTTAGATTTAGTCTAAGTAATAGAGAAATTCTGAAAATCAACATGCTAGAGCTTCAAGCTCCAGTTTTGTTCACCGCTTATCCAAACCTTGTTTCGACTCCATTTCACCCTAATCATCTCCCCTTTTCATTTCTCCATCACCACCACCTCTACTCCCCATGTTCTTAGTAGAGTAGGTGTTAAACTTCGCGACATCGTTGGGCACCTTCGCCATGACCCATCTCCATTTTATTTACCCACATAAAGGGGGCATTTTGTTCTTCCAAGCCCCCATAGCTTTCTTGTACAGAATATAACATCAAGAAGACTCGACTGGAGTCAATTTTGAGCTGCACAAAGCATTCCGGGACCTTGAGCTCCCCCGTGCTTCCAAGTCCCCACCGATGGGACCTGGACCCTTTTGATCATATCACCATCTACGGAGGAGCTTCAGCTCCAATTTGAGCCAACCAGGAGTGCTCCTGGTGTCCGGAGCAAAGAGCTATGCTCGATCAAAGCGATTTAGGAGTCGAGTTCATCCCAGTTCTTCCAGAGGTGGTTTCTGTCGTTCGATTAAGAGCCTCTTCTAGATCATCCATCCGACATTGGATGTCATGCCTCATAGCCATTCGATCAGATATTGAGTTATAATCTTATCCATCCATCGCCGAAGCGATATGGTGCATTGTGGGTTGTTGATGCATGTAAGTGAAAAGATCAGAGCCATCCATTAGCGCACACATGGGGTATTTTTTGCATTTTATACCACCATCATTTTGTATTTTATATTTAGTCCATAAACATTCATTTGAAGTTGTAATATTTTTTTATTATTTACATTGAGAATCCCATAATTTATTGTATTTACACTTTAGTCCATTCCATGTCACCTTACATGCATGTGTGTCTGAGGGGAATGTGTTTTGTGTGGATACCCCTCCTTGTTTATGTATTTATATTTGGTCTAAAAACTTTAAATATCATTAGTAATAGTTTTGGTTAATTCGCATGATTGGCCCTGTTGTTCATACTATTTGCATTTCTATCCTTACTAGTACAAATAATGTATTTAATTACGAAAAAAATTCATATATGCCCCTGGATTTGTTAAAGTGTTATTAAATGATCTAAAACTTCGTGGAAATTGCAACTAGGTCCATATATTGTCGATTTAATTTGGGTTTGTATTTTAATTATTAAAATTAGCATTTTGCATCTAAAATTTATAGAAAATTTATCTTAAGTACTTCAAACCATATTATATCACATATACTTTTCTTAAGCAATTAAACTTATTTTCCCGTTTACAAAAATTCAAAAACATTACAATTTCTACTATTTAACATTTAAAAACCCATAAAAATTACAAAATATTTTGAAAAATTCAAAACAATCATGTGCATTTATTTATGCATATTTTAATTTTTATTCAAATATTTTGCAAAATATTATTGAAAACTCTTAAAAACTAAAACAAAAAAAACCTTATCAAAATTCTAAAAATTCACATAAAAATCATAAAAAATATTTTTTAACTTTTTGTTTTCTTTGCATTGCTAGTATTCACGAAAATTGAATTTGGGGTCAATCTGATTTGAATTAATTAAGCCCATTTCAAGTTCCATGATTTATATATATATTTCCTTACTTTAAAATCCATTAAAACCCCAAAAATTATCCAAAAATATCCAAAAACAAGGGAAAATTGTATAAAATCCAAACATATTTTATTTCTGGATCTTTGAATTTATTTGTTATATTTGAAAAATCCAAAAACATCTCTTTTGTCCTTTTCTATATATTATATATTATATATTAATCTATATTTTATCTTTAAATTAAAATTTTTGTAAAAGTAAAAACATAAATATATATATAAATTAAACCCAAAAAAACTAAAAATTAAACATAAAAATATATATAAATTAAACCCAAAAAAATCTAAAAAAATAAACATAAAAGATCCTTAGTTGTCTATTCATTTTTTGTTGCTCTACCTGGTGTGCTCCTTTATGGTTCGACCCCTATTGCTTGCGTACTGTACACATTTTGTAGGGTATAATAAATTTTAACTCACCTACATTTATTGTTTAATCATTGTTGTGGGTTATTTGTTTATTGATTATCTTGAATTGAGTTCTGAGAGCCGAGCGAGGCATCGATACAACAATTGTCGAATCCGATTTGTTGACCACCACATGCTCTCCAAGGTCCGGACATTAGGAACCATGCTTGAACGCTTCTCCAATGAATTAGATTTTAATTTAATCAACTTGACATGAACTTTAAAATTTAATTAGGAATCATATTAAACAAAAATACGTTAATCATATTCAGCTAAATACAATACCAAAAATGAATATATTCACATGTCCAACCTGGTATATATGGATTTTTTCTATCACACTATTCTTATGGTCATTTTATCAAATGAAAATATCCAGAATAAGGATTTGATAATCTTATTGGGACTCCTATTCAAATTAGGTATCTTGATCAAATTAGGATTCCTTGTCATATTACGACTCCTATTGGAATCGAGACTTCCCGAAATCATACAACATTCATGAATACATGGAGATAATGTCAAGTTATATGAAGTCATGTATAATGACATGATATTGAACTAAAAATAGTATCATGGATGATAACCTGGATAATAACCACTTGAGTTATTCGATCGAGTTAACTACAGAAACACATCACAATAATCCCGACTCTCGTGATCAATTTCCAACTCTTTGGATCTTGATTTTAATTTGATGAACTAATACTTAATAGTACTGAATATCATCCATATATTATTTATGTAGAATCATTAAAAATTATCCTTTTCGCTATTCTTTTGGATGGAAGAGTCATAGTATACAATCTATTTATGATTGCATCAACATAAAATATTCATAATACCCATGCATCCTACTAGAAGACCTTGAATATCCTAAAGTATATGATTCCATATTTTTTTGTATCATCAAGTATTAAGATAAATAGATCTCGACCATAGGGTGACACCATTAATCATGTTCTTTATAAAAGTATTCATAGGTATTCTTAAATTAGTACTTTGTTTTCTAGATAGGTTGACCGCAACCGGAATTCATCTTACACGATTCGTCATGAGTGAATTCTTGTATTCTGATTTATATATTATAAACTTGTATGGCTCTTTTAGAAGACTATACATTTAATATATCATTACATGCTTGCCAACTCATCAATATATAGACCTTGCCATGTCACCAATCTATCGTTATGCTAAATGCACATATTTAGATGGGTTTTTATCACTTATACCTTCTTAACTTCTGCAATATCAATATGGCTCTTCTTTTTTTGGAATATCGTATGTGCCCCTATATTATGATAAATTTGTCAATTCTATTATTTTATAATATAAGTTATACCCGTACTTTACCGTAATAGAAGGACAGAACTATGAATTTTGTAAGAAAATAGGGACACAAGTGATATTCTATAAAAGGGAGGGGCATAACTTACATTACAAAAGTTAAGAAGGGCACAAATGATAAAACCCTATTAGGATATATATAGTTGTATATTTGTTTCCATTCATAGGATGGGTGCCCGTCTCATGATAGTCTATGATGTAGGTCATAATATCCAGTCTCATCAAGATAATTCTTTAACTTACCCCATTCGACACCTCAAAATCTCTATTCCTATCTAGAGGACCTAAATCTGGATTGTCAATTGTATATTAGTCTCTAAAGAACATTTTCATCTCTTATCAGACTGGAGATCCTTTTTAATAACATTTTATGATACTAGTTTTGTCCTCGATCTAGCTCCTTAGATTGATAACTATGTATCAACCTCTAAGACCTGACACTCTAGGTCAATGGCTATATGATACTCAAATTGATCATGGTAGTTCCCTTCTCATATAGAAAGACCTCATCAATAATACAAAATTATTTTTTATTTTAGATATGAAATGATGTAAGTGCAATAATAGTTATTTTTTAATAGCTCTCCATGAGCTTACATGTCCAACAATATCCTATAAAGGCACTTCAAAACCATACTAATTTATTTGATGCTCATGTGGTTGTTCTCAAATCGAACTGATCTCCTTCCTTGTGATAGAAAGATGTGAATATCAAATATCAATAATTTTAAATCCGATCATCAAGATTTATTCAAGGCCTCTCATTACATATGGATTGGAAGTCCAAAACTTTGTAAAAGAACATTGATCATGCTTGTTAAGGTTTCACTATTTCGTTCTTCTTTTTTATCATGTAGTGATATAACTTGATACCCTCATACTAATGTCATATTGTTCACATTTCTCTCTAAAATGCTAGATGTATATTCATCATTCCAATTGAACTAAGTAGTTTACCAACATTTCTATTTTATATCTTAACCTCTTTCTAGAACATAATGCAATTTCCAAAAGATTTATTAAAAGTTTTCAATATATAAACATAAAAATAACAATTGTTGTCATGTAACGATGTGGTAGTAACACAATCAAAATCATATATATATATATATATATATATTATGGATAATATCGAATATCTCAGTATTCCTATAGAGAAATTGAAAATGTGTACTATATTATTTGATTTGCACAAATATTTTGTATTTTTTAAATCCAAAAATAGCATTTAAATCCAAAATAAACATTTTTACATAATAATTAAATTTTACATTCCTCAAGTGACCATGCCTGATGTTCGTAGAGGCTAGCTCGAGTTTAGTTGATTAATTAATGTATCATTGTGACCTAAGCTAGACTTGTGACAATAAATTTATTTAACCAATAAAGAAATCAAACAAATCACACAAGTGGTATAACTACTTTTATTAATCTGGTATAACGACCATGGTCGAACACAAGAGCGATGTGATAAGCTAGGTAGGTGACTCAAAGATTCGAAAGTTTTTTACTCTTTTTTTAGTGCTTTTTAATTTTGCAAATTTTAATTTGAAATTAAGGCAAGTAAATACAAAGGAGAAAATGCAAACACACCTCTTCTTAATTTGTTCAAATATGATAAAAATACACAAAAAAATAAAGTAACGATATTTTTAGGTTTTATACATTTTATATTATTTTTGTGGATTTTTGGAGAATTTTTAAATACTTTTGGAATTTTCAAAAAATAAAAGACTGAAAAGAACTAAACAGTGAACAACCAAGAGTATTTTTCAAAAATAAAATATCAAATCAGCTCAAAAATTCTGTATTAATTTTAATAAAAATTAGAAGAAAATATCTACCAATAGGAACTGAAATCACAATTTTTTATTAATGGATTTTATATGATTTTTATAAGATTTTTGGTGTTTTACAAATTTTTAAGGTTTTATAAAAGATAATGAGATGAAATTTATATAATAGTTAGAACAAGATAAATTAACCTATATTAATTTTTTGGAATTTAAAAAAAATCATTTTTTTAGGATTTTTATAAGTCAAACATTGGGTTTTGTGTTGTTTTTTGAATTTTTAATAATAGTAAATAAAAGAAATAAATCGACCAGAAATACTTACATAAAGAAAACACTAGCATGTACTAAACATAATTTTTAAGGGGTTTTGGGTTTAATCTAACATTTATTGGAATTAATAAAAGAGCACAAACATAAAACAGTGAAGAGAGGACCTAATTGTAATTATTTTCACTTCTAGGGCTAAATAATAAAACACAGTAAAAATCCAAGGGCCCTAATGCAATTAATCTAGGTCAAAAAGTGTGATGCACATGACAGATACTCACAGGGGAATATATGCAAATATCGTAAAAGTTCTCTAATTAAAATAATAGGTGAAAAACACAGGTAAAATTATGCAAATTTCCCACAAAATATGTAAAGACACATCTGACTCAATCTCAGCTGGACTAAAATGCAAACAAGTTAACTACAGGGTCCAAACTACAAAAGTTCCCAACTAATTATTACATTTTATTGAACTAAAATGAAATAGAAGAAAATATGGGAAAAAAAGGAAATATACCCCTCGCATACACGTGGCAGGTGCGTTGAGGCATCTGACGTACGACTCTAATGGTCGTTGCTCAGCAGATCTGACGGATCATAGAATGTTTGGGATGTACGTGCTAGATCTGCAGCTTCTCTGATCCAACAAACTTTTGGGCATGAATGAACAATTGCGATCAGATCTGGGAGGAGGCTCTCGATCTGACAGTGAAGAGGTGTGTTGGATGAACTGGGAATAAGGATTCACTGGGGTTGCTTCTATCAGACATTTTAGGTGCTACAGAGCTTGACGTGCTCACTTGAGAGGTCTAGCACATCATTGGAGTGTATGCGCATCGGACGAGAGCCTCAGATGGCTCCATGTTCGGCTGGATTTATACCTAGAGGGGGCTCTACCTAGAGTAGTTCTATCTGAGCGACTATGAGTCAATTAATGCTCCATTCACGCTCTTGAACCTACAAGGGGTGTTGTGGCTCGAAGACGAATCCTCAGCCAAGGATTATTACGGTTAGAAAGGAAAGAAGTGGCGGTGGGTGCTGAGTTGATCTCCGGGAAAGGTGACGGAAGGATATCGAACATATTCTAGCTTCGATGAGCAAGGATAGGGTGCTAAGGGTGCGTGAGAAGGGGGTCTGTGATGTATGGTTCGTATCGATGTGAAAGATGAGAATGATTAGGCTCCAGTCCAATGACCAGAGAAAAGATGGAGGTCGGTGACTGATGGGTGAATAAAATGAAGGAGTGAAATGCGAAAGGAATGAAAGGTAGAAGGACGGAACAAAGATGGAGGTGTAGGCGAGGTCTTGGCCTCAACCAGGTGTCAGAAGTCATGGGAGGCTAATCATGGCGGATCTATGGACACGAGATGAGTTGCAATCGATCGACCACCAACTCAGGCTCCAAAGGGAGTAAGAGGACCCTGTCATGATCCGAAGGACATGAGTGGAAGAAGGAGGCACGAGGAACGAGCTGAGCTGCGGTGGAAGGGGAAGAGGGGATTTTATAATTGTTCCTAGGCTCTAGAAAGATCGGATGAATGTGGGAAACCTTAGGAAGATCTGGTGCTACCTAGGGATCCATGAGGATCACATATCCTAGGTGAAGAATCAGGCACACGAATCGAGGACAGAAGTAGTCGGAGTCGAGCATGAAAAAGGTGAGAAATCAACTGTGGTGAGGGGAGGTCAGGTCGGTCCCAGTTGGAGGAAGGGCGGATCCGGGTCGATCAATCAGAATTCAGGAATTTACAAAAATAAAGAAAATTCAAATTAAAAATAGCAAATGAATTTAAAATAAAATGGATATAATGAAAAATGTTTGTTATTTTTCAAACTATTTTTTGTGATTTTTAATTATTTTTAACAATACATATATACAATATATGTTATATGTACAAGTATAATACACCTATATATTATATACATGTATTTTTATTCTATTATTTTTACAAAAATACATTTTATTTTATAATTTATTTATTTACAAAATATTTTAAATAGTATAAAAGCATTTTTATTTGTTTTTACAAATTAATTATATGTGTTAAATAAATGGGTATTATGTACAAGGAATTTTTACTCAACAAATCCTATAATCTTTGTCAATTATCTCTACGACCTTTGAAACAACCTAATTCCTCTTTCAACCCGTAAACTTGCTAACCCTTCTTACCCCACAGACCCTGTGGTTAACTCCATCCATTTATCCGTTAAATGTAACCAGATTCCATTTAAAATATGTGTATATTACCTTATTCTTTACCAAATTCACAGAAGATGCCCTCCTGCCCCAACACCACCCCTCCCTGCATTGTGTGATCTTCGACCCCTCCCTTCGCGCCACCTGATCTCCACCCCTCCTCCTCCTGCACCGTCAGACCTCCCCGACTCCATGTACTGCCCCAAGACCGTCTGCCCCTTCCGCCTCCATGACAAGCTCTGCAACCTCCTCCTCTCCTCCCCCGTCACCTCTCCCCTCCCGCTCCCCCTCCCCTCCTCCACCCTCCCCTCCTCCCCACTCCCTCCTTCGCCCCCTCCTCCCCTTCATGCGCTCCACCCAACTTCCCTGCACACCACTCGAAGGCCCTCCCCTCCTTACCGCGAGTCACCCAGAGGTTAACCTCCTTCCCTTGTGCAATGCCTGAAGGTCCTCCCCCTCCTCTACGCAAGCTGCATGAAGGCCCTCCCTCCTCCCCATGCGTTGCTCGAAGGTCCTCCCCCTCCTCCATGTGAGCTGCCCGAAGGCCCTCCCTCCTCCTCGTGCACCACCCGAAGATCCTCCCCATCCTCCACTCGAGCTTCTTGAAGGCCATTCCTCCTCCCGTGCATCTCCCGAAGGCCCTCCTCACGTTCCATCTAAAGGCCCTCCCCTCCTCCACACGAGTCGCCTAAAGGCCCTCCCCTCCTCCTCGCGTGCCGGTCGAAGGCTCTCTAATCCTCCCCGTGAGTTGTCCATCTTCCCTGCACGTCATCTGAAGGCCCTCCCTTCCTCACTCCGAGCCACCTAGAGGTTGACTCTCCTCCCTCTGTGTCACATGAAGTCCCCCTCCTCCCTGTATATTGCCCGAAGGCCCTCCCCTCCTCCATACACGTCACCCAAATGCCGAAAGCCCTTTCCTACTCCATCCATGGCACCAGAAGAATGGTGATAGAAGAAGGAATGAGGAAAAGAGGAATAAAATCCAACAATTGGATTTCATGCGGTTTGATTAACTCGTTTTTAACCCAAGCAAGTTAACTCAAGATGTGTCAATTTAACAACATGGTTGGTGGGGTAAGACGGAGCAAGTTTACGGGGTCAAGGGAGGAATTAAGTTGTTTCAAAGGGGATGAAGGTAATTAATAAAGATTATAGGGTCTGACAGGTAAAAAATCCCTACGTACAATATATACATGCTTGGCAGTTTGTACAATGAAAAGAGGATTTTTTAATTTAATTTGTGTGTGATGAATTTTATTTCAATTTTATATAAGAAATATAAATACGTGTCAAAAATATAAATATATACAAATTATTTACAAAATAAATAAATAAATAAAGACAAGTATAGGTGTTGTGCATTTGCACACATTCTTATTTTGCAATTATTTTATTTACACTTTTATTTACCAATTTATTAAGGAAATTGAATTATTTTGAGATTATTTTATTTAGAAATAAAATAGGTGATATATATATATACACACAGGAAGAATAGTGATGAATATATACAAGATAAGGACCCTATATCTCTCTACTTTATTCTTTGTCAACCAGGCCAATATTTGGACTTCTCTCATGTTCGGGCCAGTTTGCATTTATTGTATAAATACATCTCATTTTGTTCTTTTCCTTTCCCCTTTTCTTTTCTTCTTTATTATTTTATTTTGGTAAAAAAGAATGTTAATGACACAATGTTAACAAATGCATGCACAATGCAAATTTATTGTATTTGATACATATTTACAGATATTTTGTATAAAATTTTTTGCTAAAATAAAAGAATAAAGGATATGAATCATGGATTCATCAATGCCATAAATCACATGATTTTATATTACTAATCACATGAGGAGAAGAATTAGAATAGAAAACATGTATAACATCAACTGAAATGGATATCTACACTTGTGTACATTTTTACAGTTACAATTTTTTCTTTACCTTTCTTGTAATACACTCATGCCCATATGTTCCTACTATGTTAACACTTACGTTCTATTAGTTTGATCATTTATGAGTTAAATTATGCCATTTTTTATTCAAACCAAGATCTAGATAAGAAAGCTTCAATCAACACAATCTTTCTCTTCTTCCACGTGTATGTTCTTCTTAAGAAGCGAGCTATCATTGTTATATTTTATCTCTACATTCAGGCTCTTGGTGACGTGGAGGTTGCATAGTGAATGGTGTGTGTCCGCGGAGGGGTGGTGAAAGGAGATTACGGTGGAGGCTTGGGGTTGGAGGAGGTTATGGTTGAGGCTGAGGTTCGACAATGGAAGAAGGTTGTGGAAGGATGAAGGCAACCAAATTACACTTAAGCTCCCACTTTTAACCGCCATTTGAGACGAAAGAAATGAGAACTAACTAGAGGGACATAAACTATTACTTGGTAATTTTGTTAGGGTCGTAAAAGCTATTGAAAAAAATTTTCAGAACATAAATGTAAATGCAAAAACTAAAAAGGAAGCAAATGTAAAAATCCCTAACAAAAATATTTTTAGTAAAATTGTATCCTATTCTAAACGATAAATCAATATCTATTAAAAAAGTAATAGAAATACATAAGTTTGAGATCAAATAATATCTAAAAACTTCAATTACGACCACCTACTAAAATTTAAGATAAAAAAATTCTTATAGGAAGATATCACAATTGAAACTTTTCTTAAATGTATGTTATCTCAATTCAATGGTCATGGAAGTAGACATCTTTGAGTTTGCTTGCATTAAATCTTTATCCTATGGTTAAAATTGTAAAAGTTTAATGGTAAAATCATAAAATAAAGAAAAATGTCAATAACAACAATGTCTTCAAAAGTAAATTTCTTCGTGTACCTTTTAGTGTTGTTTTTATTTCTTTACGAGCATCTTTAGTTGACGGCAATATTTGAGAACAATGGCTATTTTTTTAATATTTGATGGACAAGAATTTGCATTTTTTGCAGACGTATGACAACCACTTTCAATTTTGTAGGATATGGGTACATATATGATTCTTATTTTCACTTTTTTGGGACATACATGCATCCATGCATCCATGCATACATGTATGCATGTATATGGGTTAAATGAGTATGTTCCTTGTGAGCATATAAGAGCATGACCTTATCCTATTTTTTATATTTTTTATTATTTGAAATAAAATCAATGGTAGATTTACTTAGAATGATAAGTGGAACATGCCTTCAAATTTCGTGTAAAGCAAACTTTCCTAACATGTTCATATGGAGGGTTTCAATTTCAACAAATTTAACAATCTTAACGGAAGGGATAAACATCTCGAATTAAATTAATTTTTGAATAACATCATGATATATGCGGTGATAGTTTCTTTTTAAAAATAAGAGAAAAAAGTGTTGGAGACGGTGCATGCGTGGGATGGAGCGACTATGGCTCGCACTCGCATGACGATGAGGGGATGGTCACGTACGGGCGACAGAGTGTGGGGGATCGGGCGACTAGGCCCCGTGCTACGAGGAGGGTATGATCACGTACATGAACAATGGAGGGAGATGGGAGGCACTGCACGGGCGAAGGAGTTGGGAGTCGCAGGAGGGACTTCTGGACGTTGGCAAGTCAGGCTTGGGAGGAGGGGACAAGCAACTGATGCTGGTGGAGAGCTTGATGGGGGTGATTGCCGACGGTGGGAAAGCGAGGGCTGCGAGGGTGATAGCCGAGCAGGGATGAGCGAGGGCTACAGGGGGAGAGGCGAGGGCTACGAGGGATTTGGGAGGTGAAGCGGGTAACAAGGGCATGTGCAGGAGCTAGAGAGGGTTTCGGTAGTGAGGGCATCATCACCGTCGATCTCGGGTTCGATCGGACAGTGGCAGACCTGGTTTATGATTTTATATTTTCTTGTGGATGTGAGTTTTGATATGTTTCTAGATATTAAATTGGGTGTGGATTTAAAAGGGATGTAAATGGGCACTGATATATTTGTATATATATTCAAAGAAAACATGGATATGTATTTTTTTTGCTGATAGAAAAAGATTTGGATATTTATTTTTGTTTTTTCAGATAGGGATAAAAGGACATACATATGCTTCCTTTAAGGATAAGGATACATACATACATGATTGTATTTTTTTGAAGATATAGATGCGAACACATACGAATTTTAAACTTAACATGTCTTCAACATGAATTCAATTAGATAAAAATATATTCATATCTATGTTGATATTGTAACAATATTCAAGCAAAATATAGTTTTGCAATTCATTTGGTTGGATTAGATAAGGATATAATACTCACTTTTTTATTTTTTCTTTTTGTAGAACATGATTTTAAAATTCTAATATACATGTGTTGCATAATGCACAGATATTCCACTAGATTTTTATTTTTTAAAATTCAGGACGATGTTGCAATCGAAAGTAAAATAACTTTTATGGAATTTTCTTTTTTAGCAAGAGAAGCGTGAGGATTAATTACACTAAGAAATACTTGTATTAATTTCAGATAAGAAACTATCTTTTTATTTCACACAGGCCATGTCAAGTACCCTGTGTGTAATTGGATATCTATACTTCTATACATTATACTAAAACGGGGTTCTTCCCCAGCATCTTCATGCACAGGCCACGTAGAATCTATATCAATGCCCCGTGTCCACCGCAATGTTTGTCGTTTCCCTCCCGTGAATTCTTGCCCTTTCCTTTGATTTCCTGTGATTTCCTGCAAATGCTAGCTGTCTTACACGCTAATGCCCCGTGTCTCCCGTGAAATTTGCGAGAAGTACCCATGTCAATACCGTATGACTGTTGCCTTCTGCATATTGGGTAGAACCCTATTTTTTCCTTCCCCCGTTTTATGCGTCGGCTTGCGATGCGCAATCCCCCTTACCCATCCTCTCCGTGTTCCTTCCATCGCCTCTCCGTGAAGTCTCTTCGTCATATGTGAGCTTCTTCTGCATGTTCATGCATCTGATTCTTGGATGCACATCTCCGTGAAGTCTCTTCGTCATATGTGAGCTTCTTCTGCATGTTCATGCATCTGATTCTTGGATGCACATCTGTTTTCCTGTGAAGGCTTAAAGGTATTTGTTTATTTTTTTATGGCTAATCATGTCTAGGATTTTCTCGATTTGTTGTTCTTCACTTCTTTTATTCCCGCTCAATAATCATCGGCCTAACCTTAGTTTTATCTACGGAAAGCCATGGTTTTTTCCCTTTTTTGCAACCGCTTGATCGTCGGTGTTTTTTCTTCTTCTGCCAGGGCTTTTTCTCCGATCGTATTTGTTGTGATTTTCGTCTTGCTGGTCTGTAATTATGATCCTTCTTGGTGGTCTCTTGATCGCCATTGGTTTTATGGATTTTCCCTTTCTTCTTCCGGCATGCACGTTCTTCGATCGTAGTTATTGAAGGTATGACATGTGTTTCTCCCCCTTATTTTTCAAATCGACTGATATATACAAATCCAGATCATAGATTTTTTAGATTTTTCAAATATATTTTGGAAGTTAAAATTTCAGAAATTGAATTATTCCAATCCAAGTAGTTGAGCATCTATTTTGCTTGCTAAAAGCATGTTTTACTTTTCCATAAAATTTTCTGTTTCATACACAAAAAAATTATGGGGGCAATGGAGAAAATATTGTGTTGTTTTTTTCCCCTCGGTATCACGCCTGTTTTCCCCCTTATTTGCTTAGTCTTCAACTTTTTGGCCTTTAGATAATTTTTTCAACACATAGTTAGTTATATTCCTTTACCCCGTTTGTTTTGATTTTATTCCTGTAATCGTGCTCTTATGATATACGTAATGAGGCCACTGCTTATTGTTTTTCAAATATTTTGCTTTTTATTTTAATATTGAGTTGTTAATTCAAACTGTACTCATCTGTTTGATTTTAAATAGCTGTTGATTTTTTTGAGTTTGATGTTTTTTTTCAGAAATGTTAAGATGCATTTTCATAATGTCATGAAATGTAATGCAATTTCTCTACCTCAAATTACCTTAAAAATATTTTTATAACATGTTTGTATTTATTTTGCAGCACATTTACACAGTGCATCCATGAATTATCAATAATATTGGAGACCTTCCGTGTAGGTGCTTAATTTCAGCATTAATTTATACAACTAGTTACTTCAACAACTATTGATTGCCAAAATCTATTTTATTTTATCATAATCAACTTCATTTCATAAATAAAAAATATGGGAGCAGGGTTAAAAGTAATAGTTTTTTTTCCTTGGTCTGATTGCAACGAAAATGTTATGTTTTGGCTTTCATAGAATAAGGATAAAATATGTTTCTTCGTTTGATTGCAACAAAGATATTATATTTTAGCTTTTATAGAATACAGATAAAATTTGTTTCTTCCAGGGTAAGACAGCTGTTTAAATTGACATTAATGTTGCGAAGTATGCATATAGCAAGTTTATACATTACGAATGTAATAATATTGTCGTTTTTATTTACACCATAATTTTTAAGAAGGATATTGTAACATTTTCTTTTTCCTTTATATTTCAATTTGTATTACGCCAATAGATGAAATAAAAACCTTGCTTATTGTTTTTCATGTATTTTGTGACTTTTTTAAGTATTCAATTACATAATTCAACATATGCTCCTATGTTTCAATTTAAGTAGTATTAGATTCATTTCATATTAGTATACACAATTAAAATGGTCATGTTGAGTTCACAAAGTTGCTTCTTTTATTTGAAATTTAATTTGGTTGCTGAATACTTCGACTTTTTTCTAAGGTGATGTGATAATCCCAATTGAAACATAATATCTTCTGAACTAAAAATTGTTAAGGTATTTTTTTGTTCTTTATACAAAACTATTTCAAAAAAATACCTTCATCATCTCAGAATTTTATGTATGCATCACATTTGAATTTTTACTTCATCTTATATTATATAGTTTAACATTTGCTATATGATTCTTGCTCATGTTTGTAACAGATTTTTTTCTTCTGTTATTTTCACGTTCTCTTAGAACTTCTTTGTTTAGGCAGTGGTATATATAGGTCAACCAAACATGATCGGGTGTTAACAATTCATTAAGCAAATCAAACTAATTTTACAACATAATTTCTTATAAACACTAATTTATAAATAATTTCGTATTGTGTTCTTTGGTGGAAATAGTATGAAACGTGATTCTCCTTTTCCTTTCATTTTACATGTTGTTCATTTTGTAAGTTAAATATTTTTTTGTTGACGTATGACAGTAGTCTTTTACAACATGTGGATAGTATGCATAATTTCCTGATGTATTTTGCATTTCAGAATATGTTAATCTATTGCAACACTTAAGGAATGCACTATTTTATTAAGAGGATTGACTGGTTTCTATTTGATTTTCTAATTTCTATCTATTTAGTAACCTCTAAATCATCTCAAAGTTTGAATAAGATTATGTTGCTTTTCAGCATATTATAGTTATCAAGGGGTCTTCCCGACATGGATGATTGAGAAAGTTGAGTGACTTAATAGCGGAGCAAGAGACAAAGCAAGAAGGTCTACCTAGGACTCATCCCTTTCGAGGATTTCTTAGACACTTAGTTTTCAACCTTTTTTATCCTAAAGGAATTGCAATCAATATTTGTTGATTTTATGATTCTTTGTATTATACAGTTGTATATCTTAAACATCCATTTGTGCTTTGTTGTTGCATTTGTGATTAATCATGTTTTTATAATATTTGTTTTGTCATATGTATTCCACCTATCGCTTTACTATGGACCCAAAGCAAGATGAGGCTGAAAATGGTTGAAGGCAGGAGGGGGAGAGGGAAATAGTGATGATCATAGGTCTAACTCGTAGTTTACCTAATGGAAGGCAGGCGGAGGAGAGGAAATATTGATGATGATAGATCTGAATTGCAGTTCTCAAGTAAACGAGGTATTTAACTTAGACACTTAGTTTTCAACCTTTTTTTGGCCTAAAAAAATTGCAATCAATATTTGTTGAGTTTATAATTCTCTGTATTATACAACTGTATGTCTTAAACATCTATTTGTGCTTTGTTGTTGCATTTGTGATTAATCGTGTTTTTACGATACTATGATTTGTCATTACCAGGGCCCAAAGCAAGATTGAGCTGAAATAATGGAAGGCGGGAGGAGGAGAGGGAAATAATAATGATCATAGGTCCACCTCGCAGTTTACTTGATGGAAGGCAAAGAGGAGGAGAGGGAAATAATGATGATGATAGGTCTGCCTCGTAGTTCTCATGTAAACAAGGTATTTGACTCAAGACACCTATAAACATGAAAACCAAGTGTTTTATTTATTATATTTTTATTGTTATTTTCTCTGTTCAGATTTACATATATTACTCAGATATGTTATCGACGATTCCACTTGAACACATAAAGAGAATATACCATGACCTTACAAATTCTTCTTCCCTTGCCTTTTTTGCCCGCCGCGAAGCGCGGTATACTCACTAGTTATTAACTAAAGCTGTAACAGCCCTACAACATAATAATGTTTTTTAATATATAAAAAAACAACAAATTACTTTAGCCCAATCCATTCTGGAGCAGATCCACTGTAAAGTATGATTAACTCATATTTCACTCATATATTATATTATATTAAATATATCAACTTCGACTCATTTCTTGGCCGCTCTCCCTCCCAGGAGATAAATTGATGATGCATTTTTAGTATACTGTAATGCATAATTGTAGCCGTTGTTGTACAGGGAATTATTAAACATTTGAAAATGAATATCTGATCTTTGGTGTAACGGCCCTACAACATTATGGTGGTAAAAAGTAAATAAATTACTTAAAGGGAGAGAGAGGGAGACGGTTACAACTTTACAAGTTCCACTCACGTCCCAATTACATGGGTATTTCCATCTTGGGATGATTTGGGCGATGGGCTCATCCCTTTTTAAGAGAGAAAGAGAGGGAGAGAAGGATTTCTCACTACACGAGAGAGAAGAGAAGAGAAAACCAGTCATTGTCCCCTGTTCTTTGACCGGGTTAATCAACATCCCAAATCAACATATTGTTGGGAAGTCGTCACGACGGGCTGGCCATGATCGGAGGGGGAGAATCGCGATAGCAATCGACCATAGGGATATCTATTCATCGCGGATACGGTATGTGTTGTATCGTTCAAAATTCTCGATCTTTTATCTTGGGACAGCATGTGTTTTTCTCCTACTCGCAGATTTATTCTATTCCGCTCTCCTTTCCAATTTCTTGATAACAGTGATAAAACAAGCCTAGCATACAACGTATATTACCTATCTGTTACCTTCTCCTCAAGCTAATATTGATGGCTGAACTCTCGCTGTCTCATCTCGTTGATCGTCGACTTTGAAAGGGCACTTCCAACCCAGGCGTAAGGCCTGCCATTCATTGCTTTGGTTGTTAATTAGAACCTCGTTTAATTGATGCATCATGAGAGGAATACTAGATTGAATAGGTAGATAACACTGCTATTAGGAACATTACTATTAAGGATCTAATGCGGGTGCTGTTAATATGGTAATGGTTCATGAGCCCTCCTCCCTTCCTGTAATTAGCATTTAACGGCATTATCTCAGAAATATAGAATCTAATCTGGCCCTATCTTATATTTATTCCGCAGACCCATTTTCTTTGCTTACGCCTGATGATACCCACCATATCATTGTTTAGTTTAATAATATTCCTTTACCTCATTTAATTAGTTGTATGTCCAAACCATACATGTAGGATGAAACCAATACATATGCTGTTAATTTTATTACGGCTATTCATATTAGCACGTTGGTATTGAATGTGTCGATTATATCTAGCAAACTCTTTCACACATATATTATATCCATACTATGCAGGAGTACTTCTGAATAAGCCTAACCAACATAGATGAAAGCAGATTTAACTTATTGCTATAATCACAGAGAGTCTAATTACCATGGAAAAATTAGATCTATACAGAGCATACTTATAATGTTGCAATTGTACCTAATCTATTATGTAAACCCACTAGGTGAATCACAACCGTTGTGCAATTTGAAGACGACAAGGTAAGGAACTCTTGGGGTTCATTATCATCTACATTTGAAGATAATAATCATTATTGAATGAATGAGTGACACTTAATACTAATGGCACAATAACGGTAAGCGGAGCTAAGTGCTACACCTCATGGTGGGAGCCACCTCTAGAGTCCGAGTACTGAGTCCGATACGGACACATGGCCTAAAGGGAAACACCTTCCGAGGGTGTCAGGTTCAGTAGAACCTAGTGGAAAGTCCACCTATTGACTCAGCTGATGTCATCACGAAATGAATACAAGTGAATGATTGTAATTGTATGGAAAAGCCGCTAGTGCCAGCGGTAGTTAAGAAAAAGGTCTATTCTATGAAAAGAATGAGTATAAGGGTATACGTGCAACTTTAGAGCTCAATTATTGAGAATATGAAATCCTCATATATTACGGATATAATAGTAGTGTCATACTCCTTGGTAATTTATCAAAGCACTCTTGAAATTTTTGTATCCCTCTTTTCGCATGCTAAGATGTTTGGCTTACGAGCATTTTTTTTCGCTCCTGTGGTTTTGCCCTGCCGCAGGTTCCTTGGAGGAGTAGAAGAGCATTGAGGCTGTTGATTGGCTGGCTGAAGATTTATCATTTTATTTCGGTAGTGTTAATTTCCTTCTCGTTGCCTTATTATTAGGTGTACCCAAGAAACAATCTATGAGTTGTTCTATTATAGTTATTGTCTTCGTCAATGAGGTCCCTTGAATGATGCAACTTGATCTTTGATTATGTCAAGTTGTTAAGTGATGTTATCCTCTTAGTTGAAGTATCTCAAGTTATTTATTATTTTGTCCTTCCAATCGTCTTCTTTAATTGTGGATTTGATATGCATGAGTAACACTCGGATCTGACGTGGCATGTCGTTTATTATTGCTTCCGCTGGTCACACAGATCCGGGTCGTTACAAGTGGTATCAGAGCCGAAGTTCTTTTGGGTAAATTAGGATGTCCTATTTTAGTCGATATACACATATATCGATGTCTGAATCTCGATCTTATCTCATGATTTTAGATGGAACCTGGACGTGAGCTTGTGCCTGGTGAGGATATGCTTGAGGGTTCCCAACAACAACAGTTGCAGTTGATGACCGAGATGGGACGATGGCTCCATGAAGAACGAGAACGTGCTCGAATGGAGAGAGAAGCTGCACAAGAAGAAAGAGACCAAGTCCGCAAGCTTTATGAGAATGCGAAGGTGGAGAGTCTTACTTTGCGGAAGTTTTTGCAACATGACCCTCCCATATACAATGGGGAACCTGAGCCAGAGAAAGCAGAACATTGGCTCAAGGAGATTGAGTTGGCGTTTAGTGCCTTGGATTGTCCTGAGGAGAAGAAGGTCACCTTTGCTATGTTCAGGCTGCGAGATCAGGAAAAGGATTGGTGGGAGACCTGCAGAGGTGTGCATTTCAAGGAAGACCAAGACGTGACATGGGAAGATTTTGTGAAGCACTTTAAGGATCACTTCATTCCTATGCGTGCAAGGATTAAGAAGAGGCAGGAATTCATTGACCTGCAGCAGAATGAATTGGGCGTTGAGGCATACACTGCTCAATTTTATCATCTCGAGAAGTATGGCAAGGGAATTTGTGTGACTGAATGGAGAGAGCGAAGAAGTACGTAATGGGTTTGAGGATTGGCTTACGAGCTAAAGTCTTAGGGAGCATGCCTAAGACACTTGCCGATGCAGTGGATGCAGCGGTAGCGATCGATGGGGAGCATCAGTTAACCCAAAACCAACTGAAAAGACATGGCAAGGGGATGGAAGTCTTGTGTCCGTCACGATACTTTTAAAAACCCTAACAAGAAGATAAGGATTGGTTACCATGGCAAGGAAGAGGCTAGAGTCAAGCCTATTGATAGATCTGGTGTCCCAGTTTGTCCTCATTGCACGAGAAGCCATCGGGGTGAGTGCTACAAGATAACTGGAGCTTGTCTGAAATGTGGTCAGAAAGGTCACTTCATTCGTGATTGTCCAAAGATGAAGCATACAGATGATAGGCAGAGGAATGCAGATCCGAAGAAGAAGATCATGGGACGAGTATACTCCATCACAGCTGAGCAGTCAGAGGATGCTAGTCAGGTGGTAGAAGGTACACTTCTCGTCTCAGGTTTATGGCTAGAGTGCTTTATGATCCTGGAGCTTCTCATTCGTTTATATCAAGTACTTTTGCTAGATTGCTTAATTTACAAACCACTAAGATGACATTTACGCTATCTGTTTCTTCACCTGTCGGGGAGATTGGTACTTGTGGGTCCTTCTTGCATGAAGTACCTATAGAGATTGAGAACAAACAATTTGTTGCAAATCTAGTCCTCCTAGAAATGACAGATTATGATGTCATTTTGGGAATGGATTGGCTCTATGAGAACTATGCACAGGTTCTTTGTAGAGAAAAGAAAGTCCTGCTATTTATGCCGGGGGAATCTGAATTCCAAATCAAGGGTTTTAAGAGACCCATGAGGCAGATGTTTGTCTCCTTATTGAAGGCAAACCGAATGTTATCAAAAGGTTGCAAGGCGTTTCTTGCTAGTGTGGTGAAAGCAGAGGCTCAACATGTTTCTATTGAGGATGTGCCCATTGTTCGAGAGTATACTGATATTTTTCCTGAAGACCTTCCTGGTCTACCTCCTCATAGAGAGATTGACTTCACTATTGAAGTCATGCCGGGATCATCTCCCATCTCCAAGCCACCTTATCGCATGGCTCCGGCAGAGTTGACAGAGCTTAAGAAGCAACTTGATGAACTTCTTGAGCAAGGCTTCATTCAGCCTAGTGTCTCCCCATGGGGTGCTCCTGTACTCTTTGTCAAGAAGAAGGATGGGACACTTAGACTATGCATTGATTACCGAGCTCTGAATCAGATTACAGTCAAGAATAAGTATCCCCTACCTCGAATAGATGATCTATTCGATCAATTGCAGAAGGATGCTATCTTTTCAAAAATTGATTTAAGATCGGGTTATCATCAGCTGAGAGTCAAGCCAGAGGATGCTCCAAAGACTACTTTTAGATCAAGGTATGGACATTACGAGTTTCGAGTAACGCCATTTGGATTAACCAATGCTCCTGCAGCATTCATGGACCTTATGGATAGGGTGTTCCGTGAATTCTTGGATAAGTTTGTCATAGTTTTTGTCGATGACATCCTTATCTATTCAGAAGATAAGAAACAACATGAGGAACACTTGAGAACAGTATTAGAGATTCTGAGACATCACCGTCTCTATGCTAAGTTCTCTAAATGTGAGTTTTGGCTTGATAAGGTGACATTCCTTGGTCACGTTATATCAAAAGATGGGATATCTATTGACCCATCAAAGGTCGAGGCGGTTCTTGAACTGGAACCAACCAAAGACAGTCACAGAAGTTCGTAGCTTCTTGGGTTTGGCTGGTTATTACATGCGCTTCATTCGGGGCTTCTCGAAGATAGTTTTACCTCTCACGAAACTGATGAGGAAAGAAACTAAATTCATCTGGAGTCCGCAATGTGAAGAGAGCTTCCAAAAATTGAAGGGATGTTGACTTCAGCACCGATTTTGACACTTCCTTCTGGTACTGAAGGTTTCACAGTGCATACTGATGCTTCAGGGTCAGGACTTGGTGCTGTTCTGATGCAACATGATAAAGTCGTGGCTTATACATCTCGACAATATAAAATTCATTAGAGAAACTATCCTACTCATGATCTTGAGCTAGCTGCAGTTGTTTTCGCCTTGAAGTTGTGGAGACATTGTCTGTATGGTGAGAAATTCCAGGTCCTTACTGATCATAAGAGCCTTAAGTATCTTTTCTCTCAGAAGGACTTGAATATGAGGCAACGGAGATGGTTGGAACTATTGAAAGATTATGATTTTTCCTTGGACTATCATCCAGGAAAAATTAATGCAGTAGCAGATGCGCTCAGCAGAAAATGGGAAGCTAAGTTTTCTTGCATGAAATTGCAATGGAAGCTTGTCGAAGATTTTGTTCAGTGGAAGCCTTTTATAGATGGGAAACATAATATTTTTGTTGCTGGACTGCAAGTTCACTCAGCATTGATTGAGAAGGTGTTGGCAGCACAAAAAGTTGATCCAGAACTATTGCTGCTGGTTGAAGCATCGAAGAAGCCTTCTAGCGAGTTGTTGATTGCAGTCGACGGTGGATTGAGATTTAGGAATCGATTATGGGTTCCTAATGATCAAGAAATTAAAAAAGAGATCTTAGAGGAGGCACATAGTTCTATGTCTCTATTCATCCAGGGAGTACAAAAATGTACAAGGACTTGCAAAGGAACTTCTGGTGGAAAAATATGAAGCAAGAAATTGCAGAGTTCGTTTCCAGGTGTCTTGTTTGTCAGCGGGTAAAGATTGAACACCAAAGGCCATCTGGAGTATTGCAGCCGTTGGACTTGCCAGAGTGGAAATGGGAGCACATTACTATGGATCTTGTAGTAGGTTTGCCTCCCACAAAAGGTGCCAAATATGATGCTATTTGGGTGATTGTGGATCGATTAACTAAATCGGCACACTTTTTGCCTATACAGTGTGGTCAGTCTATAGAGAGTCTGGCGAAGTTATATGTTCATGAGATAGTGAAGTTGCATGGTGTACCTGTATCCATTGTCTCAGATCGGGACGCACATTTCACATCTAGATTTTGGAAGAGCTTGAATGATGCATTAGGTACAAACCTAAAGTTTAGCACATCATTTCACCCGCAGACTGATGGACAGTCAGAAAGAACCATACAAACATTGGAAGATATGCTTAGATCTTGTGCTTTGGACTTTGCTGAAAATTGGGATTTTCACCTTCCACTTGTTGAATTTGCTTACAATAACAGCTTTCATTCTAGTATTGGGATGGCCCCATACGAAGCTCTATATGGTAGGCCGTGTCGTTCTCCCTTATGTTGGGATGATGTGGGTGAAAGGAAAATCCTAGGATCAGAAATTGTCTTGGATACTACAATAAAAATTGATATAATCAAGAAGAGATTGCTAGCTGCTCAAAGTAGGCAGAAAAATTATGCTGATCATCGGAGACGCGATCTTCAATTTGAAGTGGGCGATCAAGTCTTTATCAAAGTCTCTCCTATGCATGGAGTCGTTCGCTTTGGTAGAAGGGGAAAATTGAATCCAAGATATGTAGGCCCTTTTATGATCACCAAGAGAATTGGTGGGTTGCTTATCGGGTCGATCTTCCTCCTCAATTCAAAAATATACATGATGTGTTTCATGTTTCGATGTTACGGGAGTACATAGCCGATCCCTCGCATATTATCGAGCATGAGATTCCTGAAGTGCAAACAGATCTATCCTACGTAAAAGAACCGATCAAGATCGTCGATCGAAAGGAAAATCAGTTGCGATGTCGGATGATTCCAATGGTCAAAGTCTTATGGAAACATCAGAAACGTGAGGAGGCTACATGGGAGCTGGAGGAAGAAATGCGAGCCAAATATCCCGAACTTTTTGGTAAGCTCTTAGACTTATAATTTCGGGGCGAAATTCTTTTTTTTAGTAGGGTAGATTGTAACAGCCCTACAACATAATAATGTTTTTTTAATATATAAAAAAACAACAAATTACTTTAGCCCAATCCATTCTGGAGCAGATCCACTGCAAAGTACGATTAACTCATATTTCACTCATATATTATATTATATTAAATATATCAACTTCGACTCATTTCTTGGCCGCTCTCCCTCCAGGAGATAAATTGATGATGCATTTTTAGTATACTGTAATGCATAATTGTAGCCGTTGTTGTACAGGGAATTATTAAACATTTGAAAATGAATATCTGATCTTTGGTGTAACGGCCCTACAACATTATGGTGGTAAAAAGTAAATAAATTACTTAAAGGGAGAGAGAGGGAGACGGTTACAACTTTACAAGTTCCACTCACGTCCCAATTACATGGGTATTTCCATCTTGGGATGATTTGGGCGATGGGCTCATCCCTTTTTAAGAGAGAAAGAGAGGGAGAGAAGGATTTCTCCCTACACGAGAGAGAAGAGAAGAGAAAACCAGTCATTGACCCCTGTTCTTTGGCCGGGTTAATCAACCTCCCAAATCAACATATTATTGGGAAGTCGTCACGACGGGCTGGCCATGATCGGAGGGGGAGAATCGCGATAGCAATCGACCATAGGGATATCTATTCATCGCGGATACGGTATGTGTTGTATCGTTCAAAATTCTCGATCTTTTATCTTGGGACAGCATGTGTTTTTCTCCTACTCGCAGATTTATTCTATTCCGCTCTCCTTTCCAATTTCTTGATAACAGTGATAAAACAAGCCTAGCATACAACGTATATTACCTATCTGTTACCTTCTCCTCAAGCTAATATTGATGGCTGAACTCTCGCTGTCTCATCTCGTTGATCGTCGACTTTGAAAGGGCACTTCCAACCCAGGCGTAAGGCCTGCCATTCATTGCTTTGGTTGTTAATTAGAACCTCGTTTAATTGATGCATCATGAGAGGAATACTAGATTGAATAGGTAGATAACACTGCTATTAGGAACATTACTATTAAGGATCTAATGCGGGTGCTGTTAATATGGTAATGGTTCATGAGCCCTCCTCCCTTCCTGTAATTAGCATTTAACGGCATTATCTCAGAAATATAGAATCTAATCTGGCCCTATCTTATATTTATTCCGCAGACCCATTTTCTTTGCTTACGCCTGATGATACCCACCATATCATTGTTTAGTTTAATAATATTCCTTTACCTCATTTAATTAGTTGTATGTCCAAACCATACACGTAGGATGAAACCAATACATATGCTGTTAATTTTATTACAGCTATTCATATTAGCACGTTGGTATTGAATGTGTCGATTATATCTAGCAAACTCTTTCACACATATATTATATCCATACTATGCAGGAGTACTTCTGAATAAGCCTAACCAACATAGATGAAAGCAGATTTAACTTATTGCTATAATCACAGAGAGTCTAATTACCATGGAAAAATTAGATCTATACAGAGCATACTTATAATGTTGCAATTGTACCTAATCTATTATGTAAACCCGGCTTAAGCATTTTGGAGGTGGTTAATCGGATTCGTATGAGCCCGATCCCATGAGGTTGTCAGGGCCAGTAATGCTCCGCTAACGGACCGGGGACCTAAGCCCGGGACGTTACAAAAGCTGGATTCACCCAGTTGCTTCTCTCAGCACGACAAGTGGCACTGCCACCATGCTCTTTTCTTCGAGCGCCTCCCGCTCTATCCAATTCTCTCTCTCCCGCCCTCTTCTCTCCCCTCGTGTTCCTCTTACCTCTCTTATATAGGTCTACTCTCACCTTCCTCTTTCCTCAATAACTTATTTCCGTCTCTCACATTTTCTACATTTAGCAAAGTACGAAATTTCAATATTCAATTCAAAATTAAATTAGAGAGATTTTGGTTGTCTTGGTAAAACGACAATTGTTATTTTTTAATTATGATTTGCAAATTTATGTTATTGATTATGTCAAAATAAGAGATTTTGTTTGTGTCCTGGTAAAATGATGAGGTTTTTTTAATATGATTTGTAGTTTGTATTATTGATTACATTAGTCGCATTGATACTAATTGGATTGACATGCTAAAAAATTTAGAGCGATAACAAGATAAAAACAATTCAAGTACATGAAATTTTCCATCTTCAATTTAAATTTGTTATAGATATTTTATTTTTTCAACATATAGTTGGAATTACATTTCAAATTTTTATAATTTAAATCATTTTTACTATTTTTTAGATGGATAAAAACGTCGTATATATAACTTTCAAAACAGATATAAGATGTAATTTTCTCTTCATTTTGAAATTATTATTGATGTCCTAAAGTTTCTAAAATATATTGCAAACACATATGCATTCTTATGATATATATTAACTTAAAATAAAATGTATTATTCATGAAAAAAATTAAAGTTTCAATATATATTTCGGAGACTTTTTTCAATGCCAATTATAATTAGTAAATTAAACATTCAATTTATAAAATTAGATTTTCAAAATATATACTTCGATTCTCTCAATTTTTTCTCTCCCCCTCCCCAATGTTTTTTTGAAGATATCTCTATCAATTTTGATCCTTCCCTCTGCGCTTCATATATTAAAAATTTTCTTATATTTTTAGAAATAAAATATTACACATCTAACCTTATATATTTAATCTTTAAAATGTTTTGATGTATGAAATATATCTTTCTTAGAAGTTTACATAATATTATGGAGATTAATCATAACAAACTAATTTATAATAATTATTTCATTAATCAAATTGAAACATATTTTCTTACAACCATGGATTTTTAGATGGAAATTTATTTTCACAATAAAGTTATCACATGCTACAAGTATTTTAGATTTTTAAAATTTACTCTTATGTATAGATGACAGATGATATATATATATATATATATATATATATTGCATCAAATAAAACTATGAAATTCACATTGTTGACATGTTTTTAATAATCATTACTAAATAACATAAATGTAACCATGGTTAATGATATGACGATATATCTTTCGTATCAAAATAGGCACGGGTCTATTGCCTAGTACAAGCCTATTGTCAAGGTGCACGACAAAAACTTATTATAACATATCCCGGAGGAATGAAACGATATTAACCCAACCTGACTATGATTGCAGATCCTCCCCCTTCTCGGTGTCCTTCCCTTCGCAGCTGCTCACGTTGGACTCCGCCTCCTCCGATCCCTCCCTCTTCTCCTCTGGACCCTTCTCCTTGATCTCCTCCAAGGACTTGAGCAGTGCCTCAAGGCAACCAGTCACCTCCTCCGCCTTGGACCCCTTCACCCCCTTCGGCATCAGGCACTCCGCCACGTCGGCCGGAGTTATCTCCACCTCCCCCAGGAGCTTCTCCACTCTTGGGAAGAGGGCGTGCTCCTCCACACCAATGTAGTTCTTGGCAAGCACCTTGAAGGCCTCGAAGCCGCAGTAGGAGAGCTTGATGTGCTTGTCCATCCTCCCCCTTCTTATCAGCGCCTGGTCCAGCTTCTCCACGTGGTTGGTCGTGAACACTATGATCTTCTCCCCGCCGCAAGACGACCACAGTCCGTCGATGAAGTTCAACAGCCCCGACAGCGTCACCTTGCTGTCCTCCTTGTCCCGCGGCGGCTCCGGCATCTTGGGTTCCGCCCCTTTCTCCTTGTCCTCGCCCTCCGCCTTCTTCTTGCGCTTGCCGGTGAGGTCGAGGGAGCAGTCGATGTCCTCGATGACAATCACGGCCTTGCCTGTCGTCTCGATGAGGAGCTTCCTGAGCGCGGTGTTGTTCTTCACGGCAGTGAGTTCCACGTCGTACACGTCGTAATCGAGGAGGTTGGCCATGGCAGCAACCATGGACGACTTCCCGGTGCCTGGGGGACCGTAAAGCAGGTACCCACGTTTCCACGCCTTGCCGATCCGTGCATAGTAGTCCTTGCTCTTGGTGAAGGTTTGGAGGTCCTCCATGATCTCCTTCTTCTCTGTGGGATCCATGGCTATGGTGTCGAACGTGGCCGGGTGCTCGAATGGGACGTGGCTCCACACACCCTTCCGGTACGAGTGTTCGTCGCCGGCGCCGTTGGTGAAGAGCTTCCTCTGCCTCCTCCTCACCTGGCTGGCTTTCCCCTCGGCCATGACATGCTGAAGGTACTTCCCCTCTATCAGCTCGCGGTCTCGCTGGTGGAAGGTCAGGCTGTAGTACCTCTTCTCGTCGTCAGAAGGATACCATGACATGGTATTGCTCTTGACTGGGGTGGAAGTGGAGGCCCACCAGACCTTAACGCCATGGAAGACGTCGATGACCTCCTCGTGGTCGTCCATGCAGAGGTCGAGCTTGTCGCTGTTCTTGCTGATCTCGGCCCGGAGCTTCCTGGCGTCGGAAGAGCAGGTGGCGGCGAGATAGGACTGGACGGCGACGTAGGCCTCGCTGCGCTTGAAGCGGTTGCCGGTGTATTCGGGGATCTTGATGCGGATGTAGGGGTTGAAGAGGCGGGTGATCCTGGAGGCGTACCTGGAGAAGGAGCGGTTGAGGTGGCGAGGGAAGTACTCCCTGAGGACGGCCCACAGGAACATGAGGCTTGCGAGGGTGGAGCCTAACTTGGCCGTCCACCCACTATCCATTGCCATCATTCCCATCTATCTGATGCTCTGACTTGTGTGGTGGAAGAGCGAGGTGGAGAGTCGTATTTATACGTTCCAGACGAAGGGTAGGAAGATGGCTGGAAGGAGGGGAAAGTGGAAGAGATGAAGACGCGGCTGCTGTGACGCAATCGGAAGACGCAGCCTTTTTTTCCATTCCAAATGACGGAAGAGGTATTTTAATTCGAGTCTTAATTTATTGGAAAAAGATTCTCCGAGGCTATAAGACGAGAAAACGTGTTCAAGCTCGAACAACTAATCTTGCTGTCCACTCAAGAAGGGCTTGTGAATTCCATCATAAGATATGACAAAGGCGCGGCTTACTTTGCAATGGTAGAGTGTTTGATCTAAATCTTATTTTACCGGAAAATTATTCATTTTTTCTTTACATTACACAGTCATCTTTGTAAGAAGACAATGAGTGGAATGTGTGCATGTTTAACTTGGTAATAGTTAAATATAGAGGGAAGTATATATATGATATTCTACTTGAAAATGTGATTTAAATGTGCATAAAGATAATATGAATACTTTAAGACTCATTAATCTGAACAACTCTTGAGTTGGTATTATATTCAACACAAAAAATTGTAATGTATTTAAATAAAAACGGATGTTTGTAATGATATATATGAAAATTCTAGCAAGAATCCTAATTAAATTTATTTTTTCAGATTTTATACGCATGTCCTTGTACACTTTCTTAGTTACAACCTACCCCTCCATAATTCATAACTCCTCCACTTAAGCTCTCAAATAGACACAAACCATCACGTGTCATTGACGAGTCGCTAAATACGTTGTTTAATTTGGTCACGTTGTAATACGCGTACTTAGCGATTCAGTCAGAACCGAGAGAAGATCTCCGTGAAGAGTGTCTCGGCTTAATTTATATCCCGGGCAAGTCCGGGGTCGAACTCAGGGAGGCAAAGGAACAACTTGGGTTTTAATTTGAAAATAAAGATTTTAGATTTCCAGTGCGGTATTTTTTATATTTTTTTATGCAACAAGAATACAAATGCAAGTGAATCAAGACACTTAGAAAACACAAACAAGGCCAAATTAATTTTAATGGAAAAGAAGTCCAATTTAGCCAATTCGTATTTTTCCTAGAATCCTAATCCAGTGATGAATGCAAAACATATTTTTTTAGAATTTTAGGGGTTAAAATGCAATAATGAAAAATACACACTTTTTATGGGTTTTTCCGCAATTTATCACACAAACAGAAAGCAAAAATTATGAAAAAATTACTGGAACTAAAACATGATGCAAGGAAGCTACAGTAATATTTTTAGAATTTTTTGACAAGTTATGAATTTTTTATGGATTTTTTAGTGAAATCAGAGTGACAGGAGTAATTAATTTCTATTAAATCCACGTTATCAAATTAATCACAGTGCGATTTATTTCAGAAAGATATTTAGATGTGCAATTCAGGAGACTTGAAATTTCGCAAAAAGGATATTTGTGGATTTAATTAAAAATCAAATACTAAAAACACTCTACAATTTATTTCAGGCAGAAGACAACCCCTCTTTGGATGAAATTTGGACAGTACGTTAAACACTCTTCAAGGCATCACATATAATTTTTAGGGAATTTTTAGAGCAACCGTGTGTGAGATATAAATTTAAGTGCTCAAAATGGGTAAAATATGAAGATTTTCAATCAACCAATTTTAATTAATTACCCACAAGTCACAAAAATACAAACAAACAATCACATGATAGAGGATAAGTTGCTCAACATAATGATATTTTTTATTGAGTAAAATGATGCAACAATGATGTCCAAATTAAGAGCCAAAGACAGGGGTATATACGCAAAAATCAGGAAACAAAACTTATGAACAAAACATGTACAGGGACCTTATTGTAAATACAGAAACTATAAATAAAATATTTACAATTTTTACAATAATAAAAATAATAAACAATTCACCTTCTTCCTCCTGGGAAGCATGAAGTAGGAACCCAAAATAGGGAAGCGTCGACGGTGGCTCGGCGGAGGCGCGGCGCGCGGGCCGGCGCGGCGGAGGAGGCGGAGCGTGGGTCGGCGCCGCTGGGGCGGTAGGGGCCGCGCGAGGGAGCGCCCAACTGCTGGAGGTGACGATGGTGGCCGGCGTGCGCGCGTGGCAGATGGTGGAGGCGCGGCAGCCGCACGCGCGGCTGAGGAGTGAGGAGGGAGGGGCGGCAGGCCTGTAGCGGAGCCGGAGGGGCCGCGCGCGGCCCGCGCCGTCGGTGATGACGGTGGAAGAAGGGCGGCGGCGGTGGGAATTCTCCCCCACCGCTGCTGCGTTAGTTTTTTTTATTTTTTTTTATTTTTTTTCTTTTTACTGCTGTAGCAATAATAAAAAAAACTCCTTTTTTGTTTAAAAATTTTTTTATATATTTTTTTGATTAGACAGAGAATAAGTACACAAAAAGTAGGGGGAAAATGATATGATGATAGTAGTGAAGATGATGAAATGAAGCTAAGTAAGTGGTAGTTAAAGAACCTTTTTTTTGTTTTAAATTTTTTTATTTTTTTAATTTTGTTAAAACAGGCAATGAACATGATGAAAAAAAATGATATGATCATGGTGATGAAGATAAGGATATAAACAAATGGTGGATTTTGGGGGGTGAATTTGATGTGATATATATAAAAAATGCAAAACTAACAAGATGATAAAAAGTGAGAAAAAAATTACCTACGATGAACGCGGATGCCTATGGAGTGCTCTCGTGAGCACGGTCTTCGCTCGAATCGCCGGCGTGCGATGAGCTCGAGCAGCGCGCGGTTGCGGCTGCGATGTTGGCCAAAAAACCAACGGATCACACCGGAGAAAGGGCCGTCGTCGCTCGACCGCGGTTGTGTCGCTGTCACCGATTCAACTCAGGGAACTAGGCTCTCCTCACATAAAGATGGATCAAAGGCAAATTGAGGAGGATGGGATGTATATATAGATGATGAAATGAGAGGTTATTAAAGTGGTGGGAGGTTATATTATTAATGGAGTTGAATGGGAAGTTTAAAAAATGGTGGAGTTGAATGGAGGTTGGTGGTAAAGAGTTGAATGGTGGTTATTGTAGAGAATGGAAATTAAATAAATAAATGAAATAAAGTTGGCTACTTTAATTACAATAATTTAAAAAGAGAAGACAAAAAGTGGAGAATTTACAAAAGAAGACAAAACACTATGTACACATTTTTTTACTTTTCTAATATGTATTTTTTTGTCTTTTTAATAAGAGATATTTACAATAGAAAAATACAAAAAATAGTACAATTAAAATACAACACAATCACGATATTTTTGTATTTTTAGTAATTATGAAAGATACAATAAAAATTTAAGAAAGAATGAATATATACAAGGTATACAATGTACATCTAGGTCCCAAAACCCAACTTTTGCAAATGAGCTCCGATTTTAATGAAATCACTTCCGTTGGATAGATAATTTTCTAACTTGAACTTTAAAAGTGAGTTTGGTGAATTTGGAGTTCATACGGAGCGGGAATTTAGCTTGGAAGTTGGTCTTTACAGCTTTTTCCCATTGGGATGTAGGAGTATTTATTTGAGGTAAAATTTGTTTTGTATTTTTGTATTTTTATATACATTGATATGAACATGTTGGAAAAAGAATTAGCCAAAAAGGAGTTGATATGAGATTATTAAAAATATATAAAGTTTTGGGCTATTTACATGTATAAAACTCCTTTGATTTTGCGGCTTTTTTTATGTGTAATTTATTTTGTACAATTTAATATACAATAATTAGTGTGTTTTATTTACAAGAGACATTTTGTTAATTTATTGATTTTATGGACATTTTTATGAGCTTTTACTCGGGGATTTTGCTAAGATCAAGATATTGAGATGATGAATCGTGGATTCATCACCCCCCTATACTTAAACTTTGCTAGTCCTCGAGCAAATAAGGAATGAATAAATTGGGTTAACCCCTGACTGTGCATGTGAAAACAAGACTTGATCTATTCAAGAACTCTCAGTTTTAGAAATCCTAAAATTCTAAGCTGAACCAAGCTCTAGTCAAAAGGTATCCAATTTCCCTAATCATCAGACTCTCTTTGTATACATATATAGTAGGGATATGACTTTAAGTGTTGACTGCAGTTACAAGAGTAGAGTCACAACGTCACCCAAGGTTCCAGTCCAAGAGACTCTCCTAAGGACCCGATCCTCAACACTAAGGAATAAATCATTTCTTGCATCCAATCCACCGTCCCTTTAGTTGTCAGACTTAAAAGTGTAGATGGAAGGCCAGTTGATGGAGGGCATAGGATTGTGTCATTTCTTCTCTCCCTCTCATTGGAACAAGGATCCTCTCAAGTGCCTTATTACTCAACGCATTTTTTTGGTGTTGATCAGTGCGTCCGTCAAGAGAAGTTGGAGCCGTCTGCACTTGTTTTCCTGGGAGTACACCGGGGTGTGTCTTTTTTGAGTATCTATTATACCTTCTACACCCAGACTTGTAGCATTTACGATGCAGAGCCCTTTTTTGGTGCAAGCCCGACTCCTGGTCCTAATAGCGGTGGTCCAAGTGGACACTTTTGAAATGGTTGGGAGCGCTCGCCTTTGGTGGAAGCTCTTTGATATTTGACTTTGTATGGAATGAGAGCTTTTCTTTGACATTTCATTGATTTGTAGTATTTTTGGCTAGCTCCACTGCTTTTACCAAGAGTTGGCGCACACTGATCAATATTTTTTTTATTTTATCACACCCTGGCACATAGGTAGATGTCAAGAGATAGTATAAGAACCATGTTCTCATACTGGCTAAAGATGCTGACACTCAGGTTTCATGAAGCCTTCATTGATTTTATCCCATCCTCGAGCATCATCAAATCAAGTCCAAACTCAAATCCCTCATCCCAGATCCTCAAGTGAAATTTCAACTCATCTCATCATAACTGCAGTCGTGTATGTGAGGTGCTGATCATATTCTTAAGGTAGAGACTAAGCATGCAATATAGCACGCAAATCTTTCAAACTAGGGAAATGTGAATAATTAAGTCCAAGACCCTAATGACTAAGGCTGATTAACTCAAAATCTCAAGAGCCCATAAACCAAGTGTTCTTGAACATCACTAGTCTTGTGTGAAAGTGAATGTGTCAGGGGTTAAACCAACTTATTAGTTAGTTTTTTTAGTGTTTTTTTAAAGTTTTACAAAAAGTGTTTTTTTTCTTCAAAAAGTTTTTTTTTGACAAACAAAGGCAAAGAAGTTTTTTTTTGTTAGAAAAGTTTTGCTCTTTTTTTTTCAAGAGTTTGTTTTTTTTAAAGATAGGTAGATAAGAAAGGACTTTTTTTTAAAGAGGATTTTTTTTTGAAAAGTTTTTTTTTGAAAAGGTTTTTTTTATCTTTTTTTTGAAAATATAGATAAATAAGAAAGGACACACATTTTTTTTTGAAAAGATTTTTTAAGAGCAAATAAGAAAAGAGAACAAAAAACATTTTTTTGAAATGTTTTTTTTAAAGAGTTTTTGAAAAAGTTTTTTTTTACCCACCCCATAATTATTGTATAATATATACAAAAATACGTGAAAGTACGAGCTATGGGTAAAGTATATATATAATGTATACACGCCCCCCTATACTTAGCATGTGCTATGTCCTCATGGCACAAGAAGCGAGAAAAAGATATAGCTCGTGCTAAGCGTAGGATGGCTAAAATAATAAACAGTGTAGAAGTCGATCCGCCCCCCTATACTTAGGCCCTGGACAGCCTAAGTGTAGAAGAAGAGCAAAAATGGGGCGGACGAGGTCAAGAAGAGAAATGGATGAGTATACATATGGAGGGCATCGGCTCCCCCTATACTTAGGCTCTTGGTAAGCCTAAGTATAGGACAAGAATAAGTGTAAGAACCGATGTGATCTGGAGAATATACAAAGAAGGACGAATGTACAAGAGGAATGAATCTTCTAAGATGTTGAATCTTGATGCTGCATCTTCATGATGAGTAATATGATGTATCTGCTCTGTGCTCGCTCTGCATGAAGTTGATGACCTCGACTTGGACTAACTGCTCTTTTGAATCAACAAAATGCTTCAACAGTTGTCCATTTACCACATGAGATTGTGCACCATCTGTGAGGTCAGCTATCTCTACACTTCCATTCTCGTGCACTTTCTTAACAACAAAGGGACCCGTCCATTTAGATTTGAGCTTCCCATGGAACATCTTCAACCTGGCATTGAACAACCATACCTTTTGTCCAGGGACAAAGTCTTTGCACCTAATGTGTTGATCGTGCCATCTCTTTACTTTGTCCTTATAAATCAAACTGTTGTCATATGCCCTGTTTCGGATTTCCACGAGCTCGTTCAAGTTCAAGTCTCGACAAAGCTTCCCTAGGTGACAACTCCAGTTAATCTTCTTAATTGCCCATTCGGATTTATGAATCAATTCTGCGGGCAAATGACATGGCTTGCCATAGATCATTCTAAATGGTGAAGTACCCAATGGTGTCTTGTAGGCTGTCCTATAGGCCCACAGAACTTGATCCAAAAGCTGAGACCAGTTCTTCCTATCGGGACGAACCAATTTCTGCAAAATACTCTTCACCTCTCTGTTCGAAACTTCTGCCATGCCGTTGGACTGTGGGTGATAAGGACTAGTAACTCTATGCTCAAATCCATAGTCCTTAGCTAAAGATCTCATATCTCGATTCACAAAATGGCTACCCCCATCAGATATCAAAACTTTTGGCACCCCGAACCTAGCAATAATATGATCTCTCACAAACTTACAGACAGTCTTGCTGTCTGCGGTTCGGGTTGGGATAGCCTCCACCCACCTGGATAAATAGTCAACCGCCAACAATATGTACTCATGTCCTTGGCTGTTGGGAAAGGGACCCATAAAATCTATGCCCCATGCATCAAAAACATCACAAATAATCATCGGTTGCATAGGCATCTCATCTCTCTGTCCAACTGTCCCTCCCATCCTTTGACAGATCGGGCACGACCGTACAAAATCAATGGCATCTCTAAACAAGGTCGGCCAATACAATCCACATTGAAGTACTTTGTGAGCGGTTCTCTTTCCCGAATGGTGTCCTCCAGCCTCAAGTGAATGACAATATGTGAGGACACTCTGGTATTCCTCCTGAGGAATACACCTTCTCCAAACACAATCCGGTCCTTCGAAGAAAAGAAAAGGATCGTCCCAGTGGTATCTCCTCGAATCCGACTTCAGTCGATCAATGCTGCTCCTAGTCCAACCATGGGGAACCTGCTTGGAGACAAGATAGTTCACCATGTTGGCATACTACGGGAGTGAGTCAATAACACAAATTGACTCATCTGGGAAGGTCTCTCTAATCCGCTCAAAATCAGGAGAATCCTTAAGTTCAATCCGAGAAAGGTGATCAGCCACAACATTCTTCACTCCAGGTTTATCCTTTATCTCCAAATCAAATTCCTGGAGGAGTAAAATCCACCTAAGAAGACGCGCCTTCGCGTCCTTCTTTTCCATTAAATATCGAATGGTTGTGTGATCAGTATAAATTGTCACCTTAGAGCCCAAAATATATGATCTGAACTTCTGGAGGGCCCATACTACTGCGAGCATTTCCTTTTCAGTCACTGTATAATTTTTCTGTGTAGGATCTAAAACTTTGCTCGCATAATGAATCGCAAACGGAATCCCCTCTCGCCGTTGCCCTAACACAGCTCCTATAGCAAAATCTGAAGCATCAGTCATGATCTCAAAGGGGAGAGACCAGTCAGGAGCTTGTAGGATAGGCGAGGCACAAATCTTCCTCTTCAAGAGCTCAAAGGCCTCCAAACACCTGTGATCTACAATGAACTCTGTGTCTTTTCCTAAGAGCTCAGTCAGTGGGCGGGCAATCTTTGAAAAATCCTGAATGAATCTCCTATAGAATCCAACATGCCCTAAGAATGACCGCACTGACTTCACGTTGGTAGGTGGATCGAGTTTCTTGATCACCTCCACCTTGGCAGGGTCAACCTCCATTCCCCTTTTGGAGATGACATACCCCAACACGATACCCTCCGTCACCATAAAGTGACTCTTCTCCCAGGAGAGTACCAGATTCACCTCTCTACACCTCGTGAGGACTCGGTCCAAGTGCGCTAAACATGTATCAAAAGAATCACCATGGACCGAGAAGTCATCCATGAACACTTCCAGGAAATCTCCCACCATCTCGGCAAATATGGCTATCATGCACCGCTGAAATGTGCCCGGGGCATTGCAGAGCCCGAATGGCATGCGCCTGAAAGCATAAGTACCGAATGGACATGTGAATGTGGTCTTTTCCTGGTCCTCAGGGGCAATGGCCACCTGGTTGTAGCCTGAGTACCCGTCAAGAAAACAAAAGAACTCTTTCCCTGCAAGTCTCTCCAAGATCTGATCAATAAAAGGCAAAGGAAAGTGATCTTTCTTGGTCGCGGCATTCAGGCGCCTGTAGTCAACACAGACACGCCACGACGTAGGTACTCGTGTTGCGATCTCTACCCCCTCCTCGTTGGTGACCATCTGAATTCCCGACTTCTTCGGGACAACATGGAGTGGGGCCACCCACTTGGAGTCAGAAATAGGGTATATAAACCCTACTTTGCACCATTTCTCAATCTCTTTCTTCACCACTTCCCATAGATTGGGGTTAAGTCTCCTTTGGAACTCACGGGAAGGTCTCACATTATCCTCAGTAAAAATGTGGTGCGAGCAGAGAGCGGGATTGATGCCCACGAGATCCGACACTGTCCAGCCTATTGCTTTGCGGTTCCTCTCTAAGACCTCTAACAACCTAGACTCCTGTTCTAAAGTCAAGTCTGAGCTAATGATGACAAGATATCTCTCTTTGGGTCCCGCAAGAAAGGCATACTTAAGTGTAGGAGGTAGTGATTTTAGTTCTGGCAATGTGGTATCATCAAGCAGATCTGGCTGAACTGAATCTGAATCTGGTTCCGTGCTGCATGAAGGTGGGCTAAGCTGAGTAGTACTCGCCACCAAATCAGAAGTAAAGGGAGTCGGATCGCCAAAGAAACGCGGTAGTTCGGCCAAAGCCGCGTCCGACTCATCATCTATATCCCATGATCGTTCCGAAGGAGATGGAACTGACAGATCCAGATGGATCTCTGTGTCATCATGGGAATAGGTAGATGCATCTCTCACAAGATCAGACAACACCTGGCAAACTGCATCATCCACTATACCCTTTCCAGATGAAAGGGACTCGCTCTTTCCTGAAGGAATCTGTCCCCAAATCCCAACTGTGCTAATCAAACTGCAATCTGCCTCTGAAGATGAATACTCTGTGCTACTCTCTGAATCGGGTCGCTGACACTTGGTTTGCTTCATCTCAAGGTTCACTTCTCCGCCTGGAGAACGGAACTTCATCATTCCCATACCATAATCGAAAGTTGCGCCTGCGGTCCTAAGGAAGGGCCGCCCAAGAATGATCTGAGATTCTCTCCAATGATTGGGGGTCTCCATGTCCAAGACTGTGAAGTCAACTTGATAGTTCTGCCCCTCAATCGAGATAACTACGTTCTTCACTTCTCCCTTAGGTCTCTTCACTGATCGATCAGCGAATTGGAGTAAGGCTCTAGATTTGCGAAGTGGTCCCAACTCCAATTTCTGATATAATGCTAAGGGAAGTAAGTTGATCGAAGAACCGTTATCTAAGAGTGTGCGTGCAAACGCAATGTCATCAATACGACTCTCCACATAATGAGCACCCATGTCTCTCTTTTTCCTTGGCAAAGTCTGATTCTTGAGACAATAGGTTGTGGCTACCGATAAGACATGTGTCTTTATATTTCGGTTATCTTTCTTCCTGCTAACCCTTGTAGGTGTGCATCTCACCTTAAGGTATTTTTGGAAGGCAGGATGGTTAGCCACATATTCATCAAATGGCACCTTGACTGTGATATTTTCTTTACAAAATCGTGCCATATCGGGGTCATCTTTCTGAATCTTTTTGATGCGCTTTCCTGCCGTAAGAGCACGGGGGAAAGGGATTGAAGCTAGGGAAACAGAGGATGAAGAATCTGAATCATGAACTGAATCATTCTTTGGCTTAACGGAAACAGAGTTCTTCATACAAGAATCTTTTTGATGCAACATGGACTCAAAATCTAAACTATCTACTACAGGTTGTGGAATAGAAGCTGGAGTGGTATCCGCTACAACCGGAGATGCAAGGTCCTCCGTAGACTCAGAAGAATATCCATGCTGCCGATGCTGCATACGTGCTCTCCTTCTCCTCTCGGCTCCCTGAGTAGAAATCCTCGAATGGTGCTGATGGGGCTCCGAAATATGATGCCTCTCCTCCTCGTCCTCTGAAGACTCCTCAGGTAGAGCTCCAGAGATGCCCCTCCTCGTATCCCTCGCCCGGTCAGGTACGGTCACGGTCCTTCCGCTCCTGAGTGACATGTGGTTAGTCTCGTCACACGAAAGAATCTCTTGTTCAGATCTAGGAGATACTGAATAGTATACCTGACTAAAATGCTGCTGAGAACTAGATCTGTTCAGGATATTGGGGTTAGCCTGAACTTGGGCTGGGATAGAGGTAGAGGGTGCAGTCTGCTCGTCTCACCATCTGGACAGGCGGTTGACATCCACCCGTAAGTCCTGAATCTCGTTCCTGTAGGAACGTAGCTCGTCGAGTATCTGCTGCTGAATATCCACGGGACTAGACGAAGAAGGAAGTGGATAAGACTGGGAAGAAGAACGGGAAGATTGGCCCTGCTGGCCAGAGTACTGCCTCTGCTGCTGCTGCTGGGGTTGCGGACCCTGCTGGCCCGCCTGGTAATGGCCCTGTCAGCCATGCTGCTGGTACTGCTGCCTCTGCTGCTGGGGTGGCTGGAATCCAGGGCTCTGCTGTGAAGGAGGTGGTGCGGAGGTGAATGCGGTGTTGTGAAAGGTCGGGGGACGCTGGTAGGTCAGTCGGTCTCCCGTACTTCCCTGCCTGGCAGGGTCCTGAGTATACCATACTCCATTCACCTCTCAAACCGGTGGAGGTTCCTCCTGGACTATCTCTGCTAATGGAGGTGGCTGCTGGAAAGAGTGGGTATAGGATTGGTCCTGCTCCCACGGCTGGGGTTGCCCTGACACCAACTGCTCCTGAACATGGTGAACTCGGTATACGGGAGCAGAGGGTGCAGTCACGGCAGGTATCTTTATCTTAGATACCCTATCAGTCAACTCCTCCATTTGTTTTGGGATCTTGGAGACGCTCCGGTCTAACTCATCAATCCTCCTGTCGATCCTCTCTACTACAGTAAGCTTGTCAGCAAGGAGTCCCATGCTAGGGATCACATCCTGAGAGAGATCAACTACAGCTGATTTTCCCCCTCCAAGTGAGAGTGAACTGGGGGATGGTGTATAGGCCCTGCTGGCCATCTGTGAGCGGCTAGTTTCAGCCATCTGCTCGAATACCCTCCAGACGGTATCCGCTCCTCGTGATGTATAGCTGCCTCCACAGGCAGCGCTCACTAAACCCTGCATCTCAGGGTTGAGACCAGTGAAAAATGATTGGACCAAGATGTTATCATTTAGTCCATGACAGGGACACTTCTGCAGGATGTCCTTGAATCTTTCCCAAGCATCACAAAAAGCTTCATGGGGTAATTGGGAAAAACTCGTAATGCGCGTCCTCATCATGTTAGTTCTACTCAAAGGGTAGAACTTCTTCAAAAACAGGTCCTTGAACTGGGCATATGTGGTGACAACGATCCCAAGATTCTTTACCCAGTAATCAGCTTTGCCACCCAAGGCAAATGGAAGGGCTTTGAGCCTAATATAATCCTGGCTAACATTTTGATTTTTGAGGTTAGCGCAGATAAGCTCAAAGTCCCTTAGGAATGCATATGGTTCCTCAGAAGCATTCCCATCAAAATGTGGCAGCAGGTTCAGAAAGTGCGGCTTCAACTCAAAGTCAACCTCGGGTTCGGCCGGATTTAAGTAGTTCCGAATTTGATATTGTCCGGGGTTATACGCCGCATCCATTGGTAGTTGGACCCCAACATTCAACTGTCCTAACTGAGCTCTGAGAAGTGCATGTTGCTGCTCAGATGCAGCTAATCTGGCAAGTATCATTCTCATTGGGTCTTCATTGTTCTCTTCTTCCTCTTCTTTCTTCTTTGGAGGCATTTTACTTATGTCTTCTTTAGGTCCTGAATCAGCAATGTGTTCTTGATTAGAAGAGGATATGTGAATCAAGATATTTTCATCGAGGCAAAGGTCTTCCTCGGTGAGGTGGGAAGAGAGAAAGGGAATGGTTTGAGAGTAACCATCCCGAGAGTGGGTGATCCTGGGCTCAAGAGGGTCATGAGTCCAGGTTGGTCCATGTTGCGCATGGACCTGTGAAGACATACTTCTTGGAGGGTTCAACGGGAAATTCGCAAGGTCCGAATAATTATCCCCCCAATCAGTCATCTTCGATGTCAAAAGAACCGATTAGAACACGATATTTCAATGAGGCGCTAGTTCTACGGTGCACGTAAATATGCGGAGTGAACTCACACAATACAAACACAATTCAAACCCTCAATTTCACCAACTCAACACGTGAAGGCCGTAAGAGTTCGGCCGAATTATCTTGTCAATTTTAGTTGGTGAGAATACAATCTTGGAAAGATTAACGAGCTGTTAGGTGTCCATATTTTCCTACAGACTGACCCGGTTCTTACGACTAGTGTCGCCTGAAAATAAAGAACCAGTAGTAAGTAAGAAATCCAGACTTGGCTCTATCCTAGGGTCGTCTCTCTCTCACTTGCAAGTAAAACAAACAATGAGGGCTTTATGCACCCGAGAACAAGGGTTTTTTTTATTCCAATTTTTTAAAATCGACCTGCTCAATTCAGTCCCAATTTTAGAGTTAGGTTATCACTTGGAATTTATGTGAACACACAAGCACGTCTACCGTTCAGTCCCAATTTCCTTTTAACCTTAAGTTATAAAACAAGAGGGGAATCGGAAATCAGACTGCAAACGAGAAACTATGATGCATGCTCAGAAGAAGGTATACTTACAGTGAATCCCAGCACTCTTCATGCGTTATGCAGAACAGAATTTTTAAATGTTACACTAAATGCATGCAGATCGAGAAAAATCGCACCTAAACAGTATACTATTAGCGGGGAAGAATTGATTGAATTTGAACTAAGTAGTACGTGTCTATGTGCGTCTTATTATGAATCTTATAAGATATGTGAATCTTCTAAGATATGTGTGTCCTAACTTACGATGGGCACAAACAAATTTGATTCTAAGCTACCGTGTGCCTAATCCTTAAGTTCGCCACTCAAGTCAAGCCCCACCCTCGACGGAGAGTGAAACAGGCTCGACACACCACAAATAATGTCCAAGTCTTTTTTACACACGCGAGCTCTCAAACAAGAGCCGCTATAAAGGAGCAACTACCTAAATAATTACAAAAATTTTTACAAAAATTCTCTCGAAGATAAATTAATTCCTCCTCGCACTTCAGCAGTCGGCGCGTATCGCGTCCGTCGACCTCCGATGCACTCCAAGTCCACCGGGCCCTCGCAAGGAAAAAGAGATTTATATTAGAGAGATAAACAACAAAATATATACAAAAAATATAAAGAGAAATAATTGCGAAAAAAAAGGAATAAATACAAGTGGCTCGGGGGTCAGACTACCCGAGAAAGCGAAAATCTAAATCCAAATTTTTAAACTAATCCCTAAGCCGTTTGCCTCCCCGGCAACGGCGCCATCTGACGAGTCGCTAAATACGTTGTTTAATTTGGTCACGTTGTAATACGTGTACTTAGCGATTCAGTCAGAACCGAGAGAAGATCTCCGTGAAGAGTGTCTCGGCTTAATTTATATCCCGGGTAAGTCCGGGGTCGAACTCAGGGAGGCAAAGGAACAACTTGGGTTTTAATTTGAAAATAAAGATTTTAGATTTCCAGTGCGGTATTTTTTATATTTTTTTATGCAACAAGAATACAAATGCAAGTGAATCAAGACACTTAGAAAACACAAACAAGGCCAAATTAATTTTAATGGAAAAGAAGTCCAATTTAGCCAATTCGTATTTTTCCTAGAATCCTAATCCAGTGATGAATGCAAAACATATTTTTTTAGAATTTTAGGGGTTAAAATGCAATAATGAAAAATGCACACTTTTTATGGGTTTTTCCGCAATTTATCACACAAACAGAAAGGAAAAATTATGAAAAAATTACTGGAACTAAAACATGATGCAAGGAAGCTACAGTAATATTTTTAGAATTTTTTGACAAGTTATGAATTTTTTATGGATTTTTTAGTGAAATCAGAGTGACAGTGAGTAATTAATTTCTATTAAATCCACGTTATCAAATTAATCAGAGTGCGATTTATTTCAGAAAGATATTTAGATGTGCAATTCAGGAGACTTGAAATTTCGCAAAAAGGATATTTGTGGATTTAATTAAAAATCAAATACTAAAAACACTCTACAATTTATTTCAGGCAGAAGACAACCCCTCTTTGGATGAAATTTGGACAGTACGTTAAACACTCTTCAAGGCATCACATATAATTTTTAGGGAATTTTTAGAGCAACCTGTGTGAGATATAAATTTAAGTGCTCAAAATGGGTAAAATATGAAGATTTTCAATCAACCAATTTTAATTAATTACCCACAAGTCACAAAAATACAAACAAACAATCACATGATAGAGGATAAGTTGCTCAACATAATGATATTTTTTATTGAGTAAAATGATGCAACAATGATGTCCAAATTAAGAGCCAAAGACAGGGGTATATACGCAAAAATCAGGAAACAAAACTTATGAACAAAACATGTACAGGGACCTTATTGTAAATACAGAAACTATAAATAAAATATTTACAATTTTTACAATAATAAAAATAATAAACAATTCACCTTCTTCCTCCTGGGAAGCATGAAGTAGGAACCCAAAATAGGGAAGCGTCGACGGTGGCTCGGCGGAGGCGCGGCGCGCGGGCCGGCGCGCGCGGAGGAGGCGGAGCGTGGGTCGGCGCCGCTGGGGAGGTAGGGGCCGCGCAAGGGAGCGCCCAACTGCTGGAGGTGACGATGGTGGCCGGCGTGCGCGCGTGGCAGATGGTGGAGGCGCGGCAGCCGCACGCGCGGCTGAGGAGTGAGGAGGGAGGGGCGGCATGTCTGTAGCGGAGCCGGAGGGGCCGCGCGCGGCCCGCGCCGTCGGTGATGACGGTGGAAGAAGGGCGGCGGCGGTGGGAACTCTCCCCCACCGCTGCTGCGTTAGTTTTTTTTATTTTTTTTATTTTTTTTCTTTTTACTGCTGTAGCAATAATAAAAAAAACTCCTTTTTTTGTTTAAAATTTTTTTATATTTTTTTTGATTAGACAGAGAATAAGTACACAAAAAGTAGGGGGAAAATGATATGATGATAGTAGTGAAGATGATGAAATGAAGCTAAGTAAGTGGTAGTTAAAGAACCTTTTTTTTGTTTTAAATTTTTTTATATTTTTTTAATTTTGTTAAAACAGGCAATGAACATGATGAAAAAAAATGATATGATCATGGTGATGAAGATAAGGATATAAACAAATGGTGGATTTTGGGGGGTGAATTTGATGTGATATATATAAAAAATGCAAAACTAACAAGATGATAAAAAGTGAGAAAAAAATTACCTACGATGAACGCGGATGCCTATGGAGTGCTCTCGTGAGCACGGTCTTCGCTCGAATCGCCGGCGTGCGATGAGCTCGAGCAGCGCGCGGTTGCGGCTGCGATGTTGGCCAAAAAACCAACGGATCACACCGGAGAAAGGGCCGTCGTCGCTCGACCGCGGTTGTGTCGCTGTCACCGATTCAACTCAGGGAACTAGGCTCTCCTCACATAAAGATGGATCAAAGGCAAATTGAGGAGGATGGGATGTATATATAGATGATGAAATGAGAGGTTATTAAAGTGGTGGGAGGTTATATTATTAATGGAGTTGAATGGGAAGTTTAAAAAATGGTGGAGTTGAATGGAGGTTGGTGGTAAAGAGTTGAATGGTGGTTATTGTAGAGAATGGAAATTAAATAAATAAATGAAATAAAGTTGGCTACTTTAATTACAATAATTTAAAAAGAGAAGACAAAAAGTGGAGAATTTACAAAAGAAGACAAAACACTATGTACACATTTTTTTACTTTTCTAATATGTATTTTTTTTGTCTTTTTAATAAGAGATATTTACAATAGAAAAATACAAAAAATAGTACAATTAAAATACAACACAATCACGATATTTTTGTATTTTTAGTAATTATGAAAGATACAATAAAAATTTAAGAAAGAATGAATATATACAAGGTATACAATGTACATCTAGGTCCCAAAACCCAACTTTTGCAAATGAGCTCCGATTTTAATGAAATCACTTCCGTTGGATAGATAATTTTCTAACTTGAACTTTAAAAGTGAGTTTGGTGAATTTGGAGTTCATACGGAGCGGGAATTTAGCTTGGAAGTTGGTCTTTACAGCTTTTCCCCATTGGGATCTAGGAGTATTTATTTGAGGTAAAATTTGTTTTGTATTTTTGTATTTTTATATACATTGATATGAACATATTGGAAAAAGAATTAGCCAAAAAGGAGTTGATATGAGATTATTAAAAATATATAAAGTTTTGGGCTATTTACATGTATAAAACTCTGATTTTGCGGCTTTTTTTATGTGTAATTTATTTTGTACAATTTAATATACAATAATTAGTGTGTTTTATTTACAAGAGACATTTTGTTAATTTATTGATTTTATGGACATTTTTATGAGCTTTTACTCGGGGATTTTGCTAAGATCAAGATATTGAGATGATGAATCGTGGATTCATCAGTCATGCATACATGGTGTTAGTTTATGTGTCCCTTTTTCGTTAGCATTAATGGAAGGCGTTAAATGCTGAAAATTTTGCCTTTTTTTTAAATCTATCATATTTTCAAATCACGCCACTTAATGTTCTCCTCTCCCTTTATCTCTCCTCTCAACTTCGCCTCCCTAATGACGCTTCTGCCGTACTCCACCTCTAACACATTCTCCTTCCCACCACCCCCTCCCTCCCCATCACCACGTTGTCACATTACATCTCCCTTCATGCATTGTGTCAACCTCCTCCACCTTCAACCATTTCCCCAACGTCATATTTGCAAAGTCCATGCATTTCAAATTGTCCCCTTATTCCCTTTTTCTCCTCCGCCTCTTTGGGCTCATACATCACTAGGATCCCATTCCCATTTGGATGTCCCCATCTCATCAACTTTAAGTCAACATGACCACTTTTTTCTTGCCACAAATTCAAAAGCATCAAACCTCTCATTTTCGTAAAAAAACCAATACAAATCAAAATTGTACCAACTGTACTTAATAATTGAAGAATTTGACAGAAATGTGAAGAATTATCCCTTATCTCTTGCGTGGCTCAAGTGGATTTCTATGAATGGTAGTTGAAAAACTCGTGAATAACCTCACTAATTTTGTGAAATTATAGCGTTGTTCATTGTAGGCAAGCAAATTCAGATTAATCAAAATGACCACTTAATGAATATTTAATTAAATACGAAAGCAGTCAAATTTATTTACTTGGGCAAGCCTAAGGTTGACCTCAGGGAAACCACTGTCTCCTTAGGATGATTTTCAAATAAATTAGATGCTAGATTTTTAAGAGATTTTTTTTGGCAAATTTTTAAGCAAACAATGATGAAATGTAAATGCAGAATTTTAATTAAGGTTAAATTAGCTTAAGATATAAAATCCAAATTAATAAGCAATTAATCTCAAAAATCCAAAAAGCTAATTTTCCTTAGTTATTTATGCAATGACAAATCCAAAACATAATTTATTGTATTTTTATAACAAAAAATGCATGCATGAAAAGTCAACAATTTCTAGGAGTTTATATGTAATTATTCATGCAAATGAAATGTGAAAATTATGAAAATTTAACATTAAGTAAAGAAGGATGAAATTAACCTACTGTAATTTTTTTGAAATTTTTAGATGTAAAATGTATTTTCTATGAATTATACAATACAAACTATGTGATTTCCAATAAATTAATTTTAATAACTAACAAACCTATGTGTCTAGTCATGATATATCCGGGAAAAACTATAAATCCTAAAAATATTAAGTTTGTAGAGAATTAAAAATCAATTACATCAATCACAAAATAATTTATTTGACCTTAAATATGTGTGCAATTGAAATTTTTTGGGGACATTACATAGCACAATTAATCTACTAAATGTAATTTTTTATTATTTTTGAGACAAGGAATAATTAACTATGGATTACTGAAGCTCAAATGGGTAAAATATGAAATTTCACGACAAATAAAAAATAAATAATTCCAAGATCACGAAAATATAAATACATCACCACATCGTAGAGCATTAATTGAACAAAATAATGCAATTTTTGGAATTTAAAAATGATGACAAATGAAGGTTCAATTAACAATAAATACATATTTTAGTATATAAATTAAGAAAACTAAAGTATTAAACATGCAAGGGGACCTAAGTGTAATTACCTAAACCTACAAGGGGTTTGTGGAATTTTCCCAAATATGGGGCATGTACCGCACATGCTTCTGGTCAGTTGGGACTTCATTATGACTCTAGAGAAAGATGAGGGCCTCTCTATAATTTTCCTCATTCCCCACTTGTGGGGCACATGTGAGGGAGGCTCGGGCGGTGAGCGACACTTCGGGTCCCAAAGCTCTACGTGGTTGCACTTACTCGCTTCGGCTGCACCGAAGCACTAGGATTGGGATCACTTCAGGAAGCATAATGTGGCACGAAGATGGCCATTGGATCAAGGCTTGGACCTTGATCTGACGTCGACTGCACGTTGAGAGTGAGCTGGCCGGAGAAGGTGTAGCCCAGTGGCGTATGGAGATGGCATGGGACCCTGATGGGTTGAAAGCACTCGAGGATGGTGGTGAACCTATGGCATGGCACCTTTGTGATCGTCCAATGGTGATCACATGGCAGGAGTGAGGGGCAAGTGGGCTTATATGATTTGGGAGAGCATGATATTGTGGCGCTAGCAAGCTCGAGTTGATGCTCATCTGAGGTGGTGAGCGTCGAAGGCGATCAACGAGGCGATACGATGGTCGACATCGAAGAAGAACAAGGGTGGGGCGGTGGCTAGTGCGAGGGCTAGTCGATCAAATGCGGTAAAGGATCGGGTTGAGGGAGTTAGGTGGTTGATCATCAGAGTAGAGGAGCCGAGAAAGTGGATAAGAAGGAAATCGAAGGAGACGAAGAAGAAGAAGAACATAAAGGGGAAGGGAAGGAGGAGAAGAATAATTACATGGGGGTTTATCTGGGAGGAAGATGGAGGAGTGCTTATCGTCGCTTAACCCATGGTAAGCAGAGCTCGATGAGCTCGAAGAACTCACGATGGTGGAGATGGTATCCCATGTCGGATCACACTTGCAGAGGAAGTCGTAGCTCGTTGGAAGGGTCCCACTCGCTATCATTGGTGACCCATGTTATAGAACTCTCTCTCTCTCTTCGTCACTTTCAAAGATGGCCGATAAGGGCGGAGGGCAGACATAGAGAGACCTTTTATGGGCTGTTAGGGAGTGGCCAACGAGCACAGAGTGTGGGAGAGAGTGACGAGGAGCGATTGTGATTAGGGGAGATGGTTGAGGTGTAGATGGTTGGACGAGAGATGTAGCGAGAGGGGCGGTGGCACAAAGATTGCGGGCAGAGGTGGAGGCTACACTGCAAGAGGTAGATAGGTGAAAAACCCTATATTCACCCTTTTAATAGTGTCGAATTAATGTTCGAATTTCGTATAGGTAGGCAAAGTTGGATTAATAAAAAAATCGTTAATTAATGAATTAATCGATCAAAGTGAGCGGTTATATATTTTTTACTTAGGCAAGCCCAAGGTCGAACTCATGGAGGCCAATGTCTCCTTAGATTTATTTTTAATCATTCTAGATGTTATATTCTCAAGGAAATATTATTTTTTTGGTATTGTTAATTGCAATAAATGAATTACATGCAATTTAGACTAAGTTTGGGGACCAAAATGTAAATTACATTCAAATAGTATCAAAAAACTCTCAAACTTGGTCAAACTGTAAAAAATGATGAAATTAGACTACTGCAGTTTTTTACAATTTTTGGATGGAACTTTTTTTTGAATTTAATATGCAGACTAGGTGATTTTGAGTCAATTAATTTTAATAAATACCAAACGTAATATTTTTCAGAATCTAAATTATTTTAGATAGGTCTATGTGAATGATGTCTAGAACATTTCTTAATTCCTAATTTTACTATGTAAGGAATTAATTAAAAGACAATTATGAAATTTACCATTTCATTTATTTTGATCTCGATGTGCATGCAAATGGGATAATTTGTGGGTACAAAGTAGACCAAACTCAACTCTAGCTACTTTGATTTTTTTGTAATTTTTAGAGTACGAATTAATTTAATATCAATATCAGAATAGAATTAGATAAAATATGCAATATTTCACTAAATCAATTATAGTTAATAAAACAATGCTCATAAAAAGTACAAATAAAACATCTATTATATAAAGAATCAATTATTCTGAAATAGACAATTTTCAGAATAATAAAATGATGATGAATAAGAGTTCAAACTAAAAGATATATGCTGGGGGTCTAATTGCAAATACAGAATTGAAAATGAATAAAAAAAGTGCAACAAAGCGCTTCTTTAATTAACTAGACCCGTTGGGGTCTTGCTACAATTTCTCCAAGCTCGCGAGTGCGTGGCTCGTGCATCTTGCTGGAGGGGATGTTTCAGTGATATCCTGAATCTTCGGGGAGTTCTAGTGTAAATTGTACCTCTTTGCACGTGCTCGTTTACTGGCAGGGACGTTTATGGAATTTGTTGAAGCACAAGGGTGTCGCTCATGTGAGGGGACTTTTGTCCCTTTCTTCTTCGATGACATCGGAGGAGGGGGAGGCAGCTCTGACACGGGCTGAAGGGCGGCAGAGGAGGAAGGGGAGATGAGGCAACGCGTCGAGAGCTCGGCCAAGGCGAGACGAGAAGTGCGGTGGAGCAGCGGAGGCTTGTGCGGGAGTATGCGCCACACGCCCGGTGGTGTGGGCATGCGAGGCGAGGGCGGGCGTCGAAGTCAAATTGCAAGAGCTCGTAGTTGAGAGTTGGCGACCTGGAGGGCTGCTGGTGGTTGGTGACGATGCCTCGACCGAGGAAGGGGCTCTGCAGGCAGAAGATGCGATGGTGATGGTCAGTTGTGGGTGGCGCGACTGGCAAGGGTTTCTACAGTGGGCGAGGCCGAGACGGAGGCTCGGTAGGTAGGCTGAGGAGCAAACGATGGCAAGGAGTCGGTGCATAGGGCTTGTCCGCTGGATCGAAGGGCTCGACCTGGGCTTCTCGATTGCAGAGGTTGCTGCGATGATGGCAGTTGTTGGGTGCAAGGAGATGAACGGAGGGTGCTCCGTAGTAGGTGGAGGAGTAGAGCTGTCCTTCGACCACGATTAGGCTGGAGTTGGAAGGCTGTGAAAGGAGAGAAGAAACAATGAGGGAGATAATGAGGTGGTGGAGTCGTAAACAACTATCAGAGGAATGGAGGATCTTGAAGAAGAATGGAGGAACAGAGGAATGGAAGAAAAATAGAAGAATCCAAAGTGGAGGAAAAAAGGGAGGAAGGAAGAAGGTGGTGCGAGAAGGATCGCCTGGGGTTCATCGGAGGGATGGGGGAGCTACGCTCGACCCCGGTTCATGTCCTCGATTGGTTCTCCAGTGAGGCACCAAGAAGCTCAGCGAGAGCTTTGTGAAGCTCTGCAACAAGGTGTTCTACCGCACCTTGGATCTCGTCAAGAACGAAAGGGTGTCATCGTTACACGACATGAAAACCTTGTGGCTGTCACCTTGGAAGGAAGGGTGTTGGGCCTCTCCTCACTGATGGCGGATCCATTGCAATGGGGGAGGAGTGGACCCCTTTATTGGCGATTGAATTGAGGACTGGAAAGTGTGGTGGCGTGGGGAGGAAGAGAGGGAAATGTGGAGAAGCGGGTCATGCGAGAAGTGGTTGAGATTGGCGAGGACCGCAGGGGGTTATGAGGGAAGGAAGAGGGTGCGATTGTGGATGCGTGCAATGGTTCTTGCAGAGGAAGCGAGCGGAGGGAGGTGATTGCCGCTGCGAACTGCGCAAGGAGGGCGAGTCGCGCAGGAGAGAAGGGTGAGAAAAGGGTACCATGTGGCATGCCTTGGGGTCGCCACCCAACAAAAATAATAAAATTTAAATAAAAATAATAAATAAATAAAGATAACTAATTAATTAAACTAATTGAAATAAATTAAAATAGATATAATAACAATTTAAATAAATAAATAATAATTAAAGTAATGAATAAATAAAAATAAATAAATGAGTAAATAATATTGTAATATAAATGAAGTAAATAATAGTTAAAATAATAAATAAAATAAAGTAAAAATAGGGCGACACATGGCAGCTCTAGGAGTTGCCACGTGTCGTTTCCAGAAAATTCACAAATTAAATCGAAAGAAAAATAAAAAATAAAAGGGGTTAATCAAAAAGCGGTCAACACGAAAGTTGCTCGTCTCGATGAGATCTACAACTTTTATGAAGGACCAAAAATCAAAATAAATCATATGTAGAAAATGTATCTTTGGTGGTACCTTATAGGTATAAAATGCCACATTTTTATATCTTACAGTTTTTTTGTCATTTTACATAAGAGAAAAATCAATATAAAAATAGAGAAAATATAAAAGGAATATTTACAACTTATTCTTTTTTTTGTATTTTTTTAATAATTAAGAAAATAAAAGGATAAAATAAAGGTATTTTGGTCAATATGTAAAATATACAATAGGGGCCCAAAATTCAAGTTTCACATACGAATTTCGATTTTTATGAAATTGGTCTCATTTGTAACGTCTTTGAATGTATATTACTTTAAAAGTGAGTAGATCTAAATCAGATCATGTATGAGAGAGATACATGTTTTAAGGTTCTTACTCTCAAACTAGGGCTCGAGTTTTATTAGTCAATTTTACAAGTTATTATTATTTTTTGATATTTTTCTTTTATTAGTGTTAGTATTATATATACGATAGAGTTGATTTTATTAGATTTGGAGTTAGTATAAAATGGATACAAATAGGTGAATTTATCCAATATACATGCGAATATTTACATGTGAATTTAGTTCCTTATTTAATACAAATATGAATGCTAAAATGAAGACATTATTTACACATGCATGAATGCTAATAATGCAATATAGATTTAGAAATGAAGCTAATTACTCGGGAACACAACTCTATTTTCAACTTTTAGAGTGATGAATCACAAATTCATCAATAGGAAGAAAGCACATTGGAGAGGATCAGGTCCATGGTCGTTTGATCAGTTGAGATCGAACAATCACGTATGTGCCACATGGAGTGGGATTAAACAAATAAGATAAATAAAAATAAAAAAAAATAAATTAATAATAAATAAATTTAAAAAATTCAAGACTATTGGATGAAGATCCCTTCATCCAACAACCCAAACCAAGGGTGGGTAAAGGGACTTAAGAAGGGCAACACGTAGCGTCTCCAGGAGCGACCACATGTCGCTCCAAGAATATTTAGAAAAGAAAATAAAATAAAATCAATAAATATAGAAAATGAGGTCAAATCAAAAGGTGATCTTTATGAAAGTTTTTCATTTTGATGAGATCTACAACTTTCATGAAGGAACCAAAATCAAAAGAAATTGTATGTACAAAATGTATTTTTGGTGGTACTCTATGCATATAAAATACTATATTTTGGATTTTCAATTTTTATTATTTTTAAATAAAATAAATTTTTTTATTTAGATAAATAAAATAAAAATATTATATTTTACATATTAATCTCATTTGTTTGATATTTTTAATGATTAAGAAAAATAAAAAAATAAAATGAAAGGGACTTATATACAAACTCGAAGTGATTTATTTTATTTTATTTTTTAATTTAATTTTTATTTAGATTTCTGCCAATTTTATTAAAGCATAAATCAAGGAAAGTAAATGTAAAGGAAATAAATAAAAAAAGTTATTTTTGTACATAAAATGATAGGGTCAAATCAGATAAAATATACAATATACAATGAGGTCCCAAAATACAAGTTTCACATATGAACTCCCATTCTTTTGAATTTGGTCTTATCTTGTAGAAATTGAATGTATATTATTTCAAAGGTGAGTATGATTTCATAGGAGACTATGTGAGAGAGATATTCACATTTACAGCTTTTTATCTCAAAACTAGGGATTGGATTTTATTAAGCAATCATACAAGTTAGTATTTTTTGATATTTTTCCTTGATTAATGATGGTAATATGTACTTATGAATCGCTAAATGCATGTATTAATATAGATCCATTGTAGCACGATCATTTAGTGTGTCACACATAACCGACTAGAAGATCTCCACGAGGAGGATTCAACTTTAATTTTTATCCTTGGAAGTCCAGGGTCGAACACAAGGATACGAGAAATTTAATAATTAAATATAAAAGTCAAATATTTTTATTGAAAATTTATAGTTAATGAAGTGGGGCAAATGCAAAATTTACGAAAGAGATGATTCTTTTAACACTCATTTTTATGCACTTGAATTATATGAAAATCATGAAGCACAACCAAATAGCTTATAACACTCGCTATGCAAGTAAAAGCACAATGAACAATAATCACAATAATTTCTTGAATTAATTGAAAATTCAATGAGTTCCAAAATCCAATCCGAAGATAGGTCTAATCAATACATGATCTAGAAAGTAATTTAAAGTAATAATGATATTTAATTCACTTCATTACACAAAACAAGCAATTAAATCAATCACTAACTTAAATGATAATGATACATATTAACTAATAATTATCCAATAAGATTAAGAAGCAAGACATCAATCATGATGAATTGCTCAAAACAAAGACAATTTCAACTTCAACTAAGGATCTAACTAAGCACTTAGAAGATGAAATAGATCATGCGTGATTTTTATATCAAAATTAACCACAAAGCACACCAATACATAGAGTAAAAAAATAGCTTTCAAATGAGATTAAAAATACTTTAATTGGATTTATAGATGAAAAGTTATTTAATAATCAATCCATGGGTACAAATGCAAGAAAAAACTCCCAAGTTTTCTTACAAATAAGGACAAACATAGACTAATTTGCATTCAAATAACCTATAAGGAATAGTATGCAATTTTTTAAAAAGTAGAAGGATACAAATATAAATAAACGATTATTCAAGGGCTTATTTGTAGTTTCTCAAGAGACACGTATTGTGCACGCGCTAACAAAGGACTGGATTGCAATTATGGAGTTTGGCAAGGGCTTTGCTGCAAAAGCATTAGGTCACATGTATTCTGTGCGTGACTTTACTTAGGCAGAGTAAGGCTTGGTATTGTCGTGTTAACTGATCCCTGGCTTTATTCAGGTTCTGGTGCAATGAAGCAGAGGCTCGTTGTGATGCTCGGCCGAAGATGTGGCAAAATCTATACTCTAAGATCTTGACCAAATTGAGCAAATCCAATGGTATCTACTAACCGAGATCTTCTCCTTCTTCCTCCACGTGCGGTAGAGGAGCCTGTGCTTAAGCGACCTTACTTCTATGTCATCATACCTCCCTATATAGCTTATAGGTTGCTAAAGCTTTGCTTAGATGACACGAGAATGCTAATGTTAGGGATAAGCCCTGTAGGTGTCTCAAGCTCTGATTGTACGACAACTCATCAGAGGATAAAAGCTTAAGGATTTTTCTGATCGAGCTCCGACTATTGAATGTCTGCAAGAGTTAGATACAAAGCCCTACCTATCGTAAATCTAGTGGATGCTAATGAGGGGAAATTGAGGCCTATCTGAGAGTGGAGGATCAAGCCCTAGTGGGTCTCCCTGTCGAACATATGTGGAGAAGAATCGAAGCAATAACAAACAATGAAGAAGCGATTAGGATCGACTGGATGCACGCGTGAATGTCTGGGATGAGATGAATAAGTACTACAGATTCATAGATCAAAGGTTACTACAAGTAAGGATGATTAAATCAACGAAAACGCGGAGGGAATCAGGTCAAACATCTTACTTGGAGATGAATCGAACCTTTGGATGGATTTGAAGGATGAATCTTAAGCCTGATTGGGATCGAAAACCCCGATTTTTGCTTCACGAACATGACTGATGCACGGAGCTCTAGCACACCTTTGATGGAGGTCTGCGAAACAAGATAGTGCTCGTGGATCTCGCTAGTGAAATAACTCTATCTTTGATCTCTCTCAGTGTATCCTCTCTGTAATAGAGGTTAGCAAAAGTTCAGAGTTATCGCAAGGAGTGGTGGATGCCTTGTAAGTTGGTTGTAGGTCAATTTTTGATGAAATTGAAGTTTAGGAGTTGCTGACAAAGATGGAGGTTTCAACAACCTGTAGATGAAAGGAGGTTAGATGTTAAGGGAAGTTAGGGTTAGAATGAGAATTACTGATGTTAGGAGAAGAGAATGGTTGTGTCAGTTGGTCAGAAAATAACTAGAGGTGGTTAGAAAATTTAGAAGAAGTTTACGTGATGTAAAGAGTCACATCTATTGGAAAGGGGAGGCAGATGTTAATGATGACATCTGGGCCATTGGATTAAGATCTAATAATCCAAATGGGGCGCTAACAAGCTATTTGATTTGCAGAATCAAGAGATAATTAGACGCTTCTGATTGTGGCGGGGATGACTAAATCTAAGCCATCTGATCAGATGATCTAAAAGAGAGATAGGTGGCTAAATAGGGATGGGCCACGTGGCAGGCGTCTGAAATGCCATAAAGCCCAATCAAAATGAGTAAAATTCATAAATTCAAAGTTAATTAAAAAAGAATTAGTTAGGATGGAAATTAGAAAAGTGGTAAACATGAAAGTTGTATATTTCGATGAGATCTACAACTTTCAATAGAAGTCAAAGAGATCAGAGGTCATCTATACATAGATACAAATTAAATACTAAATAAAACCATATAAAACAATCTTCTTTATTTTTATATTTTTATTTTTTGGGGTTTTGTTTTTTATGTTATTTTATTTATATACAAATTTATTCTAATGTTTATTTGTTTTTGAATAAGAATAAATACATAAAATATTACACGATACTAGGTTATGATAATATACAATATAGTTTCAATTATAAACAACACACACATTAGTAATTAGTATTATTTGTTATTGAATCTTCGTGCTTAACTTTAGCAATAGAGTTAATATTGGTGATTAATGATGATAAATAAGAGATTTATCATCCCTCTATACTTATGCTAAGCTCATCCTCGGGCTAATAAATAAAGAATTAGTTAGAGAGACAACTTAATCACTAAAATCCCTGACATGTGTGATGAATCTCGGATTCATCACTCTAAATCTCATTTATTAAGTTCAAATCCCTCAAAATCATCAACATTTTTGCATTTATTCTGCATAATTATCATTCATGCATGTTTCCATAAGAATTGCATTTTATCCATTATGTTTGCACAAAATAAGAAGCCAAAAATCTCAGCCAAAATTAACCTGTAAATAGCCTAACTTCCCTGATTTTTAACTCCTTCTTGCTAACTCCGAATGATCCAAAACCACCTCCACTGTGTACATATCACTCACAAGAATAAATGAAAAATAAAAAATATAATTAACCCAAATAACTGGACCAAAAACCCAAACCATAGTTTCAGGATTTTCGGACTAAAAGCCCCATGTCTGCCCCATCCAGTGTCTGATTTGATCCTGCTCACTTTTGAACTAATGTACATTCAATTACCTTCAAAACAAGACCGATTCAAGTAAATCGGAGCTCATATGTGAAAGTTGGGTTTTGAGCCTCTTTTATATATTGTATATTTTAGCGGTTTTTGACCTGATATTTTATGTACGTATTTAACCTACTAATAAAATCCAAAAAAATACATTAATGTGTAAATATTTATATCTGATTTTTACCATATTTTTTCTGATTTTTATCTGATTTAAAAATGACAAAAATTTATAAAACCCAAAAAATCAAGGTATTCTATGTACATGGGATATCCCAAAAATATCACTTTATGCATTTGATCGATTCTGGGTTTGATGTATTCATGAAAATTGTAGATCTCATCGAGACGAGCAATTTTTGTGAAGAAACATTTTCAATCCATGGTCATTTGCTATTTATTTTTGATTTTACAAAATCTTTATCTGCAGATTTTTCTAGTGCTGACACGTGGCAGCCCCTGGGGCCGCCACATGTCAGCCATTTTTGGCCCCATGATTTATTCGTTTTCATTAAAAAAATTAAATTAAAAAGGCACCGTACGTGCCTCCCAGGCATGTGCTCCGCACGTGAACCGCTCCCTCTCCCCATTTTACGCCACATGGCGACCTCTTGGCCATCCGATCATCGCCCGATCGGACGGCCCAGGAGTCACCTTCAACCTCCCAGGTCCCCGCCCCTCCGTATCCTCCGTACATCTCACAACCGGCCACCAACCGCCCCTCCACAACCCTCGTCGTTGACCTCGTCTTCAACCGCCCCCCACCCTCGTAAACTCCGCCAACAACCAACGACCTCCCCACATCTAGCGATCTTCATCGCCGACCTCTGCTATTTAAGAGCTTCGACAGCCCTCGTCCTACCGCATCCGCTGATCCCTCGTCGAAGAGTTCCTCCATTGGCCATGACAACCATGTGATCTCCATCGCCAGCGTGATCTGAGGTTCCATAACCTCGTCGTAGCCCCGCCCTCCGTAGCTGCTCCGCTCCGATAGTCATCGTCGAGCCCCCGCTCCCCCAGGTATCTCCTCCTCCGCATCAACACCCTTCTTCCTTCATCAAGCCCTCCATCTCCGATCTATTTCTCTCTCGATCATTTTCCCCTACATCAACCCCATCGCTCCCCAAGCACCTCCGACCTACACCTGCTCCGTCTCGCTCCATCGACAACGCTCATCTGCTCTGATTCCACGTAGAGCAGCCGCCACAATGCCCTCGCCACCTCCTGGCCGGAGCCAGGAGTCGCCTTCATCGACAGCCACCTGAGCCGGCGTAGCTCCTCGCCTCCGCCTTGAGCCGGCCCCTCCTCCACCTCACAACCGGTGGCCAGCCTTCAGAACGACCCCACCACCGTGGCCGAGGGCCTCCTCCGCCTCTCCACCAACGATGCAACGCTCCTCGCCACCGACCAGCACCAGTGTCCTCCGCGCCTTCATCGACAACCACCGTAGGCCGGGCCTCCACCGCCTTGCTCATCCTCCACCGCACGGTCGGGCGCTCCGATCCGAGACCCCCCGCGCACGTACGAGGCACGTGCATCCGGGGGGGGGGGGGATGTCAGCATTACATAAGCCCAGGGGTCACGTGCTGCGCACGTACCCCGTGGGCAATTTGCAGAAACACCCCCGGCCTCCCTCCATTTTGCGCGTCAGCCCCTGCCGACTAGGGGTCACGTGCATCGCACGTGACCTTTGGTAAAATTGCAGCAGTATCCTCCAGTTGCTCGATAATTACACTAGGTTCCCCCTGCACTTTATTTATTTTGTAATATTGCACTTCTACCCCTATATTTCTTTATTATTCTAGACCTCTACATTGCTTTATTTAATTATCCAAAAATAGCATGATGTTCTTCCATTAATTCTCTATTGTTTGACATAGTATGGACATTTTTGTGAGTAGCGGTTAATTAATAATTATTTATCTTGTGGAAAATTGCAAATTTTGTCCATTTTATGCTCTTAAATTTGCTATTGATTAACCGTTGCTCTAAAAATTCCCGAAAAATCACATATTTTAGAATTAATGTGCTTCACATTTGCTATTGATTTGCATCTGCATGCATATATTGCCCTGTAAAAATCATTTTGCATATTTCAGTATTCGATTTTTAATAGGTATTAAATCCCACATTTTCGTGGTTAGGATTTTTCTGAGGTCCCTTACATAGTAATAGATCTTAGATAATTTTATCCCCTAAAAATAAGTAGGTTTAATCTTTATTATAATTAAATATTGAAATTTATTTTGTTTATACCTAAAAATTCATAAAAAAATTCATATTGCATCCAAAAATTCCAAAAAAGTACAGTGCATTCATTTCATCATAATTTACATTATGGCCAAGTTTCATTTTTTTATGACACCATTTGAACGTAATTTGCATTTTAGTCCCTAAAATAGGCCGAAATTGCATCTTGCATCCCTTATTTGCATTAAAAATTCCAAAAAAAGACTGCCTCGAAAACCATACACGAACTTTGATAGACATAAATCTGGGTTATTCCTTTGCCTCCTTATGTTTGATCTTGGGACTTGCCCAAGTAAAATAAACATAAAACCACGTGATTGAAATTGAATAATTATTTGTGATTATTTCTTGACCGATTCCGATTGCCGCCTACAAAGAACGACAAATTAAATTTTATGCACGATGATAAACACATCTTTCTTAACGCAGCGAATTTCGGAACCGTCAATGTGCAAGTGAATATACAAGGCTTGGTTTAACGTATAACAATAGGTTTTTAGGAATCGTAAAACTCTAAGTTGATCTAAGGATTAACCAAAAGGAATTCAACTCCTCTAATTGTCAGACTATTAAGGTGCGTGTGTAGAATATCTTTCAAATGAGACATGGTCCTTCCATCCATAAGGAAGGCCTTCAATCTCAACCATTTATAATTAATCATGTGGTAGGTATTTATAGAATGTTAATATTATTTATAAATTAAGCAAAAATCCATTTTGGTCTTTATATATTATCTAAATAATATGTAAACACCTAAATTATTTCCTCAATTAACGTTATCTTAATTGCTTATTCAAATTAGAAACCCTAATTTTTTGTCATCATGCATTCCATGCAGGGGGCAAGGTGACGTCGCCTGGACCTCTCCTCCGCGCAGGCGGAGGTCTGCTCGCACGATGGCGACTGGTGGATGACGGTGGAGATACACAGTGGGTGCGGTTCTCCTCTTGCAAGTGGTGGGCGGCGACGGTGAAGTTTCGCACGGGGTGGCAACGTTAATGGTGATAGTGCTCCAGGTGGACTCGACGATAGATGGAGAAGCTCGCGGGGACTGGGCTCACACGAGGGCGGTGTGGCTCCGGAGGCTTGCGCGAGGTGCATGGCACAACTGGCGATGGTGGTCCCACAATCGGTAGAGAGACTCTTGGTAGTGTTTGAAGAGGTCGGTGGCGGCCTTTGGTGGATGACGATGGGAGATTTGGTGCCTCGTGCAAAGGAGCTACTCCTCTCTACGGAGGTTATGCGGTGACTGGCGGGATCTGCAGAGATGTGGTATGGGCAGCAACAACCAAGGTGGGTGGCGACACATGCCCTCCGGAGATCGACGATGGGGTAAAGTTGCGATGCTCCTCGAGTAGCGATGGATGGATCTTAAGGAGCAGTGGACGGTGATGACGACGACGTGTGTATCATTGTGGTGACTGCACAAGGAGGCTGTGCAACCATTATGATTTACATATTTCATATGTATAATACAATTTTGATATTTATTATTACAATTTTGATTTGTATTAGACATATTTGATGTGTATTTTTACATATCAGATGGATGCGAATGAAAATTTGTAGTTTTTATGTGTATTATACATTTTGGATGTGCATTAATATTTTAGATGTGTGTTATACATATTGAAAACATGTATTATACATTTTTATAAAAAAATACAGATTTCACATAAATCAAAAACGTAAAAATAGCTAATGTATTGCTAATATGAATTATATTCTACATATAACCATATAAATTTTACAAAATGACTAATGAAATTTGAATGAATCACATATTATACAAAAAATACAATCGGTACATAAGGATACAAACATATGTCTCATGTTATGTCGTACATCACAAAACTAGACATTATTTAAATATAGTATTACAAAAAATACCAAAATTATATCTAGCTACATTTAGTATTTCGAAATATTAAATACTATATGTAATTAATGCGAAACATGATGACCAAAATACCCTTTTGGGCCAACAAATTGATCACACCGTTAGATTTGAATCTAATGGCTATGATCGTTGGCCTTCCATACACATTGGAAAGGCCCCCCATACACACACACATGGGGTTGGGGAGCATGCACCCAGGTGCATGTAATTTTACATGCATCGGTGCCTATATCTTCCATGTTTTTTTTTACATTTTTAGAAAATATCACATGTATATTCATCTACATCTCTCTCCATTACGCCATTCGAATTTCGTCAGAAACAGAGACTCCTATGCCCTCCATCTAGAACAGGTCGATTACAACAATTCTAAGACTGTTAAAATTACCTGGTTCTAGATGGAAGGCGTATGAGTCTCTGTTTCTGACGAAATTCGAATGGTATATAGGAGGGATATATGGATGAATATACATGATGATATTTTCCAAAAAAAGTAAAAAAGTGGAAGATATAAGCACCAGTGCATCTAAAATTACATGCACCTGGTGCATGTAATTTTACATGCACCGGGGCTTATATCTCCCATATTTTTTATTTTTTGAGAAAATATCACAGTGTATATTTATCTATGTATCCCTCCAAGATGTCATTCGAATTTCGTCAGAAACAGAGACTCTTATGCCCTCCATCTATAACAGGTCGATTACAACAATTCTAAGACTGTTAAAATTACCTGTTCTAGATGGAGGGCATAGGAGTCTCTGTTTCTGACGAAATTCGAATGACATCTTGGAGGGATATATAGATGAATATACTCGGTGATATTTTCTAAAAAAATAAAAAATGTGGGAGATATAAGCCCCGGTGCATGTAAAATTACATGCACCAGGGTGCATACTCCCTTCTCTCTCTCTCTCTATATATATATATATGTATATATATAAGAAGTATGACTTAGTGTAGACTGTACCATGAGAGTAGAATCAAAATATCACCAAAAAGTCCAATCTCAGAAGCTCTCCTAAGGACACAACCCTCAACACTAGGGAATAAATATAGTCTTGCTTCAATCCACCGTCTCTTTAGTTTGTCATACTTCAATGGTATAATTGGAATGCCAGATTATGGAGGATGTAGGATTGTGTACTTATTTTCTCTTCCTCTCATTGGAATATGATTCTCTCAAATGCCAATATTCAACACGATTTCATTTTTGTTTTGCCAATCAGCGTGTCCATCAAAGAGAAATTTGAGCCATATGTACTTGTTTTCCTGGGAATACACCGTGATGCATCTTTTTATAGTATCTAATATACATGCATCCAGATTTATAGCGCTAACGATGCATAGTCCTTTTTGATGTACTATCCCGACTCATAAAAGCCTAATGATTTGGTCCGATAGACACTTAAAAGTTGGGAGCGCTCGCCTTGAATGTAGCTCATATGATGTAACTTTGTAATGTGATGAGCTTTTATTCTCTTTTCATCATTTTTTGAGGGAACTTCCATATTTTTTGGCTAGCTCCACCATGTTTACCAAGGATTGGCACACACTGAACAACTTATTAAATTAATGTCATCACACCCTGGAACTTTACGTCAAAGTAAAGAGATAGCATGAGAACATGTCACATACTGGCTAAGATGCTGACAATCAAGTTTCATGAAGACTTCATTAATTTTATCCCATCATCGAGCATCATGCAGATCATGTCCAAACTCAAGCTTCAAATCCCAGTTCCTTAATGATACCTTGACTCGTCTCAATAATAAATGCACTCGTGCACGTGGTGTAAAATCCAAATTCTTTTAAGGGAGATTAAGCATGAGTATAGCATGCATATCTTTTAATGACGAGGTATGAATTTTTAAGTCCAAAACTCTAATAATTAAGACAAGATCACTCTAAGTTTATGAACTCCTTAAATCAAGTGTTAAAGATCATGCCTTGAGTACATAGGGAAAGTGTCGGGGAATAGCACCAATTAAAATTTAGTAACTTAATTATTTACACAAGAATTAATGAATTATTAGTTTTATTAAAACATAGACAACAGATTTGTTACCCTAGTCAAATCAATAGAGAGAACACACAAACACATTAGGATGCCCAACATCACAACATTACAAGCTTTAGCTCCTTACAAATCAAGATCTGTTCTTCGAGGTCTAAAATCACAAGCCACCTTATGTTTCAGATGTTTCTTTCTAATAGAATACACCGAAATTTGAGTATGAAAGATCTTCATTAACTTGGAATTTCAACCTTCTGGAATGATGCCATTCTTCCTCAAAAGTAATATCCATATCTATATGGGAAGCCTTAACATTCTTCATAATCATGGGAAGACGAATCAAACCTTGAAATTCTGCAACAAACTTTTGGATTTTCTTTAGAAATGAAAAAACTAGACGCAATAGGATGACCCAACTTACAAGACATGTGAGAATTCAAGGACTAAACATCCTCGAAAAATGGTAAGGGTACCTCAATATCTAATTATTCTATCAGTATATCATCCATCACAATCGACATCACTCTTTTCAGTGAAATCTTTATCAACTTGATCTTCCAAAAAGTAGAGTTGAAATCCATACTTTCCTCCATGTATAACTCTGAAGACTCTAAGGTAAGACAACCTTAAAAAGAATAAAGACGAAACGATACGGTGAATCATCGTGACCTCTTAGTTACCTAAAACACCAAAGAATACTGAAGAGACACAACAAAATTAATGAATTTATTTTTGATTTTTATTAGATCTTGAATAAAGTTAATTAGTTAGACTCATTTACACTATTAGCTTTAAAAATAATTTTTGAAATCTTTTTGCAAACAATGTCACATAGATATAGATTTTTTTCAAAATTTCACAAAGATTTTTAAAACAGTGTCAATCCGAATTTTCACAAAACATGTAAAATGCTTGAAAACCATGTAAAATATGTATGCAATTTTCAAAAATCATTACAAAATATTTTGCACAAAACTCAGTTCAAAAATGTATTATGATACCCATAACCCCAATAATTTGATTTTTTTAAGTGTGAGCTATGGCTAGAGTAAATATATAATATATACGATAGACTCCCATATACTTAGCTTTTCCTATATTCTCATAGCACAAAGTGATATGAAGCCATAGCTCAACTAAACATAAAACAATCTACAAGAACTTAGTAGAGATTAAGACTAGTCTAAGAATAAGGAAGAATGAGTCATAATTAATTTACAAGGAAGGTCCCCCTATACCTAGGTTTTGAAAAGCCTAAGTAAAGAGATAGAGGTGAATACAAGGGAGAGACCTGAATAGAAGAAAAGGTATGGACAAATCCCCCTATAATTAGTCTAATAATAGCCTAAGTATAGGTAATAGAAAGAATAAGAGACAGAGGGAATATGAAAGAATAGAATCAGAATGAATTAAGAACCTTTTGACACTGAATCTTCTGATCGAAATCTGTTATGATGCTCATGCCTTCTAAGTAATATGCAACTGAATCAATAGCATGAAGTTAATCACCTCAACGAAAGTTAACCTTTCCTTGGATTCTACAAAATTCTTAAGTAACACTACCACTGACCAGAAAGGAAGGTGCATTCTCTCAAATCTCTACATTACCATTCTCGCGCACGTCCTTAACAATAAAAGGACCCATCACTTTGACTTAAGTTTCCCGTGGAACATCATTAAGTTCGCAAACCTTTTGTCCAAGAATAAAGTTCTTGCATCTAATACGCGCATGACACTTCTTAACTTTGTCCTTATAGATCATACCATTGTCGTATGCTCGGTTGCGGATTTCTGCTAGTTCATTTAAGTTGAGGTCTCTACACAACTTAACTAAGTGATAGCTCCGGTTTAACTTCTTTATTGCTCATTTAGATTTGTGCACTAACTCAACGGGCAAATTACATGGCTTGCCATAAATCATCCTGAATGGTAAAGTGCCAAGAGGTGTCTTGTAAGCCATTCTATAAGCCCAAAGAACTTGGTTCAACAACTGAGATCAGTTCTTTCTATCTAGACGAACAAGATTTTGAATATTTCTCTTCGCGTCCCTATTTGAAACCTCTGCCATGCCATTTGATTGAGGGTGGTAAGGACTAGTTATTCCATGTTCAAATACATAGTCCTTTGATTGAGGGTGGTAACGATTTCATCATTCGATTCACAAAGTGTTACCCGATCAAATATCAAAACTTTGGGAAACACAAACCATGAAATAATATGATCCTTAATAAATTTGCAGACAATCCTACCATTTGCAGCTCAGGTTGAGATAGTCTCCACCCATTTTGACAAGTAATCAATTGTTAACAAGATGTACTAAAAAACTTGGCCATTAGGGAAGGGACCCATGAAATCTATGCCCAAAGCATAAAAAACATCACAAATAATCATAGGTTGTATGGGCATCTCATATCTAGAACCAACAGTCCTCCCATCCTCTAGTAGATAGGGCACAACCGTACAAAATCAGAGGCATCTCTAAACAAGGTCGGCCAAAAGAAACCACACTGTAACGCCTTGTGAGCGGTTCTCTTTCCGGAATGGTGTCCTCTAGCCTCAAGTGAATGACAATACATGAGGGCACTCTGGTATTTCTCCTGAGGAACACACCTTCTCTAGATACATTCCGATCCTTCAAAGAAAAGAAACGACCTTCCTAATGATATTTCCTTGAATTCGACTTAGTCGGTTTATACTGCTCCTAGTTCAACCATGGAGAACTTGCTTGGAGACAAGAAATTTCACCACGTTTGCTTACCATGGAAGTGAGTCTACAACACAAATAGACTCACCTGGAAAGGTCTCGCGAATAGGCTCAGTATCTAGGGAATCCTTTGTTTCAATCCTTGAGAGATGATCAACCACTACATTTTTAACTGCAGGTTTATCCTTAATTTCCAAATCAAACTCCTGAAGTAAAAATATCCACCTAAGAAGACACGCCTTCGTGTCCTTTTCCATGAGATACCTAATGGATGAATGATCATTATAACTATTAATTTTGAGCCCAAAATTATAAACCTAAACTTCTCTAAAGCCTAGACTATGGGAAGCATCTCTTTCTCAGTTACTTATAATTTCTCTGTGCTGGATCCAAAACTTTTCTTGCATAGTGAATAACAAATGGAATCTGATCTCAGATTTGCCCCAATATGGCTCCTATAGTAATATCTGAAGCATCATTCATGATCTTGAAGGGAAGAGACCAATCAAGATCCTGCAAATAGGCGAGTCACAAATCTTCTTCTTAAGGAGCTCGAAGGCCTCAAGACACTTGTGATCCACAAAGAACTCGATGTCCTTTCCTAAGAGCTCAGTCAGGGGTCGGGCAATCTTATAAAAATCCTGCACAAATCCTTTATAGAATCCAACATGCCCCAGGAAATGACTTCTCTGACTTGATATTGGTCGGTGGATCAAGTTTCTTGATCACATCCACCTTGACAGGGTCAACCTCCATTCCCTTTTTGGAGATGGCATGCCCCCAACACAATACCCTCCTTAACCATAAAATGACTCTTTTTCCCAGAAGAGTACCATATTTACATCCCTACACCTATGACGAACTCGGTCCAAATGAGCTAAACATGAGTCAAATGAATCTCTGTGAACCGAAAAGTCATCCATGAAGACTTCCAGAAAATCAACAACTATTTCGGCAAACACAACAATCATGCATCTATGAAATGTACTTGGGGCGTTGCATAGACCGAAAGGCATGCGTCTGAATGTGCATGTACCGGAAGAACATGTAAAAGTGGTCTTTTCTAGGTCCTGAGGGAGGATATCTACTTGATTGTAGTTAGAGTACCCGTCAAGAAAATAGAAGAACTCCTTCCCCGCTAATCTCGTCAAAATCTAATCAAGAAAAGGTAGGGGAAAGTGATCTTTCTTGGTTGCAAGATTCATGCACCTATAATCGACACAGACGTGCCCTGACGTAGGTACTCGTGTCTCAATCTCAACTCCCTCCTCATTGGTGACCATCTGAATTCTCGACTTCTTCGGGACAACATGTAAAGGTGCCACCCATTTGGGGTAAGAGATTGGGTAAATAAAGCACGCTCCACACCATTTCTCTATCTCCTTATTAACTGCTTACTATAGATTTGGATTAAGTCTCCTCTAGAACTCATGGGAAGATCTAGCATTATCCTCAACAAAAATGTGGTGTGAACAGAGTGTGGGATTTATACCCACGAGATCCGACACCATCCATCCTATGGCCTTACGGTTCCTCTCTAATACATTTAACAACCTAGCCTCATGTTCTGCAATCAACCTAGAACTAATAATGACATGAAACTTATTATTGGATACTGTAAGGAAGGCATATTTTAATGCAGGAGGTAGTGGCTTTAACTCTGACAAGGATGAATCATCAGGTACATCAGGCTGGACTATCACTCAATCGGATTCTATGCAGCTAAGTGAAGATGAATCGTCTGTAGTGTCATCCACCAACTGAACTAAAGAATAAGGAGTTAGATCACCAAAGAAATACAATATTCAGCCAGAGCCACGTCAGACCCATCATTTATTTCCCTTGAATGTTCCAAAGGAGGAGGAACGAGGGACGTCTAAGTCATCAAGAGAATATGAGGATGCATAACTCAAGAACTCTGGTAACGTATCAACACCTGCTCTATGTACACTGTCATATCTAGATGAGAGGATCTCACTCTGTACTGTCGGGTTCTATGCCCAAATCCCAACTATGCTAACTACACCACAATTGACCTCATCAAAGGAAGAGAAATTCGTGCTAGACTCAAAATCAGGTCACTACCATTTTTTTGCTTCATCTATAGTTCCACTTCTCCGCCAAGAGAACAAAACTTCATCATCCCTGTCTAATAATCGAATGAAGCTCTAACGGTCCTAAGGAAGGGCCGCCCAATTATAATATGTGAATCTCTCCAATGATTAGGGATATACATATCAAGGACAGCAAAGCCCACTCTATAGTCTTGCTCCTCAATCAAGATAATGAGATTCTTGACCTCACCCTTAGCCTTTTTCATTGATTTATCCGCAAATTGAAGTAATGATCTAGATCGGCGTAAAGGTCCTAACTTCAATTCCTCATATAAGTCAAAGGGTAATAAGTTGATCGAAAAACCATTATCTAGGATAGTGCGTGCAAACGTTATGTCATCAATATGACCCACAACATAATGTGCTCCTACATCTCTCATCTTCTGCGGTAACTTCCGATTCTTGAGATAAAATGTAGTGGCAATCGATAAAACATGGGTCTTGATGTAGCTGTTCGATTTCTTCCTGCTAATTCTACTAGGTATGCATCTCACTTTCAAATATTTTTGGAATGCAGGATGATTGGCCACATATTCATCAAATGGCACCTTAACCATGATATTATCTCTACAGAATAATACCATTTCATGATCATTTTTCTGAATCTTATTAGTGATGTGCTTTCCTACTGTAAGAGCATGGAGGAAAGGGATAGATAAAGAATGATGTGAAGACTCAGACTCAAAAATAGAAACATGCTCTTTGTTATTAGTAGAAATTGAGTTTTTCACACATGACTATTTTACAACTGGAACAACAACTGAATTATCTATTATAGGAGGGGGAATGCCTCCTGAATGTGCATTCTTCTCATGTTAAGGAACAATGTCCTTCATAGACTCGGAATCTGAGGCATGCTGCTTTACTCTCATACTCCTGCTCAATTTCCTCCTAGTAGGTTCCTCTCTCTGGTGATCTCTCTAAAGGTGCCTAGCTTCATCCTCCTTTGAAGTCTCCTCGGGTTGAGCTTCAGAATCTGTCCTCTCCATGTCCCTATCTTGATCATGGTCCACCCGCTCTTGAAAGACATACGTTTGACACAATCAAACAGAGAGATCTCGTGCCCAAATTGGTGAGAATCTGAGTAGTATACATGATCTAATTTTTGCTAAGGCTGAGGTCTATTCAGAATATTGGGATTAGCCTGAACTTGGGAAATAATGGATGTTGTAGGGACAATGTGTTAATCATGCAAACATGATAGACGGTTGAGGTCAACCCCGAAATCCTACACTTCATTTCTGTAAGAACGCAACTCCTCTAAAATATGTCGCTGAAAATCCATGGGACTAGAAGATGATTGCTGCAACTGTGAAGAAGAAGAAGGAAAGAGAGGACGAGAAGACTGGCCTTGATGGTCATATAAATGTTATTGCTGGGTAGTATGATAAATATGCAGGACAGATGAATCCACATTTCATCATCTTTATTCCATCATTTTGGCCTCAAAAACCCTAACAAATGCCTGTAAATAGCATTAAATAGAGCATATTAGCATTCATGCATCATTGTGTAAATATTGTATAAAATGCAGTTTTTAAAGCCAAAATTATAGAATAAAGAAAAGAAAAGAAAAATAATAAAATATTGTAAATATTTTATGACCCGAAACCCCGAGACCTAGGCATCTTAATGAATAGGTCGACAAGGAATAAAGTAAGGGGGAGATAAGGGCCAGAATACATGTTCATTTTATCCATTCTTTATTTATTTTGGGACCTACTTTTGGTTCCACTTTTTATACATTAAATAAAGAAAGTTTGTACATAAAAGTTGTAGATAATTAAATAAAGAAAAATACAAAATTGATTTCACTGAAAAATAATACACAGATAAAAAGTTATGGTCTGAATAAAAATCCAAAATCCCAACTTCCCAGACCCGTATCTCACAACTGAAAACTCCAAATGCATCAAACTCACCTTTAATTGTATATAGTTCAAAATAAGCTATTTAATGGCGATGGTTTCGCATTTGGCGGAGCTACGGTTTGAAAGTTGAGTTTTGGACCCCTCATTGTACAGTTGTACTGATTAAAATATTCAATTTATTATTTATTTATTATTTTTGTATTTTTATAAATAATACTTATAATATATTTGTGTATTCAGAATAAAAATACAAAAGAAACATAAATAAAAATACTTGTATATATCATATACATAGTTACTATACCTATAAACATACCTATATGATACATACTTATATTTTATTTAATATACAAAACACTTCGGAAAATAAAATAAAAAATAATTATGTATGTAAAAGTATTTTATAATTTTATAAAATACTAAATAAAAATAATAAAATTAAAATACACAAAATTAAAATTAAAGACTAAAATATATAGATAATATACCTATAAGGGGTATAAAAGTAAACTAGTAAAAATATATTCCATAAAAATAATTAAAAATCAAAATAAAATACTACATAAAATAATTAATATTTTTTATTCAATCACCTAATTAAAATAATATCGTTTATTATTTTTTATTGATCTGACAAATCAATTTTTAGAGGTTTTTCCTGGTTGGTCCACGTGGACCAACCAGGAGGTCTGAACTGTTGAGCAAGGTCAACAGTCTGACCTTCACCTCTGGCCGTGTCAGAAAGGCTTTTTGACCCCGGTTTCATCCATTTTTTCGAGGACGCCTCGATCACTCTTTGGTGATGGCATCTTCATGACATCTCTTCCTCGAACTGTAGTGAATCACGCCCAAGTGATTCCTTGGGCTGTGGAGCACCGCATCGAGCTGACACCCTCCTTGAACTTCACGCCCCGACCACAGTTCAAAACCAAACCCGTCGTCCCCCTTTGACCTTTGATCCTTCTTCCGCCAAATCCACCCGTAAACCCCTAGCCCATTGCATTCCTGGTGACAACAGGAGGCGATTCGAGCCTGGGTTCATGCTATCTGGTGTTGAATCGAAGAGATCCAGCCCCTCGCCGGAGCTCCGCCGCGAGTCCATCCCGACGTCTCTGGTGAGCCTCACCTCCTTCTCTTTCCCTTTTCTTGTATCCCTAGCATAGTATAGATCAGCATAGTAGCAGTTTGGGTCTTCGATTAAGTTATTCGCCGTGATTTCGTCCATCGAACCAACGGCGGAGCTGAGCTCCGCCCGCCGTTTCCGGTCGTTCCACGCATCAACCCGACCACCTGTCGCCTCCATCTTCTTCCCCTTCGCTCCGTCGCTCCGCTCCACCCCTCCATCTCCCTCGATCTCGCCCAGATCGAGCGACCGAGCTCCATTCTCCGTCGCTCGCCGGAGCTTCACGCCCGAGCCACGATTCACCCTCATCGCACCATCGGAGAGCACCCCGAGCATCCCCTTTTTCCCGTGCTTCTAACTCTGCAGGAACGAAGTCAAGAGGAGGCTCAATCGAGCCTCGAAGGTTCAGGGAAGCACCCACCAGATGATCCCCCTCGTCCGAGCACCTCCGGTCACCTCGACCTCGGCTGAGGAGCTCCATCGACGCGGACGAGCCCCAGGACCATTTTGCCCTCGGTCCGGGGCTGGTGGAGGCCGTGTGTCGGCCGGAATCGCCATTCCAAGAGTCCTCCAGGCGGTGTTCTTCGTCATCCTCGCCCAGCCGTCGGATCAGCCTCGTTCTTCTAGCCGTTCAGCAGTCGTCGGATCGGGGCACCTCTCAGCCGTCTGATCAGCCGTTCACGATCTAATCCCAACCGCCCAGAGTGAAGGGGTACGGGCCGACCGATGTGCGCCACGTGTCACCTTTGAGCTGCATCGCCACCGTCCATTGGCGCACGCCCCTTAGCCGCTGGATTTGCCACGTAGATAAGTGGTTCGTTTCTAGCCGCACGATTACTTTTTGAGTATTTTGCATTTTGAACTCAGAACTTTTGGTTAATATCAGATATGCCCCTGTACGTGAATTTTAAAATATGTTTAGGGTAATTTGCATGCATACCCTGCCAGCTTTTATGTATTTACGGTTATACCCCTGTGCGTATTGGTTTAAATATATTTTGGATTAATTGCACTTTTGCCCTAATGATTTTTAGTACTTACAAATATGCCCCTGTGAACGACAGATCACGTGCTCTGTGCGTGCATTTTGGTGAAATTTGCACTTAAGCCCCTGGATGTTTTTAGAATTGCATTTATACCCCTGCTAGGCTTAGGATTTTTGTACGTTTGATCTATTTATTTCACGCATCATTTAAGTGCCGAAAATTCCATAAAAATTAACTTAAACTCTTGTGTGCTCGTACTTTAACGCCATATTTTTAGTTTTTTATTTTATTGCATTTTTATATTTATTAAAAATCAAAAACATGTTATTTCAGTACTGTTTAGCTTAGAAGATACCAAAAAAAATTAAAATACCTCGAAAAATTCCAAAAAAATTACTTACTATCTATCTTGGCCTATTGTTAGTGTCAGTCCAAAAATCATTAAAAATCTCAAAAGAAAAACCTTAAAAATTCAAAAATACACAAAAACTTCAAAAAAAATATATAAAATCATAGAAAACTCAGAAAAATAGAAACTCAAGTTCTGTAGATTCCATATTTTCTTATCTTTATTTTAAAATTAGTTTGGAAAATTTTGGTGGCTGTTTGATATTTTTAATTCCCAGTTTACCCCCAGCCAGTAGCTAATTCCCTGGTTTCCTTTATTTTGCTATTTAAAAATACCAAAAACAATTTAAAAAATACCCAAAAATAGTAAAAAATTATAAAAATACCAAAAAGATTTTATTTTTGAATTTTTGGCTATTTTTGCATATTTTTATAAATATTGTAGCACCTCTTTTATTACCTTGTTTATAGATTCCAATATTGAAAAAATATAAAATATAAAATAAAAAAATCAGTAAATTAAAAATCAAAATACAAAAATATAAAATTGAAAATTAAATAAAAAAACTAAAATTAAAAACCCACAAAAAAATCCAGATTGGCTAAGTAGTCCATTAGACCTAGGAGTTGACTTTTTGTCTATACTCTACACCTTTGTTTCCTGTGTTCGACCCCTACTTGCTTGCCATTGTACATTTTTTGTAGGGAATAATAAATTTTAATCCTTGCTCTTGATTGCCTGATTGATTGTGTGGGTTAATTGTTGACGAACGGGAAGGCTTGAGTAGTCGCATCAGCGACAGTGAGTCTGATTTGTCAGATTACTATTTAGCGGCTCTCGCAATCTCGTTTTTCAAGGCCCTACTGTGCTGACTAGTATGTTTGCTGATGTCCGTGTTGTTGCTACTGCCTCAGTGCCTGACAAGGAATGACTCTAGAGCTTTGTGGTGTTGGAAGAGGAGTAGAAGTAAACGATGTGTTGTAGAAGATCTAGGGATGTTGGTAGGAGAAACGGTCCCCAGAACTCCCCAACCTGACAGGGTCCTGCGTATACCACACACCATTTACTTCCCACACCTAGGAAGGTGACATATGATACTCTTGAATGTGGTGAATACGGTAAACTGGAGCGGTAGATGCAGTCGTGGCATTACCTTCATCTTGGATACTCTCTTAGTAAGCTCCGCCATCTGCTTGGGTAATTTGGATAAGTTGTTGTCCAACTCATCCATTCATCTATCGATCCTTTCAACCACTGTGGGTTTTTCTGCTATTAAGATCAAGTCAAAATGATCCGCTATAGCCTTCACGTCCCCATTGGATAGGAATGGATTGGGGGTCTCTAGCTGAGCTCTGCTAGTGGTTTGTTCTCTACTCGTCTCGGTCATTGGTCGAACACCTTTCAGACGGTGTCTGCTCCTCGAGAAGTGTAACTTCCTCCATAAGCAGCACTAACAAGACCCTGCACATCAGGGTGTAAACTACTATATACAGATTAAAGCAGGATGGTAGGTTCTAAGCCGTGACAAAGACATTTCTATAATAAGTCCTTGAATCTCCCCCATGATTCACATAAAACTTGATTGGAAAGCTGTGATAAACTCGTGATGCATGAGTGCATCAAGTTGGTTCTACTCAAACGGTAGAGTTTCTTTAGGAAGAGGTCCTTGAAGTGTACAAAGGTTTTTACGGCTACCCCTCGGCTCTTCATCCAGTAATATGCCTTATCCTTCAAGGAAAAAGGAAGGGCTTTGAGCATGATATAGTCTTGACTAACCATAGGATTCCTAAGGTTAGATCAGACCAACTCAAAGTCTCTAAGGAATGCATATGATTCTTTGTGTGCATTCCCATGAAAATGTGGTAGCAAGCTAAGGAACCGTGGCTTCAATTCGTACTCAACTTCATGTTCTGTTGGGATCAACCAATTAGACATCTGAATCTACCCAGGGCTATATACCGCATCCATTGGTGTGTCTACCCAACTGCAATTGACCTAGTTGTGCTCTCATAAGTGCGTGATTATGTTTGGATTCTGCCAACCTAGCCGGAACTGCATGTAATGGGTCCTCTCATTTATTCTCCTTTCCATTTTGCATCTTAGGAGGTACCTCTAATAAATCTCCTTTACCTTCATCAAACAAAGGGTCTAAGTGAGATCTATATGATGATAACGAAATCGAATCGATCTCACCAAGGCAATGGTCTTCCTCGTTGAGTAAAGAAGAAAAGGGGATGGCTGACATGTAACCACCCCCAAGGAGGGAATCATGATACGCCAATCAGAAAAATGATTATTTCTAAACTGGGATGGTCCAGTTAAAGATGAACAAGGGGAGTGGATTGGTGAAGATATGATATTTGGGTGGTTCATTGACAAGATCACAAAATCCGAGCATATATCCAACCAATTATCCATCATCGAATTCAAGAGATAGGGAATTAGAGCGCGCTTGATACAAAAAAGATCTAGTTCTATTTAGCACTTGAATGTGCGGAGTTACTCACGCAAAATAATCAATGCAAACCCTTTTGAATTCACGAACTCAACACTGAAGGCTGGAGATGATGGCCTTATTATCTTGTCAATTTTATTGGTGATAAATGCAAATATTGAAAGAGTTACGAGCTGTTGGGTACCAGTATTTCCTTACAAACTGTCCCGATTCTTATGGCTAGTTGCACCCACTCTTAGCCAATATAGGAGTAAGTATGGATCATAAAAATACGACTACTCGTTACTTGAGGACGGAGCCTTACACAATGTTCTCTAAACCTCCCACTATGATAAGGAAATCCAGACCATTTACCAGCTACCTGTATTTCCTCATTGAGAAGTGGCTAACCATTTTTGTAGAACCAATAGTTTATATGAAAAACCCGGCATGGCTCTATTGTAGTATCTTCCCTCTCTCACTTGATAAATACCTGCATACAATATGGGATTTATGCACCCGTAAAACAAAGTTGCTTTTATTCCAATTTGTTTTAGTTAACTTGCATCAATTCAGTCCTAATTTCAAGAGTTTTGGTTATCACTTTATTTTTAAGTGATCACAAACATTGCCTAACATACAATACCTTTTCCTTTATACTTAAGTTGGTGAAAACTAAGGGAGCAAGCGAAAAACAGAATGCAGTCAGAAATCAATGATGCATGCAGTCATTTAGAGACACTTACAACGCTTCCCAAAACTCTCCATATGGATGCAGAATAAATTTATAAATCTAGCTAAATGATGCAAGTTGAAAAAGCTGCATCTAGGTAGTAGTTTTATTAGCAGTAAAGAAATCGATTTATTTGACTAAGTAGAACATATGCTAAGTGTGTCTATGAATCTCCTAAGATTTTTGTAATTATGAATATTATGAGATTTGTGTAGTGTATCCTAATTGTGAAATAGATCAATCAAGAATGATCTACGAACATTCTATTTGATGTGGTACATTGCGTCACTCAAGTTGAGAATCGCTCTCGACACAACCACATAATGCATAATAAAGTCTACATGCATTCTTTACACACGAGATCTCAATTGAGAACCGCCTTAAATAGGCAATTAATTTCAATATGATAAAATAAAACTACTTAATCTAATTAAACTCTCAACTAATTAATTTGCTTCACGGGCTATCCAGTAAGCAACTCCAAGCTTCCTACCTTCGCGGTCCTTCGAAAGTCGTCAACTCCATGGGCCTACCACAGAACAATATAGTTGTTAGAAAAATTCTAAAGAGATTGAACTAATTAATTAAGTAAAAATCACAAAAAAATATAAGACAACATCAATTAAAACAAGCTAAAAAATAATTAATCCTAAAAATCACTAAATAAATAATTGACCCTAAAAAATTGATCACAAATTGTGCTGCATCCCCGGCAACAATGCCATCTAATGAATCGCTAAATGCACGTATTAATATAGATCCATTGTAGCACGTGCACTTAGCGCGCGATACATAATCGAATAGAAGATCTCCGCGAGGAGGATTCAGCTTTAATTTATATCCTCGGAAGTCCATGATCGAATACAAGGATGTGAGATATTTAGTGATTAAATATAAAAGTCAAATATTTTAATCGGAAATTTATAGGTTAATGAAGTGGTAAATGCACAATTCACAAAAGAGACATTTTTTTAAACACATATTTTTTATGCACTTGAGTTATATGAAAATCATGAAGCACAAACAAATATCTTATAACACACACTATGCAAGTAAAAACACAATGAACAATAATCACAATTATTTCTTTAAATAATTTAAAATTCAACAAAATGAATCTGAAGAAAGTTCAAATCAATACTTAATCTAGAAAGCAATTCAAAGTAACAATGATATTTAATTCACGTCATTGCTTAAATTTAACAAGCAATTAAACCAATTATTAACTTATTGTTATGATACAAACTAGCTAATAATTATCCATTAAGATTAATAAGAAAGACACCAATCATGATCAATTGCTCAAAACAAAGACAATTTCAACTTCAATTAAGGATCTAATTAAGCACTTAGAAGATGAAACATATCATGTGTGATTTTTATATCAAAATTAACCACAAAGTACGCTAATAGATAGATAACAAAATAGCTTTCAAACGAGGCAAAAAACACTTTAATTGGATTTATAGATGAAAAATTAAACAATCAAATCCATGGGCACAAATGGAAGAAAAACTCCAAATTTTCTTACTAAGAAGGACAAACATGGACTAATTTGCAATCCAAATAACTGGCAGGGAATATTATGCAATTTTTTTAAAAAGTGGAAGGATATAAATACAAATAGATGATTATTCAGGGCTTAGCTGCAGTTTCTCTAGAGACACATGCTGCGCACGTGCTAATGAAGGACTACATTGCAATTCTGGAGTTTGGCAGGGGCTTTGATGCAAAATCCTTAGGTCACATTTATTCCGCACATGAATTCACATAGGCTCAGAGTTGGCTTGGTGCTGTCGTGTCAACTGATCTCTAGCTTGGTTCAGGTTGGGGGGTAACAAATTTGAGGCTCGTTGTGAGGCTCAATCGAAGACACGACAAAATATGGACCCTGAGATCTTGCCCAAATTGAGCATATCTAAGGGTATATACTAACCAATATCTTCTCGTTCTTCCTCCGCATGCGATGGAGGAGCTTGTGCTCAGGAACCTATAAATGAATGAGATTAACCATCATGCAATAATCATTTAGGAACACGCAAAGTTCATGAAAGATTGGATCATTGCTTAATTAATAATAATTTTATACACACGTCAAGATTTCTTACATGGAGAGAGTGCTTTCTGATCATGCTACAATGCATATTAGTCCTAATGAAAACAGAATTTTCCCAACCTACCCATTTTCATTTCCAACAAATGTGATTGTTCCATGAGCAATTTAAGCATGGCTATAAGAGAAGCTTAGCCTGATTATTATGTAAAAAATGGAATGAGTCAAATGACTACACTTGCTTCCAAGATTGGACACTTAAGATAATTTTTAAGCAATAGCATAAGAAAGTATTTGGTAATATTGATCAACAACATGCTACCTTTCTACAGACTAGTGGACCTATTGATGATTTATAGAAAGATGAATGGGATGCACAAAAATGGATGAAGCTGAATAAGTCTAAGAAGGATCACGTTGATGCTTCTATGAAATATGAATGCTTTTTGAAAAAAAACTAAAAGCAAGATTGCTTTCCGAAGGAGTCAATAATCCTAAGTTTTTCCATGCCGCTGTGAAAATGATTAGAAGGTTGGGAACACTCTTTTCATTACTTACTAATCCTATTTTTGAAGGATAATGAAATACAAGCTACTGCAGGGACTGAATTCTACAATAACCTCTTCACTTCTCAATCTACAGATTGCGAAGATATTTTGAAGATATTCTGTCCCTGGTAACTAGAGAGAAAAAATTGAGGGCTATTGATGTCCTTGATGAAGAGATGTATGGGGTTATTAAAGCCTTTCCTCAAAAAACAAAAACCTGGGCCTGTTGGTTTTAGCACTGAGTTATTTGTTAAATGTTGGGAGATTAATAATGGAGATATTGTCTCAGCTGTGGAAAAGTTCTTTCTAGATGTAAAGTGCATGACGCCATAAAGACAACTTTCATATCCTTGATTCCTAATATTCCAAGGCCAAAAAAGTTCCCTGATTATAAATCAGCTACTTTGTATAATGTTAGTTACAACATTACAACCAAAATTGTAACAAACAGGCTAAGACCACTCACCACTTCTACGGAAACTGATTGCCATAAATCAGGGAGGCTAGGAGTAATGGACTGAAAACATTCGTCACTGAGAATGCTGAATTTCTTGGGTGCTAATGCTTTAATTTTGGCTAACATCAGTCATTTACTTCCAATTCTTTATTAATCCTAACATCAGGCATTTTCCGTAGTCTTCTTCCCTAACATCAGGCATTTTCTTCCAATTATTTATGGGCATCATCTGGATGTGTTATGTGCTATTGATTTTGAAAGAGCCTGAGTAAAGGACTGAACATTCATCGCTGAGGATGCTGAATCAAGGTTGATAAGTTCAGAGTTGCAAGAATCAACAATGATTTTCTATTCTATACTTCATCTGAGGAAGGAGCTGTGGATGCTGTTTCAGACTTTGCCATAACATTGTATAAAAAGTTCAAAGAATTGAATACTGTAGATGCCGATGTAAAACAGATTATCAAAGAAAAGGATGGCAATGGTCTACGTGCGAAGTGCATGCACTCGGCATGCGAACACAACCAATGAGAAGGATTCAAGGTGCAATGAATCATGAAGATTGACATTCCAGACTTCCAGTTGAAAGAAGTATCTGATATGATAAATGTACATTAAGAGTAATTAAAGAAAGGACACATTTACAACTGAAAAAATGTTAGTAGTATACATATACCCAGAAATTTAAAATACAATTGACTATTACTGTACTCTTTTTTCCCTTCGTTGAACACATGCATGCCCCTAGAAAGACCCCAAAATGTAATTTTTTGATTTTGATGAAAAAGGGTTAACTGAAACCCCTAATATCGGGCTTATGAGGTTAATAAATGTTCGATGGTCTGGATTTTATGAGATACTTCCGCTTTTTGTTATGAAAGATGGTCAGCATCGGCTTTCTCTAATTACAAACATAAACAAGTGGACCTTTCATATCAGGTTATTTTATCACTGGCGCTTTAAATTCAAAGTGTTTCCAATAGAGGCATATCTTTGGCTTACAGATTTCTTTTAACTCTTACAGATCGGGTTTAAAGACAGGATGAAGAACTTGACAAAATATGAGGAAGTGCACACATCAATATGATGTGACGTGTGAACAAGAGATAAGTTTCTTTTATTATAACATGTTTTCGGGTCGCTAAATGATGTCTATCTCAGCTCTAAAATTGTTGAACTTTCCTTAATATATAATGCTTGGTTAAAGAGTGGGAAATAAACCTCTTTATTCAATTACATGGATGTAAACAAGAGCATATGACTGGAGGGAACGAGCACTGTCACATTCGATTCAGGAAGTGGACACAAACATCACGAGATTATGTACGCATAAAAGCTAAATGCCTATTCTTCTCTAGTTTATGTTGCTGATTTCTTATTGGCCCTGATTTATTTTTCATTTTGGAGAATCTCTATCAAAGTACCAAAGCTTGATTTGGAAGTATTACTGAATACTATTCTTGTGGGGGCTACTAAAATGAGGATTTTAACTTCTTGGCAATAAATTAGGAAGGTGCACACATCTGTGGATGTGTGCAGTAGCTAAGCCCATTTTGTCTTGTGGGTTTCTTAGTTTTTAATTACTGTTTTTTATTACTATGTCAGATAACTGCTGTGTGAACTTTTTGCAGCTTGTAGTAGTTTTGTTGCATGGCTGTGATACTATTTTTAGGTGGCAACTGCTGGATTGTCTTTTTTGGATGTTGACTTTTCTAAGGGGCCAATTTCTTCGGAGAGATGGATGGACGTTTTATGAGCTTAAATCTGGCATACACCTTGACATTTATATGAGGGGAGGAAGTAGACATCTCTAAGATGTTTGTGCACATATTTCAACTTTGAGCTCTTTGACATGATTAGATTCTGTTTTTTTAAGACAGATAGTGCATATGTTCCATTAAAGGAACATTTCACTTGGGATGGATACTTCGCTTTTCAAATGGTTTTTGGCATAAAGCAACTCTGAGTCTGGCAAGGCCTTGGCAAGTGATTGAGAGGAAGTGCGCATATATTGTATGTGCACATCAGATAAGTATATAATCATTCTCTTCTATTCTCAATATATGGATACATATTATTTCGTGATCTTGCGAAGGATTGAGATTCATAGGAGATCTAATTGCTGCCACATACACTTGGACTATTGGTTTAATTGAGTCCAGGCTGGGAAAAGAGATCAAATCTGTTGCATTCAAAGCACTGGAGTTGCAAAGGATGGGCTTCTGAGTATTGGAGTCAGATGTATGCTTCATCTGATTTCCTGGAAACTTTAAACTTGGGATTCTTCACGTGGTAATAGAGAGCTAATTCTTGAGGCCGGATTGGTTGAGGATCTGTTTAACAGTAACTGATATAAGGCTGTGTTATAGGGCTGTTGTTGATTATAATTCGAGGACCTGCAATTCAAGTATGAAATTTTGACAGTATGCAGAAGTCGATCGACCAGCTTGACTAGTCGGTCCGACTAGTCTAAGTCAGTAGGGTGGACTAATCGGCTGCTTTTTGCATGTACACATTTTTTGTTATGAATTCAATTGTTTCTTTTATTTCATTATGATATTGTAAAAAATGTACAAATCTATCTAAATATATAAGAATACATGTATAGAAAATTGAGTTATATACTTAAAATAGATATAACATTCTAAACCAACTAAATACCGACTAAATCCAATTATTCATCTGATCACTGATTAACCTTCAGTTAGTGACTTGGTTGACCGATTATCAACTATCGACTTATGCAACATTTGAATTTGAAGTCTCACTAATTTGAGAAGGAAGTTGTTGTGATAATGAGGAAAATTCCTCTCAATGGCAAGTTTATATACCTATTGACTTTATGCGGTCGACATTATTTTTTTTATGTATTGTAGCCTAGGTAAGCCACCTCTTGAAGAGACGGATATAGTTAAAAGAAAGTCGTCTCTTCAAGAGGTGGCTCTTGGTTAAAGTTGCCTCTTTAGAGGCAGCTTTGATCAGGGTATAAACCCAGCGAGCGACGAACAGAACCTACGCTCTCCCTCATTCTTGTTGCCCACTCCTGCCCTCGCCTCTTGCCACCCCCTGCGACCAACGCTGCCTTGTTCTCACCGACATCTTCCTTTGTGTGACGGTCCCACCACCTCCGATCGGCTCGAGCCTTCCCCTTCTCCAACCTCAAGGAAGGTATTGCCTATGGTGGGTTTAGGGGTTTTAGGGATTTTTAAGTATTATTGGGATGTGCTAGATTATATATTTTTTCCATCACAAATCATTGTTTGTCGACCTAATGTAATTTAAGATGTCTTGTGAAGTTCGTTGTTTTTGTCATTGTAGTGGGACTATTTAAAGTCGAGTAAAGGCGTGACCTATGTCGGAGGTCGTAGGGCATGACATATGTCGGAGGTCGTATGGAAATCATTAAGATTGATCAGAAATGTCATTCTCGAAGTTGATTGAGCACATCAAGTCCGTGTTCAGGATGGATTTATCGCAAGGAGTCGAATTACAAGTGTTTCATAGAATGTCCCAAGATGGTGCAACTTTTTACATAGGGTACGCCGAGTTTGATGATGATGTCCGAAAGATTGTGGAATATGCTGAGGAGATGGGTGTCGAATATCGACCAATGATATTTACTGTCACTATTTCTATGCTCGGATCAATACCTCATGGATCTGTACCTCATGGTGGAAATACATATGTTCCTCCCATGGTGAATATGGGTCCTTATATAGGAACTCATGTTAATGACTCAGAACTTGATAGGTTGATGGAACCCTCACCACAGAATACCGATGACGAGATGAAAAATGATGATAATGAGGAGCAAGATCATTTGGGAACATGAATCATGTCTGACATACCATTTCTAAACATTAGAGGAGGTGATGGTTATATTTTAAATGGTGAAGATTGCATGAACCGTGATGATGGGATTAGTCTGAGTAGCGAGTTGAAAATGTGATGCTTTTCAAATGCAAAGCCGATTTGGTGTACTCTATCAAGGTTTTCCACGTTAAATGGCATTACGATTTCACGGTAGTTGAATCAAACAAGAAGGTATGGGATGTACACTACAGCGAACGGGCCAGGAGATGTTTGTGGAGATTACGTGGTCATCGACGACCAATTGATGGACAGTTTATTGTCTCAATGGTTGACAAGCTGCATAATTACTTGAATCATGCCGTCAAACAAGACCATCCACAATTGGATTGCAACTTCATGCCACTTAGATTTCTTAATCAAATCAAAATAGCTCTCGGTCAACGTATCATTTTTGCAAACATCATTTCAGAATGACTTTGGCTTCCAAGTAAGCAGAAGGAGGGTTTAGGATGCAAGGAGGAAGGGAACAAGGCCCTAAATGTCGATTTCAGTCATCATTTCGGTATCAACCAAAATAGAATTTCGATGGAATTTCGGTGGAATTTAGACCAGAATTTCGATCATTTCGATCATTTTTTGTACTAGGACCCCCATATTTCGGTCATTTCGGTAGAATTTTGATTTCAGCTGGATATCGATATTCGACGGAAATTCTACCGAATTTCGCTGAAATTTGAGGCCATGAAAGGTAATAGAGATGGTTTATAACGATTGGAGAAAATCTTACATCGAACTTCCGTATCTTTTCAGAGTTTTTGAAGAGGCTATTCCAAATTCGGTTAGAGATATCAACACAATAATAGTGAATGAAGGAGAGCTATTTGAGAGGACCTTCTGGGCATTTGGACCTTGTATTGAGGTCTTCAGACACTGCAGATCTATTATTAGTGTGTATAGTACAGACATGTATAGAAGGTATAAACAGAAGAATCTAATTGCTTACTCAAGCGATGCAGCTAACCACATCCTACCGTTGGCATTTGTGTTTGTCAACGAGTAGGATGGCCTTAGTTGGGCTTAGTTTATGGAGAGAATGTGTTTGCATGTTTTCCGTGATCGTGTTGGATCGATGTGTATGCTATCTGACCATGCTCCTGAGATACGTGTTGCACTTAGATACTCGGAAGTACAATTTCTTCCACCATACGTTCATTGGCACTTCTATCTACGACAGGTGGGTAACAATTCAATAATGCCCACAAAAATCAATCACTGAAGCGAATGGCTATAAAGATGGGAAAAGTCTATTCGCAATCAAAGTGGTATACTTACATGGACGAACTTAAGAAATGTGATGAAAATGCTGCAAAATGATTTGATACACATGATTATCCAAAAGAATGTTGGAAGATTGCATTTGATGGGGGTACAGATTTGATTACACAACAATAAACTTTTCTGAAAGCTACAACGTTGTTCTTAAGGAATCAAGAAGCTTGTCAGCTGCGACATTGGTGTTGAAAACATTACAAATGCATTAGTTACTTCTGTGACCACCAGGAGGAGGCGCGTAACTGCATTACCCGCGGTGAGAAATACACCAAATATGCGCATATGTTGAAGTGATGCAACATGTACCTGCTAGAAATGGCAAACTCATAGAATCTCATGCTCTCATACATGTGTTGTGCTATCTCACTTGAACACAGATGTGGAAGAATACGTAGGTCATTGGTATACATGATAAACACAATCTCACATTTACGAAAGATTGTTCTACCTGATTGATGACAGAAACAAGTGGCACAAGTTCGACCATCCACTAGTGATTTCGGATGATATCAAAATAAGGAAAAAAAGGACGACCAAAGAGCAAGAAGATTCATAATAAGATAGACATGAGGGAGAACACAGTTCAATCCCAATGCGAAACATGTGGTGTAGAAGGACATAACAGGAGGAACAATATACATGAGAGGATTCAAAATACGTACGGTAACAGTGGTGGATTGTGACATAACAGCAGGAAATGTCCTAATATAAGTAGTATGTGCATGTTATATTCAATTTTTATATTTTTATAGCATTTGAGACAATGTTGAACTATTTTTAATGAATTATTTTTTTGAAATAAATAAGCCAAGGCTAATTGATCGATCACTTTTACGATAGCAGCGGGAGCACCGTTCGTCAGTTGTTTGGACGGACGATGTACTTAATACTTTTTAAATTATTCGTGTCCCATTACAAAAAAATGTATTTACATTACATCTTTTATGTTGTTTCAGGTGACGAGATGTCTACGTTGTAGACGACGGGAAAGCACACTGAGACATGTTCAATGGATGAACGCATTGTTCCCCACATTTACCTAGCGAGTTTTTTTGATGTAATGCAGATGGATTTTGTTTCTTTGGATTGGCATTTGATTACTGCTCTTTTGAAGAGATGGCGCCCTAAACACATACATTTCACATGCACCGTGGAAAGATGATTGTTACGTTGCAAGATGTCGCTTACATTTTTGGTTTGAAGATAGATGGTCAGCCAGTGATTGGTCCTACCAATTCGCCCAATTGGGCAAGATTGTGCGAGCGCCTGCTTGGAGTCCGGCCCGATCGACCCAACATTGATGGAGCTTGTATACGCATTTGAGCATTTTTTAATTCTGCCTGAGGACGTCAAGGAGGATACCATTCAGCAATTCACACGAGCTTACATTCGACAGCTCATGGGTGGTGTGATTTTTCCCAACAAGTTGGGAAATGAGGTTTCACTAATCTTTCTACCATTTCTTGAGGATATGGGAGACTTGTGGGACGTACAGTTGGGGCTCAGCTTGCTTGGCGTACTTGTACAGGTAGTTATGTGTTGCGTCGAGGGCTCGACCCTTGATCATGTTGCAGTTGTGGACTTGGGTGCGCTTCCCCCATATCGCCCCCGTACATCACCGATTTTTCTGGCAAGGGAAACTCTTGGGGACAAGGTGGCATGCAGAGTTTAATATTACGACGGAGTCAACTCATGTGATTCAGTCATATAGGGATGCACTTGACCTCCAACTTGTGGAGCAAGTATTGACTTAAATCCGATGTCAACCATTTCAAGATGCGTCGCTTATTTTGTTTACATATCTAATGCTATGCAGGTGGTATGGACCTCGTACACTCAGGAGGTATTGTCTTTGTTACCTTTATTTTATCTTGGTAATGAAGACTTGCATGTGGTTCGTGTACCATTGATTCATTTTTGTATTGTCGAACTACACATCCCAGATAGAGTCCTTCGTCAGTTTGGTAGGATTCATGGGATTATGATGCCTTGCGATACCTCGACTCATTTGCATTCAATCGAATTACGATAAAAGAACATCATCAATTGAATGGAGTCCCGTGCAATTTACGTTAGATTATGGAAGATCTGTAAGGACTATGTTGTGTTGATGACTCTCATTCCATTGAGAGGACCATATACGACCGTCGACCACTTACCATAGTATCGTAGTATTACACGACGATTCATTGGTCGATATGAATGCACCCTATTTACATTGTAAGAACAAAGTTACTTTAAATAACAATTATATTTGTCTATTAACAAGTGTCTCGCTTCAACGAGATTGTACGTCTTTGTAATAGCGATGCTTCATGGATTAGAGAGTTTGTTGCTGAAGCAAGTTCTAGTATATGTGAGTCTATACAGCGGCAATTCAGAGACGGTTCAGATGAAGAGGTTGTTGAAGCAAAAGATGCATCTCATCGTCATTCACATGTTCGAGGGCGTAGACGATGACGAGCTCACCGACAAAGGGAAGAGAGGACTTCTGATGTGGGAGATGTCCCGATTGAGACGTAACTACCACCGCGGTCCAATATAGAACTTAAGACCTCCATTCCTGAGTGTGGTCCGTCTCGAGATCATACCACACCGCTTGCACCACGGAGGGATCGAGCAGTTATGGATGCAGGACCTTCACATCATTCACCCCTCCCATTAGACTTCTTAGGAATTGAACGAGCGGATACGAGCAACATTGCTGATATCGATCAAAACAACCAACTTTATGGGTTTTAGCCAAGCGCACCGGAGACATCGATGGCCGATGACATACTGGTCAAATTGCAATACAAACGAAGAAGGGAGCATAAAAGATAAATCAACATCTATGCTATTTTTGTAATATAAGGCATGTGTGCCAATTTTAAATTAACTTCATATGTAAATTGCAATACAAGCGGAGAAGGGAGCATAAAGGCTAGATCGATATATATGTTATTTTTGTAAAATAAGGCATGTGTGCCAATTTTATATTAACTTCGTATGTAAATATCTCTTTATAACCATTAGGATGTTGTCTTGACTTTTGTGGTTCCCATATTGTATGTGAACATTTAATCCTAGTAATCTATGAACCATGCTTTTTAAACTTATTTTAATACCATATTGTATGACTTCATTTATATTTATAATTCCAAAAAAAAGGAAAAGCAACAGCTCTGTTTGCCAGCAGAGCTGTTGCTTCTCTTTTTTCTGTTCTGAACAAAAGTCGTCTCTCTAAGAGGCAGCGCCTCTTCAAGAAGCGGTGCCTCTTGAAGAGGCGGCTTTAGCTATAACCGTTTCTTGAAGACACGGCTTTAGCCAAGAGCCGCCTCTTGAAGAGACGGTTTTTTCTTAACCAAAACCGCTTCTTCAAAAGGCAGCTTACTTACAATACATAAAAAATAATAATGTCGACTACATAAAGCCAATAGGTATATAAACTTGCTAGTGGAACGAATTTTTTCTCTGATAATAAGCTATTGTCGCAAATTCAAAAGGTGCAGCGTCGGATACTGTTGCTGCATCTAAAGTACAATATGCTACATCACAAATATTGACGATCAGAAGCATGAATTTATATATTGGACATTTTACCGTGTAATGCACACAAGTTAATGATTGTTAGAACGATCTAATGGTAATAAAATGGCGAAAATGTATAACAATAAAAATAGCTAAAATGAAACCAAAAATTTCCCTCACCTAACCAGATCCGACGATGATGTTGTTGATGGGGATGAAGATCAGCTTCACGAAGAAGCCGACGAATCCCATGACGACGAATCCGATGGCGGTACGCACGGCCACCTTAGAGAACTCTGCGCATGGATCAGGCACCATCAGATTTAGCAGATAGAGATCAAAAGAGCGTGAAGTACGGAGATTTTTCTTCACCTTTGCGATCGGGCTTGTGGCATCGCTTGACCAATCGGACACTGTCCTTGGCGAAATCGCGGAGGGGATCGACGGCGGAATCGATCACGTCCATGGGGAACCCTAACTCTAATCTTTAGATCTGCAAGGGAAGGAAGACGAGAGAGAGAGAGAGAGAGAGAGAGAGAGAGAGAGAGAGGCGTGAGGATCTGAGAACACGCCGATTTATAACGAAGAAAGAGGTGTGAAGGGAAGGAGAAAAGGTGGGAAAACTCGCCGAGTGATTAAATTATTCAATACCCAATTTTTATTTTTTTGGAAAAAAAATGAATGAGTTGGGTGGGTTTTGACGTCCGTCTATAATGGCTCAAAGCCAAGGATTGTGAATAGGAATATATCTATCCCTCATTGTTATTCAGTCAGTGAGCCAACTATTGGGTGCTAAATAGATATATCTTATGTTGCAAAAGTTGGCAGTCGGTACTCGATCAGTTGTCACTGACTAAAGATTAATCGGCAGTCGGGCGACTAATCGGATTTAATCAGACTTTGATCGGCTTTGAATTTTATAATTACTTTAAATATATAACTCATTTTTATACATATATTTTGTACATTTTTATACTACCATGATAAAATAAAATAAATGATTAAATTTAAATAAAACATTAATCATATTATGATAAGTTTGCTTATAAAAAATAAAACATAAAAAATAGGGTATCTCCAAGCAAAATTTGATCGATTAGTATACCTAGTCGGTACTCAGTCGGTCGCCTTACTGACTAGACTAGTCGGACCTACTAGTCGGGCCAATCGGGCAACTTTTACAACATAGCTATCAAACATGATGTCATTGAATCAATCCATCCATAACATATGTTTAGAAGGAAGGATCTGTTAACCATTATTAATTTTCCTCGGCCATGTTCTCATTTTATCCTTAGCATAAAAAATTAATGACCATTATATCCTCTCCTACACCTCCATCGCTACCCCCTTCCCTGATGTCTCTTATCCTCTTCGTTGCAACGATGTCCCCCTCTCACTTTCCTTCCACCCCGCGTGAAGGCGTTCAACTTCTATAAAAACTACACCATGGTCAACCTCGTCGAGGACACCGCCTTCTATTGGAAAACATGCAAGCATCTCATAATCCGCTTGGCATATATCTTCATCCTTGATTTCTCAAAGGAAATCCCCTCGCGATTGAGCCAAAAATACTCTCATCGATGAGTTCGATGAGGATGATTTTCACTTGTTCTGGAAGACCACAAAGCGTCAACTTGTGGCAGAGGTGGGAACTGAAACAATGTATCTAAATCTGGTCAACATTTCTGTGGTGTCTCTCGAAGACATTACCATGTGGCTTTATAGGTGTCCCCTGTCCTTCAGGGGAAAGAAGATTGAAGATGTCAACCCCTACTAGTTAGTGGTTCTGTCCCTCTCCCTATGCCATCACAACCCTAACATTCTAAACAACCTTGTCAAGAAATTCAATAAGATGTCGGCATTCAAAGTCTCCTCGCTCACACAAGACTCAGATGAAACCTCCTTCATAAAACTCCTAGTGGATATTCCAAAGGTGCAAGCCATCCCTAGGGGTATTGAAGTTATCCCTACTGATGACGTCTTCGAGACCTCCTTCCACCCACTTAATCAGTTCTGCAAAGTCGCTTCCACCCACTAGAAACACTCCATCCTTTGAAAATACCAACTACAGCATCCTCGGCAGTAAGTACGTGCTAATTGAAGAGCCCCAGAATCCCTCCCTCACCAGGAGTCGCGATACAAGTGTTGCACCCTTGTTGTAGAACTTGCCCCGATCGGGTTTGATCTTTACCCAAACGTTGCATGGGAGAAGGCTTGCATCTACCCTTTACTCTTCTCGGCATCACGACTTCTTGACTGATGCCAACTTCGGGATCATAAAGGACCTAGACCAAGAGTCGACCGAGAATGCTATATATGTGGCTCAAGTGCATAGGAGCTACCATTGATGAGAATGTTTGCAAGCATGTTGTATGGCTTCTCTTCAAGCGAGCCATGGAGAAAATAAAACAAGTACTAGACTAGGAAAGCAAGGTGAAAATCGTTGATGCACACACTCCCATGAATGCCCGGCAAAGCCCTGATGATTAAACTAACATAAACTCCGACTTCTACCAACAATATCCCGCAACACCAAGTTTAACCCCGACAAACCCAACACCAGCTCCTATCCATCTCGAGGTACGTCTTTCAGCTTCTATTGAGATTATTCATTTTCTCAGATGTGATTCCATGCCTACAACATCCCCATCTCCTTCAAATCTGATATCACCCCCAAAACCCTAAAATGATAAATACATGCTAGACCAGCCATGTATTTATCCTTCGATGACTCGACACAAAGAAAAAGCCTTGTGGCTCAAATTTGGGATGCTAAATTTCCTATCTACTAAATAGAAGGATTTTCGAAAAAACCAAGTTGCTATACACTTATGGATGTCAACATCCTATCGTAGAACATCAATGGGGATTGGAGGCCCCTGGAAAGCTGCTAGACTCAGAAATCTGGCAACGAAATGCAACCTTAACCTATTGGCACTACAAGAAACCCGAATTAGAGACTTTGACCCTAGAACTAGATTTCTCTCGCTCAACTTCCTAACATGGCACAATAACCCACTGTGTAAAACTAGGGCTTTCTTTTGGCATGGGACCAAAATGTCTTCTCTTGCTAATCCATAGTTAACTACGACTTCTCTACCGTCCTCAAACTAACACACACCCAAAGCAGTCATCTCATTTGCTTTATCAACATCAATGACCTCCCTCAAAGAGAAGACAAACGAGAATTCCTACCAGGTGTCCCAATTGGATTGCACTAATGCACATCTGATCATTGCAGCGTATTTCAACCCACCATATACTCAAGTGACTCATCCACTTAAGGACCCCTATCCTCCCTCAATATTCCTTTTAATGATCGGTGCCATCACTAAGACCTTATCACACTCTGAAGTCTGGATCCATCTTACATTAGGATCAATGAGACAAGTGATAGATGGTCAATCATCGATCATATTTTCATCTTGCCCTCCCTAGTGTTGATCTCACCGCAAACAAATTCCATCTCGCTCCCAAAGACCTTCTCTGATCATAGACCTATCATGTCCCAAATATCTTCACTAGAACGGGTTAAACCCTCTTCAAAATTGAGGACTTCTGATTTAAAAAACCTACCTTTGTTCCCATGGTCCACACCTCTTTGTTACAACCCTCCTGAGGTCACAACCCATTCCATGAATGTCACTTCAAGGTCAAAAGACTAAAATCGGGTATCCTTGTCTGAAAGTATGAGAACATAAAACCTTTTGATGAAGCATCTTCAACACTTCCTCGTAAAGATTGAAGACCTTGAGAAATCACTAATGATATCCTCATACCACAACTCGCTCTCGAAAACCTATCAAAAACATATAAAGAGCTCAACGAAGCAAGTGTAGATGAATTCCTTCGTATGAACCAATGAGATAAAAGTTGTTGGCTTTGCGAGGGAGATAGGAACATAAATTTTTTTTTCATTCAATTACCTCAGATAGGACTAGATCTCAATTTTGTTCCTTAGAGACCTTGATGGATCTGAACACTCTAGTAGCCAATCCATCGCTCGCATAACCACTAACTACTATCAGAAGCTATACAATAGCCTCCCCATAAGAATCGACACACTCATTCAATTTCTTTCCACCCATTCTTGGGCAAATCAATAATTCAAAAGATATGATTGCCCCAATTATAGAGGAAGAAGTATCCAATACCATACGTGCAAAAATCCCGAATATCGAACATGGACTAAAACATAAAGCTTGACTGAGTTTGGACTTAATTGTAAAATCTGTACTTTTTCAGTGACCAAAAAATTTGAGTAAGGAGTCCATTGCATAGGGCTCGTCGAGATATTTCCAACAAGTCTAAGAACGCGAAAATCCGACTTCGGAAGCCCGAGTTACGGTTATTTTAGCGATGAGGGGTCCAGTTCTTATTCGGATCCGAACCCGGATCCGAATCCGGGTCGGACCCCATAAAATAAACCATCCCTCCTCCAAAACGCCTCATACCCAGCTCCAGCCCCCTTCCTCCTCCTCCCCCCCCGCCGGAGCTCCGTCGGAACTTATCGGAATGTCCCGGATCGACGATCCAAGACCGCCTATGCGTAGAGGAGAGTGAGGTCACCCACGAGGACGTCTTTATCTCACGATCGGAGCGCAAACCGCGACGTTATTCGCAGGAAAAGATTACAAGATAATGAGAAAATCTGAGGTACGATGTCCCCATCCCTCTTGCTGCGGTTTCCACACGAGTTTCAATCATCTATCTCCCACATTATAACCTTAGTTACGTCTTTTTGGGGTGTGATTTTGGGTTGGATTGCATTTGTCATTTGGATCCCTATTTTGGTGTCATATGTAGAGCTTCTTCAGTTATTCTTTTATGCTTCACTCAATCTCTGTTCGATAGTTTTGTTGTGCAACTGTTCCTCCAACAAAGCTCCTAGCATTTTTTCTTAGAAATGGTAAATTTTGAAAAATGTTAACGTCAGTAGAGCCATTAATAAACTGGCTTTATTAATAATTACATCGAAAGATCACTATGTTTCTGTTAGAATGAAATAACAATACGTGATGTGAGAAACTAACATGCAATATGCTCATGGGGTTCAAAGCACATGAAAGGCTTAATGGGTTTCTAATAAACCTCTACTTGTTACCAGCAATTCCCACTGTATACAGTAAAAATTTGCCAGAGATTTGAAAAAAGAGAGAAAGAAACTTAGTCGTTGCAATAATTTAATTATGTGCCTTAGTTGGGCTCCATGCTTATGTCGATGTTGAATCCTATGCTAATCCCACAATCGATCTTTTAGATCACTCTAAAATCTATGGATTCAAAATTTTATCGTGACAGGTGAGTTTGAACTGTTAGTAATCATATTACTTTCTTTTTGCCATGATTCGGCAGTTTGATTCTACAGTTGATGGAGGCTTTTGCTTATAGTGTTTAGTTACATGGGGTTGATTATATGGTGCATAGGGGGGTTGGGTGGTTGGATTTAGAGGCTTTTGCTTATAGTGTTTAGTTACATGGGGTTGATTACATGGTGCATAGGGGGGTTGGGTGGTTGGATTTAGAAATGGGTGGATACCCCATCACCTATAAGATATCATCTATATCTTTGAAGATATGTCAAATATAAAGGCTAAAATGGGTGGCATGTGTTAGTATGCAGTTGTTGTAATTTTGATGCGTTAGAGGCTGCCAACTAGTGCACATTGTTTCTTGCAACTTCGGAATCATTGTTTGAGTTTCTGGTTGTTGTTCACTCCTATCATCCTTCTCCAAAATTATACTAACCATTTTTCTGTATGGTCTTATTTAAATTAAATCAGATTTCTTTACCCTGTATATAAGCGTTGAATTTTTATGTTGTTTCCATGCAACCATACACTCAAATCCGTTGATCCTATAAGATTTGGAATAGTCTATGAAAACGTGCATTGATTATCAGTTGGACTTGAAACTACAATATTCACAGTTAATTAGGTTCTAATTTGGTCCACTATAGGTTATCCAAAATCTCAACATGGTTTTGTGCTTACGATCATCACTAATTATATTATATATTGGGACCCTAATCCATAATTATGTCAATGATTCAATTTCTGAGTGTATGCGATAATAATAAATATGAAAGTTGTTACCATCATTCGGGAGGGACTTTACAATGATCGAGTAGATGAAGTCAAGAGATGGGGCATGCACCCTTGGAGCCCCGGGTAGAAGCCTAGATGACCGCGATCCCAACTGCTATTGTAGCTGTGATGGTTGGGGGACATGTTGCTTGGCACACCGAGGTGCTAATCTGACGGTGTTGGCCTCGGCACTTGCGTGCTTTAGCCTGGTGCTCGAGCGCGGGCCAAGTAGTCATGGTTGGTCGGCTAGTGCTTTGCTTGTCACTTAGAGTTAACACTCGTGTACAGGTCAATGTAGGCCACATTGGCCAGTATTCCGAGTGGGAGCGCTAAGAGGGGAGTTCTGGGAAATGGGGTTAATGAAGTTGGGAATGAGATATTAGTCTCCTGTACATAAGGAGTATTGGATTAGTCACGAAGATTCGCGGATTGGAATCTAGATTGTGAATCGGAAGTATCAATTGTGAAGTGGAGCTAAGTGAACGTGTTGAGAACTTAGTTAGGATGCACTGTACCCCACCGCAAGCATGCGGAGGCACCCCAACCCTAAGGTATTCTTTTTGCCTTGGAGTCATAGTGTGAGGTCTCACCCAGACCACGACCACAGACTATCCACAAAGCTTGGCTACTCATATCCATATCTAATCATAATAAAAATGTGATTCTTGTGAGATCAGGTTACCTAGTCTCTTTCTCTTTTGCACACATTTAAATTATATTCTGCTTGTTGTTGTATAGTTTTATTTAATTAGTATTGGGCAACTTTGCTCATAACGTACCTACGTGTGGATCCGTAGGTCCTCAGCAATGAGCAGTTTGGAGACATCACTTTTAGTGCAGCTTCACTACATTTCTTGTAGCACAGTTGATAGTAGTTTTTACTGTCTTCTTTACTTGTAGTTTCTTTCTGAGAGACATGACATGTAATGTATAATTGTGGACATCTATATTTATGCTTACATGTATTTTTTGTTGACATGGAAATGGATAATAGAATGCAATGGAATTGGTGAATGGAAATACACGTGCTTGTGAACAGGTTGGATGTAATGAGAACCAAAAAAAATATTTCATTTGCATGTCGCTATTTTCTCCTGCTTTTGTGAACGTCAAATATTCGAATGTGGAATGTGTGTACGTGGATTGATTTGCCGAGTATCCGGATCCTAGGGGCGTCACAATATGTAACATTAAGTCCTTCAAAGCTCCACGACTCAATGTGTGGATCTAAAAATTTCAAGAAATTTTCTGGTCAAATCAAAATTGATTTCATGGCTATGACAAATAGACTCACCTCCTCGAACCTAGATCCCAAAGAGCTACGATTCATAAACAATTGTGTCATTTCTCTAATATAAAAAAGGCGACACAACACGCCATTTTTATGATTTTTAGATTTTTTAGATTTTGAATTTAATGTATTTTATCAAAACATAAAATAAAGGAAATAAATGAAAAATAAATAATTCAAAAAGAGTTAAATATATACATGAAATAATATAACAAAATTAGTAAATTCGTACAAAGTACAATTAAGTCCCAAAACCGACATTTTGTAAACAAGCTATGATTTTAATGAAATCACTTCCACTGGATAGATAATTTTATAACTTGAATTTTTAAAAGTGAGTTTGGTGAATTTGGTTTTGATACAGAGTGGGAATTTAGCCGAGAAGTTGGACTTTACGACTTTTCTAGCTCAAGATCTAAAAGCATTTATTTAAGTTGAGAATTCTTTTATAATTTGTATTTTTATATACATTTTTATGTATAAGTTAGAAAACGAATCAAGTCAAAAGGAGTTAGTATGATTTTATTAAAAATCAGGGAAGTTTGGGTATTTACATGGGATTATTTACTAATAATAGAGTTGATTCTATTTAATTCTAAGTTGGTGAAAAATATATAAAAAAATAGGAAAAATATGATAATATACATGTGATATTTACGAGGAAATTTGACTTCTTATTTAATACAAAAATACATGTTAAAATGCAGATATTAAATTCCAAGTGCATGAATGGTAAAAATGCAAGATAAATTGAGAAATGTAGCTAATTACTCGGGAATGAAGCTCTATTTTCTACATTTAGAGTAATGAATCACATATTCATTAGTCGTGCGAGTCTGGTTCCTTGGCCCTCTATGTTAGGTGAGCCCTTATCTCTTTTATTTATTTTCTTATTTTCATTCCTAGTATAGCCATAACTTTATTATACTTAGATTTAGTCTAAGTAATAGAGAAATTCTGAAAATCAACATGCTAGAGCTTCAAGCTCCAGTTTTGTTCACCGCTTATCCAAACCTTGTTTCGACTCCATTTCACCCTAATCATCTCCCCTTTTCATTTCTCCATCACCACCACCTCTACTCCCCATGTTCTTAGTAGAGTAGGTGTTAAACTTCGCGACATCGTTGGGCACCTTCGCCATGACCCATCTCCATTTTATTTACCCACATAAAGGGGGCATTTTGTTCTTCCAAGCCCCCATAGCTTTCTTGTACAGAATATAACATCAAGAAGACTCGACTGGAGTCAATTTTGAGCTGCACAAAGCATTCCGGGACCTTGAGCTCCCCCGTGCTTCCAAGTCCCCACCGATGGGACCTGGACCCTTTTGATCATATCACCATCTACGGAGGAGCTTCAGCTCCAATTTGAGCCAACCAGGAGTGCTCCTGGTGTCCGGAGCAAAGAGCTATGCTCGATCAAAGCGATTTAGGAGTCGAGTTCATCCCAGTTCTTCCAGAGGTGGTTTCTGTCGTTCGATTAAGAGCCTCTTCTAGATCATCCATCCGACATTGGATGTCATGCCTCATAGCCATTCGATCAGATATTGAGTTATAATCTTATCCATCCATCGCCGAAGCGATATGGTGCATTGTGGGTTGTTGATGCATGTAAGTGAAAAGATCAGAGCCATCCATTAGCGCACACATGGGGTATTTTTTGCATTTTATACCACCATCATTTTGTATTTTATATTTAGTCCATAAACATTCATTTGAAGTTGTAATATTTTTTTATTATTTACATTGAGAATCCCATAATTTATTGTATTTACACTTTAGTCCATTCCATGTCACCTTACATGCATGTGTGTCTGAGGGGAATGTGTTTTGTGTGGATACCCCTCCTTGTTTATGTATTTATATTTGGTCTAAAAACTTTAAATATCATTAGTAATAGTTTTGGTTAATTCGCATGATTGGCCCTGTTGTTCATACTATTTGCATTTCTATCCTTACTAGTACAAATAATGTATTTAATTACGAAAAAAATTCATATATGCCCCTGGATTTGTTAAAGTGTTATTAAATGATCTAAAACTTCGTGGAAATTGCAACTAGGTCCATATATTGTCGATTTAATTTGGGTTTGTATTTTAATTATTAAAATTAGCATTTTGCATCTAAAATTTATAGAAAATTTATCTTAAGTACTTCAAACCATATTATATCACATATACTTTTCTTAAGCAATTAAACTTATTTTCCCGTTTACAAAAATTCAAAAACATTACAATTTCTACTATTTAACATTTAAAAACCCATAAAAATTACAAAATATTTTGAAAAATTCAAAACAATCATGTGCATTTATTTATGCATATTTTAATTTTTATTCAAATATTTTGCAAAATATTATTGAAAACTCTTAAAAACTAAAACAAAAAAAACCTTATCAAAATTCTAAAAAATTCACATAAAAATCATAAAAAATATTTTTTAACTTTTTGTTTTCTTTGCATTGCTAGTATTCAGGAAAATTGAATTTGGGGTCAATCTGATTTGAATTAATTAAGCCCATTTCAAGTTCCATGATTTATATATATATTTCCTTACTTTAAAATCCATTAAAACCCCAAAAATTATCCAAAAATATCCAAAAACAAGGGAAAATTGTATAAAATCCAAACATATTTTATTTCTGGATCTTTGAATTTATTTGTTATATTTGAAAAATCCAAAAACATCTCTTTTGTCCTTTTCTATATATTATATATTATATATTAATCTATATTTTATCTTTAAATTAAAATTTTTGTAAAAGTAAAAACATAAATATATATATAAATTAAACCCAAAAAAAACTAAAAATTAAACATAAAAATATATATAAATTAAACCCAAAAAAATCTAAAAAAATAAACATAAAAGATCCTTAGTTGTCTATTCATTTTTTGTTGCTCTACCTGGTGTGCTCCTTTATGGTTCGACCCCTATTGCTTGCGTACTGTACACATTTTGTAGGGTATAATAAATTTTAACTCACCTACATTTATTGTTTAATCATTGTTGTGGGTTATTTGTTTATTGATTATCTTGAATTGAGTTCTGAGAGCCGAGCGAGGCATCGATACAACAATTGTCGAATCCGATTTGTTGACCACCACATGCTCTCCAAGGTCCGGACATTAGGAACCATGCTTGAACGCTTCTCCAATGAATTAGATTTTAATTTAATCAACTTGACATGAACTTTAAAATTTAATTAGGAATCATATTAAACAAAAATACGTTAATCATATTCAGCTAAATACAATACCAAAAATGAATATATTCACATGTCCAACCTGGTATATATGGATTTTTTCTATCACACTATTCTTATGGTCATTTTATCAAATGAAAATATCCAGAATAAGGATTTGATAATCTTATTGGGACTCCTATTCAAATTAGGTATCTTGATCAAATTAGGATTCCTTGTCATATTACGACTCCTATTGGAATCGAGACTTCCCGAAATCATACAACATTCATGAATACATGGAGATAATGTCAAGTTATATGAAGTCATGTATAATGACATGATATTGAACTAAAAATAGTATCATGGATGATAACCTGGATAATAACCACTTGAGTTATTCGATCGAGTTAACTACAGAAACACATCACAATAATCCCGACTCTCGTGATCAATTTCCAACTCTTTGGATCTTGATTTTAATTTGATGAACTAATACTTAATAGTACTGAATATCATCCATATATTATTTATGTAGAATCATTAAAAATTATCCTTTTCGCTATTCTTTTGGATGGAAGAGTCATAGTATACAATCTATTTATGATTGCATCAACATAAAATATTCATAATACCCATGCATCCTACTAGAAGACCTTGAATATCCTAAAGTATATGATTCCATATTTTTTTGTATCATCAAGTATTAAGATAAATAGATCTCGACCATAGGGTGACACCATTAATCATGTTCTTTATAAAAGTATTCATAGGTATTCTTAAATTAGTACTTTGTTTTCTAGATAGGTTGACCGCAACCGGAATTCATCTTACACGATTCGTCATGAGTGAATTCTTGTATTCTGATTTATATATTATAAACTTGTATGGCTCTTTTAGAAGACTATACATTTAATATATCATTACATGCTTGCCAACTCATCAATATATAGACCTTGCCATGTCACCAATCTATCGTTATGCTAAATGCACATATTTAGATGGGTTTTTATCACTTATACCTTCTTAACTTCTGCAATATCAATATGGCTCTTCTTTTTTTGGAATATCGTATGTGCCCCTATATTATGATAAATTTGTCAATTCTATTATTTTATAATATAAGTTATACCCGTACTTTACCGTAATAGAAGGACAGAACTATGAATTTTGTAAGAAAATAGGGACACAAGTGATATTCTATAAAAGGGAGGGGCATAACTTACATTACAAAAGTTAAGAAGGGCACAAATGATAAAACCCTATTAGGATATATATAGTTGTATATTTGTTTCCATTCATAGGATGGGTGCCCGTCTCATGATAGTCTATGATGTAGGTCATAATATCCAGTCTCATCAAGATAATTCTTTAACTTACCCCATTCGACACCTCAAAATCTCTATTCCTATCTAGAGGACCTAAATCTGGATTGTCAATTGTATATTAGTCTCTAAAGAACATTTTCATCTCTTATCAGACTGGAGATCCTTTTTAATAACATTTTATGATACTAGTTTTGTCCTCGATCTAGCTCCTTAGATTGATAACTATGTATCAACCTCTAAGACCTGACACTCTAGGTCAATGGCTATATGATACTCAAATTGATCATGGTAGTTCCCTTCTCATATAGAAAGACCTCATCAATAATACAAAATTATTTTTTATTTTAGATATGAAATGATGTAAGTGCAATAATAGTTATTTTTTAATAGCTCTCCATGAGCTTACATGTCCAACAATATCCTATAAAGGCACTTCAAAACCATACTAATTTATTTGATGCTCATGTGGTTGTTCTCAAATCGAACTGATCTCCTTCCTTGTGATAGAAAGATGTGAATATCAAATATCAATAATTTTAAATCCGATCATCAAGATTTATTCAAGGCCTCTCATTACATATGGATTGGAAGTCCAAAACTTTGTAAAAGAACATTGATCATGCTTGTTAAGGTTTCACTATTTCGTTCTTCTTTTTTATCATGTAGTGATATAACTTGATACCCTCATACTAATGTCATATTGTTCACATTTCTCTCTAAAATGCTAGATGTATATTCATCATTCCAATTGAACTAAGTAGTTTACCAACATTTCTATTTTATATCTTAACCTCTTTCTAGAACATAATGCAATTTCCAAAAGATTTATTAAAAGTTTTCAATATATAAACATAAAAATAACAATTGTTGTCATGTAACGATGTGGTAGTAACACAATCAAAATCATATATATATATATATATTATGGATAATATCGAATATCTCAGTATTCCTATAGAGAAATTGAAAATGTGTACTATATTATTTGATTTGCACAAATATTTTGTATTTTTTAAATCCAAAAATAGCATTTAAATCCAAAATAAACATTTTTACATAATAATTAAATTTTACATTCCTCAAGTGACCATGCCTGATGTTCGTAGAGGCTAGCTCGAGTTTAGTTGATTAATTAATGTATCATTGTGACCTAAGCTAGACTTGTGACAATAAATTTATTTAACCAATAAAGAAATCAAACAAATCACACAAGTGGTATAACTACTTTTATTAATCTGGTATAACGACCATGGTCGAACACAAGAGCGATGTGATAAGCTAGGTAGGTGACTCAAAGATTCGAAAGTTTTTTACTCTTTTTTTAGTGCTTTTTAATTTTGCAAATTTTAATTTGAAATTAAGGCAAGTAAATACAAAGGAGAAAATGCAAACACACCTCTTCTTAATTTGTTCAAATATGATAAAAATACACAAAAAAATAAAGTAACGATATTTTTAGGTTTTATACATTTTATATTATTTTTGTGGATTTTTGGAGAATTTTTAAATACTTTTGGAATTTTCAAAAAATAAAAGACTGAAAAGAACTAAACAGTGAACAACCAAGAGTATTTTTCAAAAATAAAATATCAAATCAGCTCAAAAATTCTGTATTAATTTTAATAAAAATTAGAAGAAAATATCTACCAATAGGAACTGAAATCACAATTTTTTATTAATGGATTTTATATGATTTTTATAAGATTTTTGGTGTTTTACAAATTTTTAAGGTTTTATAAAAGATAATGAGATGAAATTTATATAATAGTTAGAACAAGATAAATTAACCTATATTAATTTTTTGGAATTTAAAAAAAATCATTTTTTTAGGATTTTTATAAGTCAAACATTGGGTTTTGTGTTGTTTTTTGAATTTTTAATAATAGTAAATAAAAGAAATAAATCGACCAGAAATACTTACATAAAGAAAACACTAGCATGTACTAAACATAATTTTTAAGGGGTTTTGGGTTTAATCTAACATTTATTGGAATTAATAAAAGAGCACAAACATAAAACAGTGAAGAGAGGACCTAATTGTAATTATTTTCACTTCTAGGGCTAAATAATAAAACACAGTAAAAATCCAAGGGCCCTAATGCAATTAATCTAGGTCAAAAAGTGTGATGCACATGACAGATACTCACAGGGGAATATATGCAAATATCGTAAAAGTTCTCTAATTAAAATAATAGGTGAAAAACACAGGTAAAATTATGCAAATTTCCCACAAAATATGTAAAGACACATCTGACTCAATCTCAGCTGGACTAAAATGCAAACAAGTTAACTACAGGGTCCAAACTACAAAAGTTCCCAACTAATTATTACATTTTATTGAACTAAAATGAAATAGAAGAAAATATGGGGAAAAAAAGGAAATATACCCCTCGCATACACGTGGCAGGTGCGTTGAGGCATCTGACGTACGACTCTAATGGTCGTTGCTCAGCAGATCTGACGGATCATAGAATGTTTGGGATGTACGTGCTAGATCTGCAGCTTCTCTGATCCAACAAACTTTTGGGCATGAATGAACAATTGCGATCAGATCTGGGAGGAGGCTCTCGATCTGACAGTGAAGAGGTGTGTTGGATGAACTGGGAATAAGGATTCACTGGGGTTGCTTCTATCAGACATTTTAGGTGCTACAGAGCTTGACGTGCTCACTTGAGAGGTCTAGCACATCATTGGAGTGTATGCGCATCGGACGAGAGCCTCAGATGGCTCCATGTTCGGCTGGATTTATACCTAGAGGGGGCTCTACCTAGAGTAGTTCTATCTGAGCGACTATGAGTCAATTAATGCTCCATTCACGCTCTTGAACCTACAAGGGGTGTTGTGGCTCGAAGACGAATCCTCAGCCAAGGATTATTACGGTTAGAAAGGAAAGAAGTGGCGGTGGGTGCTGAGTTGATCTCCGGGAAAGGTGACGGAAGGATATCGAACATATTCTAGCTTCGATGAGCAAGGATAGGGTGCTAAGGGTGCGTGAGAAGGGGGTCTGTGATGTATGGTTCGTATCGATGTGAAAGATGAGAATGATTAGGCTCCAGTCCAATGACCAGAGAAAAGATGGAGGTCGGTGACTGATGGGTGAATAAAATGAAGGAGTGAAATGCGAAAGGAATGAAAGGTAGAAGGACGGAACAAAGATGGAGGTGTAGGCGAGGTCTTGGCCTCAACCAGGTGTCAGAAGTCATGGGAGGCTAATCATGGCGGATCTATGGACACGAGATGAGTTGCAATCGATCGACCACCAACTCAGGCTCCAAAGGGAGTAAGAGGACCCTGTCATGATCCGAAGGACATGAGTGGAAGAAGGAGGCACGAGGAACGAGCTGAGTGATGAATCTCAGATTCACCATTCTAAGTCTCATTAATTAAAGCTCAAGTCCCTCAAAATCAATTGCATTTCTGCATTTATCCTGCATAATTAGCATTCAGGCATGATTGCATAAGAATTGCATTTTAGCATTAAGTTCTGCATAAAATAAGAAGCCAAAAATCCAAGCCAAAAATTGACCTGTAAATAGCCTAACTTCCCCTATTTTTAACCCCTTCACGCTAACACCGCATACCACAAACTCACTTCCACTGTGTACACATCACTAACAAGAATAAATAAAAAATACAAAAAAATAATTAACCCTGTTAAGTGGACCAAAAACCCAAACCCTAGTTTTAGGATTTTCGGACTAAAAGCCACATATCTTTCCCATCCAGTGTCCGATTTGATCCTACTCACTTTTGAACTAATGCACATTCAATTACCTTCAAAACAAGACCAAGTTCAAGTGAATCAGAGCTCGTATGTGAAAGTTGGGTTTTGGGCCTCTTTTGTACATTGTATTTTCGCGGCTTTTTGACCTGTATTTTATGTGTTTATTTTCTTAATTAATAAAAATCCAAAAAAATTAGATTTAGATGTCTTTTATTTATCTTTGAATTTTCCTTATTTTTCCGGATTTTTTATCGAGTTTAAAATTGACAAAAAAATTGCAAAACCCAAAAATCAAGGTATTCTATGTACATAGGATACCCCAAAAATTCACTTTTCACATTTGACCGAATTTGGCTTTGATGTCTTCATGAAAGTTGTAGATCTCGTCGAGACGAGCATTTTTCGTGAAGGAACTTTTTCGATCCGAGGTCATTTGCTATTTCTTTTTGATTTTACAAAACATTTATTTTTCGAATTTTCTGGAGGTGACACGTGGCAGCCCCTGAGGCCGCCACGTGTCATGGTTTTTTGGGCTTTTTAAATCTTCGTTTTTAATAAAAAAAAAATAAATAAATAAAAAAAAATAAAATAAAAAAAAATAAAAATAAAAAAATAAAAAAATAAATTAAAACCGAGGCACGTGCTCCGCACGTGCGGCGCACCCGCTCCCTCTGCCCTTATTCTCTTCGCCACGTGTCGCTATAGGAGCCGTTCGATCTCGTTTGATCGAACGGTGCCTGGACGTCGTCCACCTCCCGCGCCTCTCGCCCCGCAACCTCCTCCGCGATCTCGGCCAACCACCTTCGCGCCATCCGCCGACCTTCACCCTAGGCAGGCCTCCGAGGTGGTGACAGCCCTCCGCAACCTCGCTCCGCCGGCGTGATCCGAAGTTCCCCACCCCCTCGGTGCTTCGTCGCAGCCCCTTCCAGGCGCTGCCGTGCTCCGGCCTTCACTCGCCGTCGAGCCTCCTCCTCCAGGTATCCTTCCTCCCTCCCTCTCTATCTCTCTCTTCCTCTCCCTTCCACCCTCCGCTCTCGCTATCAACCTCGCCGCTCCGGGCTCTTCGCTCCGCTCGGAGCCACACCCTCGCCTCCGCCTTCGATCCTCTTCTCCGACCGTCATCGACAACCTCGGCCGACACGCCAGCTCCGCCACGCGCTTCTTCGACGACCGCCGGCCGTGTGTCGGCCCTGGAGCTATTTCTTCTCCACCACGCAAGGAGCCACCTCCAGGAGCTCTGCTACCGGTCGACGCCCCCGCCTTCTCCTTCGCCTTCGTCAACAGCCACTGCGCCTCCATCTTCTCCGGCCACTTCACCGCCGCGCATCGTCTTCCCCAACGCCGCCTCGACGCCATCTTCCCCGACCGCTCCAGCCAACGCCGCCAGGAGCAACCCACTCCTCCGCTGCGCCTCCGGGCTGGGTGCCCGAGGCCCTCCCACGTGCACCGCACGCGCGGAGGGAACGACGCCAAGGTCCATCAGCCCAGGGGTCACGTGCTACGCACGTGCCCCTTGGGCAAATTGCAAGAAGGCCCTTCGGCCTTTCTCCATTTACGCATCAGTCCAGATCCAGAAGGTCACGTGCACCGCACGTGACCCCCTGGCACAATTGCATCTTCGCCCCGGTGATCTAGGTAATTATAAATAGGTCCCCTCTGCATTGTTGTTATTTATTTAATTATTTACATCTGTACCCCTGCATTCCTCGTTCAGTTTAGACCTCTGTTTTCCATCATTTTATTTATTTAAAAATAGCATTTTGTTCATCTCTTAATCCTCTACATTTTGTCATGTCTTGGATATTTTTGTGATTTACGGTTGATTAATAAATAATTATTTTGTGGAAATTAGAATTTTTTGCCCAATCTGTGCTTGGAAATTTGTAGTTAATTAACCGTGACTCTAAAAATTCCCCAAAAATCACATATTGTAGAGATTAAGTTGCTTGACATTGTGCCCAAAAACCATTGCATTTGCATGCATCATTTGTCTTGTATAAATCATTTTGCATATTTCACTGTTTAATTTTTAATAGGTATTAGACCCCACATTTTTGTGATCTAGGATTTTTCTGGGATCCATCACCTAGTGATAGATCTTAGATAATTTTAGTTCTCGAAAATAAGTAGGTTTAATATTTATTAAAATTAAATATTGAAAATTCATTTTGTTCGCATTAAAAATTCGTAAAAAATTCACATTGCATCTAAAAATTCCAAAAAAATTACAGTGACCTCGTTTCATCATTTTTTACATTTCGGCCAAGTTTCGTAATTTTCGGACACCGTTTGAACGTATTTTACATTTTAGTCCCTAAATTAGGCCGCATTTGCATTTCGCATCTCATCTTGCATTGAAAAATTCCAAAAAAAATACCGCCTTGAAAACCGAACTAAAAATTGGATAGACATTAATCTAGGTTGTTCCTTTGCCTCCTTGTGATCGACCTTGGGACTTGCCCAAGTAAAATAAACATACACCACGAGATTAAAATTGACTCATTATTTTGTGGTTATTTCTTGACTGTTTCCGAATCGCCGCCTACAACGAACGACATATTTATTTTCACGATCGACCATTAAAAACGATTTCTTATCGCGGCTTTTCCGGGCTCGTCAGATGGCGCCGTTGCCGGGGAGGCAAACGGCTTAGTTTGTTGTTTTGAAAATTTCTGTTCGGTTTTCCGAATTCGGGTAGTCTGACCCCCGAATTTTTCATTGTAAATCCCATTTTATTTCTTGTATTTATTTTTCAGCATTTCTTTCATTTATTTTATTTTTGATTATTTTTTGAGTCACTCTCTTACAATCTCTCTCTTATTTTTCTTGCGAGGTACCCGGCGCACGTGGAGCGGTTTTTCAAGAAACCGACGCATCTTCACCGACACCCGAAGAAACCGCAATTAAATTAAGATCGAGTCGAGTCGTGAGAGAGCGTAGAGTCTAGGTTTTTAATTTCTGTATTTTTATTTTCTGCTCATTTATAGCGGTGTCCGTTTGGACTCTCGCGTGTGTACAAGGACATTGAACTTTATTTGTGGTGTGTCGTGGCCTGTTTCACTCTCCGGAGAGGGTGGGGCCCGACTTGAGTGGCGATTAGGATAGACCTGCACATACGGCTCTTAGAGCATTTTTTATTTCTGATTGTGCTCGTAGGATCTTAAGCCACACTGCACATTAATCGAGACGCACCTTAGATCGTTCAACTTAGCCAAAAATTTAACTCAATTCTTCCCGCTAATAGAACTTTCTGTTTAGGTGCGGTTTTTATCGGCTTGCACGCATTTAGTGTAATTTTTAAAATTCTGTATTGCATCCCACATGGAGATTGCGAGGAGGCACTGTAAGTCTTCTAACTGAGCATTCATCATAGTTTTCCGCGTGCATCGGCTTTTCCCGACTTTCTTCCCCTTGTTTTGTCACATAAATCTAAAGGAAATTGGGACTGGACGGTAGACGTGCATTTGTGCTCTTATAAATTTTTCAGTGATAACCTCATTAAAATTGGGACTGCTAAATATAGCCGATCAAAATAATCCATAAAATCAAGAATTTCTGCGGGAGAGCAACCCCGACCTTGTATGTTTCCATTTTTCTGAGTGAGCGAGAGACGACACTTAAGGTTAGAGCCCAAATCCGAAATCTCAGCTCGCTAATTTTTTACCAAGATTGATTTATCACCAACTAAAATTGAAAAGATAATAGCCGAACTCTTACGGCTTCATTGTGTGAGTTGGTGAATCTGGGGTTTGAATTGTGTTTGCATTGGTGTGCGTGAACCGATTTCAAGATCATTAGCCGCACATTTGAATTCTCTTGACCATCCCGTGCAATCATCTCTTCCCTATCTTGATTTAAACCTCATAATGGAATTCTTGTCCAATAATTCTTGCAGACCTAACCCCTCATTCCTCTCCGCTCTTTCAAAAATAGCCGAACGTTTATCCGAGAATCCATCAGAGCTATACTATGAAAATGAATTCGTATCGGTTAGACCCAAAACACCTCCCCCTCAACCACCAATCAATCCATCTCCTTCTGCTAATCTGACCTACTCCATGAATGACAACCCTTTGTATTCAGAGCAGACAAACCAAGAAATGATTGAGGGCTCTACCTCTTCATTTAATCCTCTTTACATTGATCATACAATTCACCCCTCGTATTCGGTAAATGTCAATCCATCATTCATGGGAGAAGATAACCACATGATCGAATTGAACACTTCTTCATCTTTTCCATCATTCTCGAACACCAAAGAAAAATCATTACCTTGGATTGAACATAATAACCCCCTCTTCACTCATACAGAGGATTGGGCCGACCACAAAAGATCTCAACTCTCCTTGGACCAACTCCACTTACCTAGACCTTATGAGCAGCCACCTTCCATGATTATTGAGGAGATACTTTCAGAAAATGATGATCGTACATCGGATATTTCCAGAGATCCCTCTCCTAGTACATATAGAAAAATGGAAGAGGACATTGAATTACAAAAACATATCCCAACTGCTCCCATAATTGGCCAAGAAGAGATTCTGGAGAATATTTTGAGGATGAATAAGAAATTTGATTTAATGGAGGATAAATTTCAAGAACTTGCCGATCGATTAATCTCTGGTAGCTCGGCTATAAAAATGGATGAGGAAATGATTGGATCTGAAATTGAAAATTTTGAGAATATTCAGGGACCTATGGACAATTCTGAAAATGACTATGACGTTGACCCTCACCCTGAACTCCAGAGCCCATCTGAAGAACACCCCACACCCCCACACCACCCAGAAAATACCAAAAAAATAGAAATATTTGAAAATCACAAAAAAATTGAAAATTTAGAAAATTTCATAAAAATTGAGACTGAAGACGATCTGAGGAATTTGGATCCAACTGTACGGGAAGCATTAGGAAAGAAATTGATTTTTGAACTTCCCTTTCTACAGGCCATTGAACACTTCCCCGATCTTAAAGGATTTGTATTGGACAAATTAACGATGAAGAAATCGGGCAGGATTCGAACAAAAACCGAGAGACATATATTGTCAATGGCCTCCTCCTTGGTGTTGAGGAGAAAAACCAAGAGCCGCATAGTGAAGCGGTTGCCCAGATTTGAATGTGAAATCAAAGACACAATTTTCACCCATGCTCGGATTGATGACGATTCACCAATTAATATCCTCCCGACCTCTGTATTCCATGAACTCAAACTCGGACCGATTCGGAAGATACGAGAGATTATTCAATTGGCGGACCGATCGATAAAACGGCCGAGAGGAACCATTTCTGTCATCATGAAATTCCAAGGTGCTCCGCTCAAGGTAGAATTCACGATCATTGATATTGAGCATCAAGGAGAATTTACCCAGTCTCCAATCATTCTCGGAAAGCCATTCTTGGCATTGGCCAAGGCGAGTATTGATTGTGAGACCCGGGAAATCAATTTCACAGCATTGGAAGCACTCAGATCTGACCATGTCTTTGAGGAACCACGATCGCCTGAGGCAACCCACGAAGTCCCCGACAACCGCAACCATGAAGCGGTAGAAGAGCCCTACCCCATAGCCACACCTGAGATAGCGGTTGTTGATGAGACTATTGGTTTAGAAAATCTCCCCCCTACTCCATTCTCAGTCGCTCTCACCAGAGAGAATCATGTATATGAATCATACGATCCGGAGACTTATGCATGGGCACACCCTGGGTCAACCTACTCTGACTACATCAACTCGACACAGGAATGCGCCAACATAAAATCAATGGAGAAAGAACATGCAGAGACTCTCCCCAATATTCAAATCCCCGAGGATCTCAAAATAGACAAATCTTTCTACTATGATCCTGAGACATATGCATGGTCACACCCGGGAGCAACATTCTCTGAATATCTTGACCAAATCATCCCAAATCGAGAATGCTCAAACATTCGGGAGACTAAGAGCAAGCACGCAGATCGAGCACCAACCAAGGAAAATTCAAATGGCTATTCATCTGGATACTCAAGTGAACCGACACCTTCACGACGAAATAAAAAGAGAGTCACCTTTGACCTTCCGGAAGAGGTATCGTCTGATGATCCCTCATCAGGTCCGGAAAAGGTAGTCTACATGAGTGAAGTCTGTTCGGCAGCCCTAAAGCCATATCTTCGTAAGGATCCAAAATTCAATCCTCGTTGGACAACTCCCGTTCCTAACTACTACTCAGCCAAAGCTGATGCTCCTGCCCTCTTCAAGTACACTGGAATTCTTTCGTATGAGCTGACTGAGACCGGTGCTTCTGAGCTATCATCTGAGGACAAATTGATTGATCCCAAGAAGGAACGAATTCTGAGGAAACAATTAAAGAAACAAAAAGATATGCAAACTTGGAGTATGTCCACTTTCAAATACTACTCCTCTGAGGATAACTCTGATGATGGATATCTTTCATCGGACTCAGACACTTCATCTATTATCCATCATGATTTTTCTGAGGATGACACTGATTGTAGTTGGGAATCATATGCTCCATCTTCACCTAATCATTATGATCTCCCACTGCAGGCTCATAAGAAGATCAGCCGAAAACCGCCTTAATCATTCGGCTACCCTCCCTCCCTCCCGACCACATCGGCCTCCGTGTACAGCTTCTTCCTTTACTTAGGCCAAGGCCTAAGTATAGGGGGAGACCGATGCCATCTGTGTATACCATTCTTCTCCTAACTCCTAATCATTCCATATCCACCCTTCTTCCATACTTAGGCTGTTCAAAGCCTAAGTATAGGGGGAACCGACATCCACCCGTATATACTCTCCTCATTGCCTGACCGTTTTTCTTTTCACTCTTTTTCTTCTTTTTTCTTTTTCTTTTCTTCTTTCTTTTTTCTCACTCTCTTACGCTTAGCCCGAGCTATGTCTTCTTTACGCTTCTTGTGCTCTGAGGACACAGCACTCGCTAAGTATAGGGGGGTCTGTATATACTATGTATATATTTTACCCATATCTCGTACTTTCGCGTAAGTCTATATGTATTTACGGGGTGGGTACTAACAAAAAAAAAAAAAAAAAAGAGTTTTTGCTACTAACACTGACTTGCCCAAAAAAATTTTTGAAAGAAAAAAATGGCTTCTTATTTCATCTTTGCACACACACGAAAAAAAAAAAATGAAATGTCTGCATTTCACGCACCTGCACTCCATCCAACATCACATACATTTGCATCTGTGAAAAGTCATTGGGTTCTGAACCGAGTTATGAGCCGAAACCGAGAGTGGTCTGGGCTTGGCTCTAATCCACCTAATTTTCAGAGGAACTTCACCGAGAAATAGAATTTTAAGAGCTTCAGGTCTTTTTGACTTAATTCCTTAAGTTCCACATGACAATGTACAGCGTTTGACTCTTAGTGTCTAACCTGGTCTCTTCATTCTGGGTACCACTCTGGAATAGGGAATTAATTCGCACTCTCTCACTATGCACTTAGCTCAACCCAAACGGGATGTTGGAAGACTGTGTGAGTCTCTTTTCTGGTAGCGTGGAAATCTAAAGACCGGAGTACGGGTTGAAATAAAGCTTCGGAAAAGGGATGGACGGCTGGGCACAATTTTTTCCAAGACCCCAAAAAATGTACGGAATGAAAAGATGCTATATCCGTAGGGGCAAAACAAGATCCAAGCAGAACCACCAAAAATTCCAAATACAAAGAAGCATTCTACCAAATAAAAATTCGACCAAAAAGGTCCAAGCTTCAAGAAACCTGCAGATCTTGGTGGAGACTTGGCTACACTGGCCATCTTCACAAGGAGAGGTGACTACACTGGCCACCCCCTCCAGTTCTTTTCTCTTTCTTCTAGCTTCTCCCCCATTTCGATTGTGAACACAGCACGACAGACCTTAGAAGGAAATACCTGACTCCCCGAGGACGAGTTACTGGAGAGGAGAGGAGCATGGTAGTCCGGCATTCTGGATGGGAAGAGCTAAAAACCCTTCACACACATGAGTCGGTTATTCAATGTTCATAGGGTATACTTTGGGAAGAGGATTGATCTAAGATGACTTCTGAGTTGAAACTGTGTCAATGATGTGTAGAACTTGAGGGCTGTTGATTTTGAAATTCTAAGTCTCACAGAAGTTCCGCCACACTATTAATCCAAAGGTCGAGTTTAGTTTCACTTTCACCTTCAGTTCATGATCTTGGTATGGAACCCAGTCTCATTTCACTTCATGGCATTTTTTTTTAGATGCTCAGGGACGAGCATGGTTTAAGTATAGGGGGATGATGAATCTCAGATTCACCATTCTAAGTCTCATTAATTAAAGCTCAAGTCCCTCAAAATCAATTGCATTTCTGCATTTATCCTGCATAATTAGCATTCAGGCATGATTGCATAAGAATTGCATTTTAGCATTAAGTTCTGCATAAAATAAGAAGCCAAAAATCCAAGCCAAAAATTGACCTGTAAATAGCCTAACTTCCCCTATTTTTAACCCCTTCACGCTAACACCGCATACCACAAACTCACTTCCACTGTGTACACATCACTAACAAGAATAAATAAAAAATACAAAAAAATAATTAACCCTGTTAAGTGGACCAAAAACCCAAACCCTAGTTTTAGGATTTTCGGACTAAAAGCCACATATCTTTCCCATCCAGTGTCCGATTTGATCCTACTCACTTTTGAACTAATGCACATTCAATTACCTTCAAAACAAGACCAAGTTCAAGTGAATCAGAGCTCGTATGTGAAAGTTGGGTTTTGGGCCTCTTTTGTACATTGTATTTTCGCGGCTTTTTGACCTGTATTTTATGTGTTTATTTTCTTAATTAATAAAAATCCAAAAAAATTAGATTTAGATGTCTTTTATTTATCTTTGAATTTTCCTTATTTTTCCGGATTTTTTATCGAGTTTAAAATTGACAAAAAAATTGCAAAACCCAAAAATCAAGGTATTCTATGTACATAGGATACCCCAAAAATTCACTTTTCACATTTGACCGAATTTGGCTTTGATGTCTTCATGAAAGTTGTAGATCTCGTCGAGACGAGCATTTTTCGTGAAGGAACTTTTTCGATCCGAGGTCATTTGCTATTTCTTTTTGATTTTACAAAACATTTATTTTTCGAATTTTCTGGAGGTGACACGTGGCAGCCCCTGAGGCCGCCACGTGTCATGGTTTTTTGGGCTTTTTAAATCTTCGTTTTTAATAAAAAAAAAATAAATAAAAAAAAAATAAAATAAAAAAAAAATAAAAATAAAAAAATAAAAAAATAAATTAAAACCGAGGCACGTGCTCCGCACGTGCGGCGCACCCGCTCCCTCTGCCCTTATTCTCTTCGCCACGTGTCGCTATAGGAGCCGTTCGATCTCGTTTGATCGAACGGTGCCTGGACGTCGTCCACCTCCCGCGCCTCTCGCCCCGCAACCTCCTCCGCGATCTCGGCCAACCACCTTCGCGCCATCCGCCGACCTTCACCCTAGGCAGGCCTCCGAGGTGGTGACAGCCCTCCGCAACCTCGCTCCGCCGGCGTGATCCGAAGTTCCCCACCCCCTCGGTGCTTCGTCGCAGCCCCTTCCAGGCGCTGCCGTGCTCCGGCCTTCACTCGCCGTCGAGCCTCCTCCTCCAGGTATCCTTCCTCCCTCCCTCTCTATCTCTCTCTTCCTCTCCCTTCCACCCTCCGCTCTCGCTATCAACCTCGCCGCTCCGGGCTCTTCGCTCCGCTCGGAGCCACACCCTCGCCTCCGCCTTCGATCCTCTTCTCCGACCGTCATCGACAACCTCGGCCGACACGCCAGCTCCGCCACGCGCTTCTTCGACGACCGCCGGCCGTGTGTCGGCCCTGGAGCTATTTCTTCTCCACCACGCAAGGAGCCACCTCCAGGAGCTCTGCTACCGGTCGACGCCCCCGCCTTCTCCTTCGCCTTCGTCAACAGCCACTGCGCCTCCATCTTCTCCGGCCACTTCACCGCCGCGCATCGTCTTCCCCAACGCCGCCTCGACGCCATCTTCCCCGACCGCTCCAGCCAACGCCGCCAGGAGCAACCCACTCCTCCGCTGCACCTCCGGGCTGGGTGCCCGAGGCCCTCCCACGTGCACCGCACGCGCGGAGGGAACGACGCCAAGGTCCATCAGCCCAGGGGTCACGTGCTACGCACGTGCCCCTTGGGCAAATTGCAAGAAGGCCCTTCGGCCTTTCTCCATTTACGCATCAGTCCAGATCCAGAAGGTCACGTGCACCGCACGTGACCCCCTGGCACAATTGCATCTTCGCCCCGGTGATCTAGGTAATTATAAATAGGTCCCCTCTGCATTGTTGTTATTTATTTAATTATTTACATCTGTACCCCTGCATTCCTCGTTCAGTTTAGACCTCTGTTTTCCATCATTTTATTTATTTAAAAATAGCATTTTGTTCATCTCTTAATCCTCTACATTTTGTCATGTCTTGGATATTTTTGTGATTTACGGTTGATTAATAAATAATTATTTTGTGGAAATTAGAATTTTTTGCCCAATCTGTGCTTGGAAATTTGTAGTTAATTAACCGTGACTCTAAAAATTCCCCAAAAATCACATATTGTAGAGATTAAGTTGCTTGACATTGTGCCCAAAAACCATTGCATTTGCATGCATCATTTGTCTTGTATAAATCATTTTGCATATTTCACTGTTTAATTTTTAATAGGTATTAGACCCCACATTTTTGTGATCTAGGATTTTTCTGGGATCCATCACCTAGTGATAGATCTTAGATAATTTTAGTTCTCGAAAATAAGTAGGTTTAATATTTATTAAAATTAAATATTGAAAATTCATTTTGTTCGCATTAAAAATTCGTAAAAAATTCACATTGCATCTAAAAATTCCAAAAAAATTACAGTGACCTCGTTTCATCATTTTTTACATTTCGGCCAAGTTTCGTAATTTTCGGACACCGTTTGAACGTATTTTACATTTTAGTCCCTAAATTAGGCCGCATTTGCATTTCGCATCTCATCTTGCATTGAAAATTCCAAAAAAAATACCGCCTTGAAAACCGAACTAAAAATTGGATAGACATTAATCTAGGTTGTTCCTTTGCCTCCTTGTGATCGACCTTGGGACTTGCCCAAGTAAAATAAACATACACCACGAGATTAAAATTGACTCATTATTTTGTGGTTATTTCTTGACTGTTTCCGAATCGCCGCCTACAACGAACGACATATTTATTTTCACGATCGACCATTAAAAACGATTTCTTATCGCGGCTTTTCCGGGCTCGTCACTGAGCTGCGGTGGAAGGGGAAGAGGGGATTTTATAATTGTTCCTAGGCTCTAGAAAGATCGGATGAATGTGGGAAACCTTAGGAAGATCTGGTGCTACCTAGGGATCCATGAGGATCACATATCCTAGGTGAAGAATCAGGCACACGAATCGAGGACAGAAGTAGTCGGAGTCGAGCATGAAAAAGGTGAGAAATCAACTGTGGTGAGGGGAGGTCAGGTCGGTCCCAGTTGGAGGAAGGGCGGATCCGGGTCGATCAATCAGAATTCAGGAATTTACAAAAATAAAGAAAATTCAAATTAAAAATAGCAAATGAATTTAAAATAAAATGGATATAATGAAAAATGTTTGTTATTTTTCAAACTATTTTTTGTGATTTTTAATTATTTTTAACAATACATATATACAATATATGTTATATGTACAAGTATAATACACCTATATATTATATACATGTATTTTTATTCTATTATTTTTACAAAAATACATTTTATTTTATAATTTATTTATTTACAAAATATTTTAAATAGTATAAAAGCATTTTTATTTGTTTTTACAAATTAATTATATGTGTTAAATAAATGGGTATTATGTACAAGGAATTTTTACTCAACAAATCCTATAATCTTTGTCAATTATCTCTACGACCTTTGAAACAACCTAATTCCTCTTTCAACCCGTAAACTTGCTAACCCTTCTTACCCCACAGACCCTGTGGTTAACTCCATCCATTTATCCGTTAAATGTAACCAGATTCCATTTAAAATATGTGTATATTACCTTATTCTTTACCAAATTCACAGAAGATGCCCTCCTGCCCCAACACCACCCCTCCCTGCATTGTGTGATCTTCGACCCCTCCCTTCGCGCCACCTGATCTCCACCCCTCCTCCTCCTGCACCGTCAGACCTCCCCGACTCCATGTACTGCCCCAAGACCGTCTGCCCCTTCCGCCTCCATGACAAGCTCTGCAACCTCCTCCTCTCCTCCCCCGTCACCTCTCCCCTCCCGCTCCCCCTCCCCTCCTCCACCCTCCCCTCCTCCCCACTCCCTCCTTCGCCCCCTCCTCCCCTTCATGCGCTCCACCCAACTTCCCTGCACACCACTCGAAGGCCCTCCCCTCCTTACCGCGAGTCACCCAGAGGTTAACCTCCTTCCCTTGTGCAATGCCTGAAGGTCCTCCCCCTCCTCTACGCAAGCTGCATGAAGGCCCTCCCTCCTCCCCATGCGTTGCTCGAAGGTCCTCCCCCTCCTCCATGTGAGCTGCCCGAAGGCCCTCCCTCCTCCTCGTGCACCGCCCGAAGATCCTCCCCATCCTCCACTCGAGCTTCTTGAAGGCCATTCCTCCTCCCCGTGCATCTCCCGAAGGCCCTCCTCACGTTCCATCTAAAGGCCCTCCCCTCCTCCACACGAGTCGCCTAAAGGCCCTCCCCTCCTCCTCGCGTGCCGGTCGAAGGCTCTCTAATCCTCCCCGTGAGTTGTCCATCTTCCCTGCACGTCATCTGAAGGCCCTCCCTTCCTCACTCCGAGCCACCTAGAGGTTGACTCTCCTCCCTCTGTGTCACATGAAGTCCCCCTCCTCCCTGTATATTGCCCGAAGGCCCTCCCCTCCTCCATACACGTCACCCAAATGCCGAAAGCCCTTTCCTACTCCATCCATGGCACCAGAAGAATGGTGATAGAAGAAGGAATGAGGAAAAGAGGAATAAAATCCAACAATTGGATTTCATGCGGTTTGATTAACTCGTTTTTAACCCAAGCAAGTTAACTCAAGATGTGTCAATTTAACAACATGGTTGGTGGGGTAAGACGGAGCAAGTTTACGGGGTCAAGGGAGGAATTAAGTTGTTTCAAAGGGGATGAAGGTAATTAATAAAGATTATAGGGTCTGACAGGTAAAAAATCCCTACGTACAATATATACATGCTTGGCAGTTTGTACAATGAAAAGAGGATTTTTTAATTTAATTTGTGTGTGATGAATTTTATTTCAATTTTATATAAGAAATATAAATACGTGTCAAAAATATAAATATATACAAATTATTTACAAAATAAATAAATAAATAAAGACAAGTATAGGTGTTGTGCATTTGCACACATTCTTATTTTGCAATTATTTTATTTACACTTTTATTTACCAATTTATTAAGGAAATTGAATTATTTTGAGATTATTTTATTTAGAAATAAAATAGGTGATATATATATATACACACAGGAAGAATAGTGATGAATATATACAAGATAAGGACCCTATATCTCTCTACTTTATTCTTTGTCAACCAGGCCAATATTTGGACTTCTCTCATGTTCGGGCCAGTTTGCATTTATTGTATAAATACATCTCATTTTGTTCTTTTCCTTTCCCCTTTTCTTTTCTTCTTTATTATTTTATTTTGGTAAAAAAGAATGTTAATGACACAATGTTAACAAATGCATGCACAATGCAAATTTATTGTATTTGATACATATTTACAGATATTTTGTATAAAATTTTTTGCTAAAATAAAAGAATAAAGGATATGAATCATGGATTCATCAATGCCATAAATCACATGATTTTATATTACTAATCACATGAGGAGAAGAATTAGAATAGAAAACATGTATAACATCAACTGAAATGGATATCTACACTTGTGTACATTTTTACAGTTACAATTTTTTCTTTACCTTTCTTGTAATACACTCATGCCCATATGTTCCTACTATGTTAACACTTACGTTCTATTAGTTTGATCATTTATGAGTTAAATTATGCCATTTTTTATTCAAACCAAGATCTAGATAAGAAAGCTTCAATCAACACAATCTTTCTCTTCTTCCACGTGTATGTTCTTCTTAAGAAGCGAGCTATCATTGTTATATTTTATCTCTACATTCAGGCTCTTGGTGACGTGGAGGTTGCATAGTGAATGGTGTGTGTCCGCGGAGGGGTGGTGAAAGGAGATTACGGTGGAGGCTTGGGGTTGGAGGAGGTTATGGTTGAGGCTGAGGTTCGACAATGGAAGAAGGTTGTGGAAGGATGAAGGCAACCAAATTACACTTAAGCTCCCACTTTTAACCGCCATTTGAGACGAAAGAAATGAGAACTAACTAGAGGGACATAAACTATTACTTGGTAATTTTGTTAGGGTCGTAAAAGCTATTGAAAAAAATTTTCAGAACATAAATGTAAATGCAAAAACTAAAAAGGAAGCAAATGTAAAAATCCCTAACAAAAATATTTTTAGTAAAATTGTATCCTATTCTAAACGATAAATCAATATCTATTAAAAAAGTAATAGAAATACATAAGTTTGAGATCAAATAATATCTAAAAACTTCAATTACGACCACCTACTAAAATTTAAGATAAAAAAATTCTTATAGGAAGATATCACAATTGAAACTTTTCTTAAATGTATGTTATCTCAATTCAATGGTCATGGAAGTAGACATCTTTGAGTTTGCTTGCATTAAATCTTTATCCTATGGTTAAAATTGTAAAAGTTTAATGGTAAAATCATAAAATAAAGAAAAATGTCAATAACAACAATGTCTTCAAAAGTAAATTTCTTCGTGTACCTTTTAGTGTTGTTTTTATTTCTTTACGAGCATCTTTAGTTGACGGCAATATTTGAGAACAATGGCTATTTTTTTAATATTTGATGGACAAGAATTTGCATTTTTTGCAGACGTATGACAACCACTTTCAATTTTGTAGGATATGGGTACATATATGATTCTTATTTTCACTTTTTTGGGACATACATGCATCCATGCATCCATGCATACATGTATGCATGTATATGGGTTAAATGAGTATGTTCCTTGTGAGCATATAAGAGCATGACCTTATCCTATTTTTTATATTTTTTATTATTTGAAATAAAATCAATGGTAGATTTACTTAGAATGATAAGTGGAACATGTCTTCAAATTTCGTGTAAAGCAAACTTTCCTAACATGTTCATATGGAGGGTTTCAATTTCAACAAATTTAACAATCTTAACGGAAGGGATAAACATCTCGAATTAAATTAATTTTTGAATAACATTATGATATATGCGGTGATAGTTTCTTTTTAAAAATAAGAGAAAAAAGTGTTGGAGACGGTGCATGCGTGGGATGGAGCGACTATGGCTCGCACTCGCATGACGATGAGGGGATGGTCACGTACGGGCGACAGAGTGTGGGGGATCGGGCGACTAGGCCCCGTGCTACGAGGAGGGTATGATCACGTACATGAACAATGGAGGGAGATGGGAGGCACTGCACGGGCGAAGGAGTTGGGAGTCGCAGGAGGGACTTCTGGACGTTGGCAAGTCAGGCTTGGGAGGAGGGGACAAGCAACTGATGCTGGTGGAGAGCTTGATGGGGGTGATTGCCGACGGTGGGAAAGCGAGGGCTGCGAGGGTGATAGCCGAGCAGGGATGAGCGAGGGCTACAGGGGGAGAGGCGAGGGCTACGAGGGATTTGGGAGGTGAAGCGGGTAACAAGGGCATGTGCAGGAGCTAGAGAGGGTTTCGGTAGTGAGGGCATCATCACCGTCGATCTCGGGTTCGATCGGACAGTGGCAGACCTGGTTTATGATTTTATATTTTCTTGTGGATGTGAGTTTTGATATGTTTCTAGATATTAAATTGGGTGTGGATTTAAAAGGGATGTAAATGGGCACTGATATATTTGTATATATATTCAAAGAAAACATGGATATGTATTTTTTTTGCTGATAGAAAAAGATTTGGATATTTATTTTTGTTTTTTCAGATAGGGATAAAAGGACATACATATGCTTCCTTTAAGGATAAGGATACATACATACATGATTGTATTTTTTTGAAGATATAGATGCGAACACATACGAATTTTAAACTTAACATGTCTTCAACATGAATTCAATTAGATAAAAATATATTCATATCTATGTTGATATTGTAACAATATTCAAGCAAAATATAGTTTTGCAATTCATTTGGTTGGATTAGATAAGGATATAATACTCACTTTTTTATTTTTTCTTTTTGTAGAACATGATTTTAAAATTCTAATATACATGTGTTGCATAATGCACAGATATTCCACTAGATTTTTATTTTTTAAAATTCAGGACGATGTTGCAATCGAAAGTAAAATAACTTTTATGGAATTTTCTTTTTTAGCAAGAGAAGCGTGAGGATTAATTACACTAAGAAATACTTGTATTAATTTCAGATAAGAAACTATCTTTTTATTTCACACAGGCCATGTCAAGTACCCTGTGTGTAATTGGATATCTATACTTCTATACATTATACTAAAACGGGGTTCTTCCCCAGCATCTTCATGCACAGGCCACGTAGAATCTATATTAATGCCCCGTGTCCACCGCAATGTTTGTCGTTTCCCTCCCGTGAATTCTTGCCCTTTCCTTTGATTTCCTGTGATTTCCTGCAAATGCTAGCTGTCTTACACGCTAATGCCCCGTGTCTCCCGTGAAATTTGCGAGAAGTACCCATGTCAATACCGTATGACTGTTGCCTTCTGCATATTGGGTAGAACCCTATTTTTTTCCTTCCCCCGTTTTATGCGTCGGCTTGCGATGCGCAATCCCCCTTACCCATCCTCTCCGTGTTCCTTCCATCGCCTCTCCGTGAAGTCTCTTCGTCATATGTGAGCTTCTTCTGCATGTTCATGCATCTGATTCTTGGATGCACATCTCCGTGAAGTCTCTTCGTCATATGTGAGCTTCTTCTGCATGTTCATGCATCTGATTCTTGGATGCACATCTGTTTTCCTGTGAAGGCTTAAAGGTATTTGTTTATTTTTTTATGGCTAATCATGTCTAGGATTTTCTCGATTTGTTGTTCTTCACTTCTTTTATTCCCGCTCAATAATCATCGGCCTAACCTTAGTTTTATCTACGGAAAGCCATGGTTTTTTCCCTTTTTTGCAACCGCTTGATCGTCGGTGTTTTTTCTTCTTCTGCCAGGGCTTTTTCTCCGATCGTATTTGTTGTGATTTTCGTCTTGCTGGTCTGTAATTATGATCCTTCTTGGTGGTCTCTTGATCGCCATTGGTTTTATGGATTTTCCCCTTTCTTCTTCCGGCATGCACGTTCTTCGATCGTAGTTATTGAAGGTATGACATGTGTTTCTCCCCCTTATTTTTCAAATCGACTGATATATACAAATCCAGATCATAGATTTTTTAGATTTTTCAAATATATTTTGGAAGTTAAAATTTCAGAAATTGAATTATTCCAATCCAAGTAGTTGAGCATCTATTTTGCTTGCTAAAAGCATGTTTTACTTTTCCATAAAATTTTCTGTTTCATACACAAAAAAATTATGGGGGCAATGGAGAAAATATTGTGTTGTTTTTTTCCCCTCGGTATCACGCCTGTTTTCCCCCTTATTTGCTTAGTCTTCAACTTTTTGGCCTTTAGATAATTTTTTCAACACATAGTTAGTTATATTCCTTTACCCGTTTGTTTTGATTTTATTCCTGTAATCGTGCTCTTATGATATACGTAATGAGGCCACTGCTTATTGTTTTTCAAATATTTTGCTTTTTATTTTAATATTGAGTTGTTAATTCAAACTGTACTCATCTGTTTGATTTTAAATAGCTGTTGATTTTTTTGAGTTTGATGTTTTTTTTCAGAAATGTTAAGATGCATTTTCATAATGTCATGAAATGTAATGCAATTTCTCTACCTCAAATTACCTTAAAAATATTTTTATAACATGTTTGTATTTATTTTGCAGCACATTTACACAGTGCATCCATGAATTATCAATAATATTGGAGACCTTCCGTGTAGGTGCTTAATTTCAGCATTAATTTATACAACTAGTTACTTCAACAACTATTGATTGCCAAAATCTATTTTATTTTATCATAATCAACTTCATTTCATAAATAAAAAATATGGGAGCAGGGTTAAAAGTAATAGTTTTTTTTCCTTGGTCTGATTGCAACGAAAATGTTATGTTTTGGCTTTCATAGAATAAGGATAAAATATGTTTCTTCGTTTGATTGCAACAAAGATATTATATTTTAGCTTTTATAGAATACAGATAAAATTTGTTTCTTCCAGGGTAAGACAGCTGTTTAAATTGACATTAATGTTGCGAAGTATGCATATAGCAAGTTTATACATTACGAATGTAATAATATTGTCGTTTTTATTTACACCATAATTTTTAAGAAGGATATTGTAACATTTTCTTTTTCCTTTATATTTCAATTTGTATTACGCCAATAGATGAAATAAAAACCTTGCTTATTGTTTTTCATGTATTTTGTGACTTTTTTAAGTATTCAATTACATAATTCAACATATGCTCCTATGTTTCAATTTAAGTAGTATTAGATTCATTTCATATTAGTATACACAATTAAAATGGTCATGTTGAGTTCACAAAGTTGCTTCTTTTATTTGAAATTTAATTTGGTTGCTGAATACTTCGACTTTTTTCTAAGGTGATGTGATAATCCCAATTGAAACATAATATCTTCTGAACTAAAAATTGTTAAGGTATTTTTTTGTTCTTTATACAAAACTATTTCAAAAAAATACCTTCATCATCTCAGAATTTTATGTATGCATCACATTTGAATTTTTACTTCATCTTATATTATATAGTTTAACATTTGCTATATGATTCTTGCTCATGTTTGTAACAGATTTTTTTCTTCTGTTATTTTCACGTTCTCTTAGAACTTCTTTGTTTAGGCAGTGGTATATATAGGTCAACCAAACATGATCGGGTGTTAACAATTCATTAAGCAAATCAAACTAATTTTACAACATAATTTCTTATAAACACTAATTTATAAATAATTTCGTATTGTGTTCTTTGGTGGAAATAGTATGAAACGTGATTCTCCTTTTCCTTTCATTTTACATGTTGTTCATTTTGTAAGTTAAATATTTTTTTGTTGACGTATGACAGTAGTCTTTTACAACATGTGGATAGTATGCATAATTTCCTGATGTATTTTGCATTTCAGAATATGTTAATCTATTGCAACACTTAAGGAATGCACTATTTTATTAAGAGGATTGACTGGTTTCTATTTGATTTTCTAATTTCTATCTATTTAGTAACCTCTAAATCATCTCAAAGTTTGAATAAGATTATGTTGCTTTTCAGCATATTATAGTTATCAAGGGGTCTTCCCGACATGGATGATTGAGAAAGTTGAGTGACTTAATAGCGGAGCAAGAGACAAAGCAAGAAGGTCTACCTAGGACTCATCCCTTTCGAGGATTTCTTAGACACTTAGTTTTCAACCTTTTTTATCCTAAAGGAATTGCAATCAATATTTGTTGATTTTATGATTCTTTGTATTATACAGTTGTATATCTTAAACATCCATTTGTGCTTTGTTGTTGCATTTGTGATTAATCATGTTTTTATAATATTTTGTTTTGTCATATGTATTCCACCTATCGCTTTACTATGGACCAAAGCAAGATTGAGCTGAAATGGTTGAAGGCAGGAGGGGGAGAGGGAAATAGTGATGATCATAGGTCTAACTCGTAGTTTACCTAATGGAAGGCAGGCGGAGGAGAGGAAAATATTGATGATGATAGATCTGAATTGCAGTTCTCAAGTAAACGAGGTATTTAACTTAGACACTTAGTTTTCAACCTTTTTTTGGCCTAAAAAAATTGCAATCAATATTTGTTGAGTTTATAATTCTCTGTATTATACAACTGTATGTCTTAAACATCTATTTGTGCTTTGTTGTTGCATTTGTGATTAATCGTGTTTTTACGATACTATGATTTGTCATTACCAGGGCCCAAAGCAAGATTGAGCTGAAATAATGGAAGGCGGGAGGAGGAGAGGGAAATAATAATGATCATAGGTCCACCTCGCAGTTTACTTGATGGAAGGCAAGAGGAGGAGAGGGAAATAATGATGATGATAGGTCTGCCTCGTAGTTCTCATGTAAACAAGGTATTTGACTCAAGACACCTATAAACATGAAAACCAAGTGTTTTATTTATTATATTTTTATTGTTATTTTCTCTGTTCAGATTTTACATATATTACTCAGATATGTTATCGACGATTCACTTGAACACATAAAGAGAATATACCATGACCTTACAAATTCTTCTTCCTTGCCTTTTTTGCCCGCCGCGAAGCGCGGGTATACTCACTAGTTATTAACTAAAGCTGTAACAGCCCTACAACATAATAATGTTTTTTAATATATAAAAAAAACAACAAATTACTTTAGCCCAATCCATTCTGGAGCAGATCCACTGTAAAGTACGATTAACTCATATTTCACTCATATATTATATTATATTAAATATATCAACTTCGACTCATTTCTTGGCCGCTCTCCCTCCAGGAGATAAATTGATGATGCATTTTTAGTATACTGTAATGCATAATTGTAGCCGTTGTTGTACAGGGAATTATTAAACATTTGAAAATGAATATCTGATCTTTGGTGTAACGGCCCTACAACATTATGGTGGTAAAAAGTAAATAAATTACTTAAAGGGAGAGAGAGGGAGACGGTTACAACTTTACAAGTTCCACTCACGTCCCAATTACATGGGTATTTCCATCTTGGGATGATTTGGGCGATGGGCTCATCCCTTTTTAAGAGAGAAAGAGAGGGAGAGAAGGATTTCTCACTACACGAGAGAGAAGAGAAGAGAAAACCAGTCATTGTCCCCTGTTCTTTGGCCGGGTTAATCAACATCCCAAATCAACATATTGTTGGGAAGTCGTCACGACGGGCTGGCCATGATCGGAGGGGGAGAATCGCGATAGCAATCGACCATAGGGATATCTATTCATCGCGGATACGGTATGTGTTGTATCGTTCAAAATTCTCGATCTTTTATCTTGGGACAGCATGTGTTTTTCTCCTACTCGCAGATTTATTCTATTCCGCTCTCCTTTCCAATTTCTTGATAACAGTGATAAAACAAGCCTAGCATACAACGTATATTACCTATCTGTTACCTTCTCCTCAAGCTAATATTGATGGCTGAACTCTCGCTGTCTCATCTCGTTGATCGTCGACTTTGAAAGGGCACTTCCAACCCAGGCGTAAGGCCTGCCATTCATTGCTTTGGTTGTTAATTAGAACCTCGTTTAATTGATGCATCATGAGAGGAATACTAGATTGAATAGGTAGATAACACTGCTATTAGGAACAATACTATTAAGGATCTAATGCGGGTGCTGTTAATATGGTAATGGTTCATGAGCCCTCCTCCCTTCCTGTAATTAGCATTTAACGGCATTATCTCAGAAATATAGAATCTAATCTGGCCCTATCTTATATTTATTCCGCAGACCCATTTTCTTTGCTTACGCCTGATGATACCCACCATATCATTGTTTAGTTTAATAATATTCCTTTACCTCATTTAATTAGTTGTATGTCCAAACCATACACGTAGGATGAAACCAATACATATGCTGTTAATTTTATTACGGCTATTCATATTAGCACGTTGGTATTGAATGTGTCGATTATATCTAGCAAACTCTTTCACACATATATTATATCCATACTATGCAGGAGTACTTCTGAATAAGCCTAACCAACATAGATGAAAGCAGATTTAACTTATTGCTATAATCACAGAGAGTCTAATTACCATGGAAAAATTAGATCTATACAGAGCATACTTATAATGTTGCAATTGTACCTAATCTATTATGTAAACCCACTAGGTGAATCACAACCGTTGTGCAATTTGAAGACGACAAGGTAAGGAACTCTTGGGGTTCATTATCATCTACATTTGAAGATAATAATCATTATTGAATGAATGAGTGACACTTAATACTAATGGCACAATAACGGTAAGCGGAGCTAAGTGCTACACCTCATGGTGGGAGCCACCTCTAGAGTCCGAGTACTGAGTCCGATACGGACACATGGCCTAAAGGGCAACACCTTCCGAGGGTGTCAGGTTCAGTAGAACCTAGTGGAAAGTCCACCTATTGACTCAGCTGATGTCATCACGAAATGAATACAAGTGAATGATTGTAATTGTATGGAAAAGCCGCTAGTGCCAGCGGTAGTTAAGAAAAAGGTCTATTCTATGAAAAGAATGAGTATAAGGGTATACGTGCAACTTTAGAGCTCAATTATTGAGAATATGAAATCCTCATATATTACGGATATAACAGTAGTGTCATACTCCTTGGTAATTTATCAAAGCACTCTTGAAATTTTTGTATCCCTCTTTTCGCATGCTAAGATGTTTGGCTTACGAGCATTTTTTTTCACTCATGTGGTTTTGCCCTGCCGCAGGTTCCTTGGAGGAGTAGAAGAGCATTGAGGCTGTTGATTGGCTGGCTGAAGATTTATCATTTTATTTCGGTAGTGTTAATTTCCTTCTCGTTGCCTTATTATTAGGTGTACCCAAGAAACAATCTATGAGTTGTTCTATTATAGTTATTGTCTTCGTCAATGAGGTCCCTTGAATGATGCAACTTGATCTTTGATTATGTCAAGTTGTTAAGTGATGTTATCCTCTTAGTTGAAGTATCTCAAGTTATTTATTATTTTGTCCTTCCAATCGTCTTCTTTAATTGTGGATTTGATATGCATGAGTAACACTCGGATCTGACGTGGCATGTCGTTTATTATTGCTTCCGCTGGTCACACAGATCCGGGTCGTTACAAGTGGTATCAGAGCCGAAGTTCTTTTGGGTACAATTAGGATGTCCTATTTTAGTCGATATACACATATATCGATGTCTGAATCTCGATCTTATCTCATGATTTTAGATGGAACCTAGACGTGAGCTTGTGCCTGGTGAGGATATGCTTGAGGGTTCCCAACAACAACAGTTGCAGTTGATGACCGAGATGGGACGATGGCTCCGTGAAGAACGAGAACGTGCTCGAATGGAGAGAGAAGCTGCACAAGAAGAAAGAGACCAAGTCCGCAAGCTTTATGAGAATGCGAAGGTGGAGAGTCTTACTTTGCGGAAGTTTTTGCAACATGACCCTCCCATATACAATGGGGAACCTGAGCCAGAGAAAGCAGAACATTGGCTCAAGGAGATTGAGTTGGCGTTTAGTGCCTTGGATTGTCCTGAGGAGAAGAAGGTCACCTTTGCTATGTTCAGGCTGCGAGATCAGGAAAAGGATTGGTGGGAGACCTGCAGAGGTGTGCATTTCAAGGAAGACCAAGACGTGACATGGGAAGATTTTGTGAAGCACTTTAAGGATCACTTCATTCCTATGCGTGCAAGGATTAAGAAGAGGCAGGAATTCATTGACCTGCAGCAGAATGAATGGGCGTTGAGGCATACACTGCTCAATTTTATCATCTCGAGAAGTATGGCAAGGGAATTTGTGTGACTGAATGGGAGAGAGCGAAGAAGTACGTAATGGGTTTGAGGATTGGCTTACGAGCTAAAGTCTTAGGGAGCATGCCTAAGACACTTGCCGATGCAGTGGATGCAGCGGTAGCGATCGATGGGGAGCATCAGTTAACCCAAAACCAACTGAAAAGACATGGCAAGGGGAGTGGAAGTCTTGGTGTCCGTCACGATACTTTTAAAAACCCTAACAAGAAGATAAGGATTGGTTACCATGGCAAGGAAGAGGCTAGAGTCAAGCCTATTGATAGATATGGTGTCCCAGTTTGTCCTCATTGCACGAGAAGCCATCGGGGTGAGTGCTACAAGATAACTGGAGCTTGTCTGAAATGTGGTCAGAAAGGTCACTTCATTCGTGATTGTCCAAAGATGAAGCATACAGATGATAGGCAGAGGAATGCAGATCCGAAGAAGAAGATCATGGGACGAGTATACTCCATCACAGCTGAGCAGTCAGAGGATGCTAGTCAGGTGGTAGAAGGTACACTTCTCGTCTCAGGTTTTATGGCTAGAGTTCTTTATGATCCTGGAGCTTCTCATTCATTTATATCAAGTACTTTTGCTAGATTGCTTAATTTACAAACCACTAAGATGACATTTACGCTATCTGTTTCTTCACCTGTCGGGGAGATTGGTACTTGTGGGTCCTTCTTGCATGAAGTACCTATAGAGATTGAGAACAAACAATTTGTTGCAAATCTAGTCCTCCTAGAAATGACAGATTATGATGTCATTTTGGGAATGGATTGGCTCTATGAGAACTATGCACAGGTTCTTTGTAGAGAAAAGAAAGTCCTGCTATTTATGCCGGGGGAATCTGAATTCCAAATCAAGGGTTTTAAGAGACCCATGAGGCAGATGTTTGTCTCCTTATTGAAGGCAAACCGAATGTTATCAAAAGGTTGCAAGGCGTTTCTTGCTAGTGTGGTGAAAGCAGAGGCTCAACATGTTTCTATTGAGGATGTGCCCATTGTTCGAGAGTATACTGATATTTTTCCTGAAGACCTTCCTGGTCTACCTCCTCATAGAGAGATTGACTTCACTATTGAAGTCATGCCGGGATCATCTCCCATCTCCAAGCCACCTTATCGCATGGCTCCGGCAGAGTTGACAGAGCTTAAGAAGCAACTTGATGAACTTCTTGAGCAAGGCTTCATTCAGCCTAGTGTCTCCCCATGGGGTGCTCCTGTACTCTTTGTCAAGAAGAAGGATGGGACACTTAGACTATGCATTGATTACCGAGCTCTGAATCAGATTACAGTCAAGAATAAGTATCCCCTACCTCGAATAGATGATCTATTCGATCAATTGCAGAAGGATGCTATCTTTTCAAAAATTGATTTAAGATCGAGTTATCATCAGCTGAGAGTCAAGCAAGAGGATGCTCCAAAGACTGCTTTTAGATCAAGGTATGGACATTACGAGTTTCGAGTAATGCCATTTGGATTAACCAATGCTCCTGCAGCATTCATGGACCTTATGGATAGGGTGTTCCGTGAATTCTTGGATAAGTTTGTCATAGTTTTTGTCGATGACATCCTTATCTATTCAGAAGATAAGAAACAACATGAGGAACACTTGAGAACAGTATTAGAGATTCTGAGACATCACCGTCTCTATGCTAAGTTCTCTAAATGTGAGTTTTGGCTTGATAAGGTGACATTCCTTGGTCACGTTATATCAAAAGATGGGATATCTATTGACCCATCAAAGGTCGAGGCGGTTCTGAACTGGAACCAACCAAAGACAGTCACAGAAGTTCGTAGCTTCTTGGGTTTGGCTGGTTATTACATGCGCTTCATTCGGGGCTTCTCGAAGATAGTTTTACCTCTCACGAAACTGATGAGGAAAGAAACTAAATTCATCTGGAGTCCGCAATGTGAAGAGAGCTTCCAAAAATTGAAGGGGATGTTGACTTCAGCACCGATTTTGACACTTCCTTCTGGTACTGAAGGTTTCACAGTGCATACTGATGCTTCAGGGTCAGGACTTGGTGCTGTTCTGATGCAACATGATAAGGTCGTGGCTTATACATCTCGACAATATAAAATTCATTAGAGAAACTATCCTACTCATGATCTTGAGCTAGCTGCAGTTGTTTTCGCCTTGAAGTTGTGGAGACATTGTCTGTATGGTGAGAAATTCCAGGTCCTTACTGATCATAAGAGCCTTAAGTATCTTTTCTCTCAGAAGGACTTGAATATGAGGCAACGGAGATGGTTGGAACTATTGAAAGATTATGATTTTTCCTTGGACTATCATCCAGGAAAAATTAATGCAGTAGCAGATGCGCTCAGCAGAAAATGGGAAGCTAAGTTTTCTTGCATGAAATTGCAATGGAAGCTTGTCGAAGATTTTGTTCAGTGGAAGCCTTTTATAGATGGGAAACATAATATTTTTGTTGCTGGACTGCAAGTTCACTCAGCATTGATTGAGAAGGTGTTGGCAGCACAAAAAGTTGATCCAGAACTATTGCTGCTGGTTGAAGCATCGAAGAAGCCTTCTAGCGAGTTGTTGATTGCAGTCGACGGTGGATTGAGATTTAGGAATCGATTATGGGTTCCTAATGATCAAGAAATTAAAAAAGAGATCTTAGAGGAGGCACATAGTTCTATGTACTCTATTCATCCAGGGAGTACAAAAATGTACAAGGACTTGCAAAGGAACTTCTGGTGGAAAAATATGAAGCAAGAAATTGCAGAGTTCGTTTCCAGGTGTCTTGTTTGTCAGCGGGTAAAGATTGAACACCAAAGGCCATCTGGAGTATTGCAGCCGTTGGACTTGCCAGAGTGGAAATGGGAGCACATTACTATGGATCTTGTAGTAGGTTTGCCTCCCACAAAAGGTGCCAAATATGATGCTATTTGGGTGATTGTGGATCGATTAACTAAATCGGCACACTTTTTACCTATACGGTGTGGTCAGTCTATAGAGAGTCTGGCGAAGTTATATGTTCATGAGATAGTGAAGTTGCATGGTGTACCTGTATCCATTGTCTCAGATCGGGACACACATTTCACATCTAGATTTTGGAAGAGCTTGAATGATGCATTAGGTACAAACCTAAAGTTTAGCACATCATTTCACCCGCAGACTGATGGACAGTCAGAAAGAACCATACAAACATTGGAAGATATGCTTAGATCTTGTGCTTTGGACTTTGCTGAAAATTGGGATTTTCACCTTCCACTTGTTGAATTTGCTTACAATAACAGCTTTCATTCTAGTATTGGGATGGCCCCATACGAAGCTCTATATGGTAGGCCGTGTCGTTCTCCCTTATGTTGGGATGATGTGGGTGAAAGGAAAATCCTAGGATCAGAAATTGTCTTGGATACTACAATAAAAATTGATATAATCAAGAAGAGATTGCTAGCTGCTCAAAGTAGGCAGAAAAATTATGCTGATCATCGGAGACGCGATCTTCAATTTGAAGTGGGCGATCAAGTCTTTATCAAAGTCTCTCCTATGCGTGGAGTCGTTCGCTTTGGTAGAAGGGGAAAATTGAATCCAAGATATGTAGGCCCTTTTATGATCACCAAGAGAATTGGTGGGTTGCTTATCGGGTCGATCTTCCTCCTCAATTCAAAAATATACACGATGTGTTTCATGTTTCGATGTTACGGGAGTACATAGCCGATCCCTCGCATATTATCGAGCATGAGATTCCTGAAGTGCAAACAGATCTATCCTACGTAAAAGAACCGATCAAGATCGTCGATCGAAAGGAAAATCAGTTGCGATGTCGGATGATTCCAATGGTCAAAGTCTTATGGAAACATCAGAAACGTGAGGAGGCTACATGGGAGCTGGAGGAAGAAATGCGAGCCAAATATCCCGAACTTTTTGGTAAGCTCTTAGACTTATAATTTCGGGGCGAAATTCTTTTTTTAGTAGGGTAGATTGTAACAGCCCTACAACATAATAATGTTTTTTTAATATATAAAAAAACAACAAATTACTTTAGCCCAATCCATTCTGGAGAAGATCCACTGCAAAGTACGATTAACTCATATTTCACTCATATATTATATTATATTAAATATATCAACTTCGACTCATTTCTTGGCCGCTCTCCCTCCAGGAGATAAATTGATGATGCATTTTTAGTATACTGTAATGCATAATTGTAGCCGTTGTTGTACAGGGAATTATTAAACATTTGAAAATGAATATCTGATCTTTGGTGTAACGGCCCTACAACATTATGGTGGTAAAAAGTAAATAAATTACTTAAAGGGAGAGAGAGGGAGACGGTTACAACTTTACAAGTTCCACTCACGTCCCAATTACATGGGTATTTCCATCTTGGGATGATTTGGGCGATGGGCTCATCCCTTTTTAAGAGAGAAAGAGAGGGAGAGAAGGATTTCTCCCTACACGAGAGAGAAGAGAAGAGAAAACCAGTCATTGTCCCCTGTTCTTTGGCCGGGTTAATCAACCTCCCAAATCAACATATTATTGGGAAGTCGTCACGACGGGCTGGCCATGATCGGAGGGGGAGAATCGCGATAGCAATCGACCATAGGGATATCTATTCATCGCGGATACGGTATGTGTTGTATCGTTCAAAATTCTCGATCTTTTATCTTGGGACAGCATGTGTTTTTCTCCTACTCGCAGATTTATTCTATTCCGCTCTCCTTTCCAATTTCTTGATAACAGTGATAAAACAAGCCTAGCATACAACGTATATTACCTATCTGTTACCTTCTCCTCAAGCTAATATTGATGGCTGAACTCTCGCTGTCTCATCTCGTTGATCGTCGACTTTGAAAGGGCACTTCCAACCCAGGCGTAAGGCCTGCCATTCATTGCTTTGGTTGTTAATTAGAACCTCGTTTAATTGATGCATCATGAGAGGAATACTAGATTGAATAGGTAGATAACACTGCTATTAGGAACATTACTATTAAGGATCTAATGCGGGTGCTGTTAATATGGTAATGGTTCATGAGCCCTCCTCCCTTCCTGTAATTAGCATTTAACGACATTATCTCAGAAATATAGAATCTAATCTGGCCCTATCTTATATTTATTCCGCAGACCCATTTTCTTTGCTTACGCCTGATGATACCCACCATATCATTGTTTAGTTTAATAATATTCCTTTACCTCATTTAATTAGTTGTATGTCCAAACCATACACGTAGGATGAAACCAATACATATGCTGTTAATTTTATTACAGCTATTCATATTAGCACGTTGGTATTGAATGTGTCGATTATATCTAGCAAACTCTTTCACACATATATTATATCCATACTATGCAGGAGTACTTCTGAATAAGCCTAACCAACATAGATGAAAGCAGATTTAACTTATTGCTATAATCACAGAGAGTCTAATTACCATGGAAAAATTAGATCTATACAGAGCATACTTATAATGTTGCAATTGTACCTAATCTATTATGTAAACCCGGCTTAAGCATTTTGGAGGTGGTTAATCGGATTCGTATGAGCCCGATCCCAAGAGGTTGTCAGGGCCAGTAATGCTCCGCTAACGGACCGGGGACCTAAGCCCGGGACGTTACAAAAGCTGGATTCACCCAGTTGCTTCTCTCAGCACGACAAGTGGCACTGCCACCATGCTCTTTTCTTCGAGCGCCTCCCGCTCTATCCAATTCTCTCTCTCCCGCCCTCTTCTCTCCCCTCGTGTTCCTCTTACCTCTCTTATATAGGTCTACTCTCACCTTCCTCTTTCCTCAATAACTTATTTCCGTCTCTCACATTTTCTACATTTAGCAAAGTACGAAATTTCAATATTCAATTCAAAATTAAATTAGAGAGATTTTGGTTGTCTTGGTAAAACGACAATTGTTATTTTTTAATTATGATTTGCAAATTTATGTTATTGATTATGTCAAAATAAGAGATTTTGTTTGTGTCCTGGTAAAATGATGAGGTTTTTTTAATATGATTTGTAGTTTGTATTATTGATTACATTAGTGGCATTGATACTAATTGGATTGACATGCTAAAAAATTTAGAGCGATAACAAGATAAAAACAATTCAAGTACATGAAATTTTCCATCTTCAATTTAAATTTGTTATAGATATTTTATTTTTTCAACATATAGTTGGAATTACATTTCAAATTTTTATAATTTAAATCATTTTTACTATTTTTTAGATGGATAAAAACGTCGTATATATAACTTTCAAAACAGATATAAGATGTAATTTTCTCTTCATTTTGAAATTATTATTGATGTCCTAAAGTTTCTAAAATATATTGCAAACACATATGCATTCTTATGATATATATTAACTTAAAATAAAATGTATTATTCATGAAAAAAATTAAAGTTTCAATATATATTTCGGAGACTTTTTTCAATGCCAATTATAATTAGTAAATTAAACATTCAATTTATAAAATTAGATTTTCAAAATATATACTTCGATTCTCTCAATTTTTTCTCTCCCCCTCCCCAATGTTTTTTTGAAGATATCTCTATCAATTTTGATCCTTCCCTCTGCGCTTCATATATTAAAAATTTTCTTATATTTTTAGAAATAAAATATTACACATCTAACCTTATATATTTAATCTTTAAAATGTTTTGATGTATGAAATATATCTTTCTTAGAAGTTTACATAATATTATGGAGATTAATCATAACAAACTAATTTATAATAATTATTTCATTAATCAAATTGAAACATATTTTCTTACAACCATGGATTTTTAGATGGAAATTTATTTTCACAATAAAGTTATCACATGCTACAAGTATTTTAGATTTTTAAAATTTACTCTTACGTATAGATGACAGATGATATATATATATATATATATTGCATCAAATAAAACTATGAAATTCACATTGTTGACATGTTTTTAATAATCATTACTAAATAACATAAATGTAACCATGGTTAATGATATGACGATATATCTTTCGTATCAAAATAGGCACGGGTCTATTGCCTAGTACAAGCCTATTGTCAAGGTGCACGACAAAAACTTATTATAACATATCCCGGAGGAATGAAACGATATTAACCCAACCTGACTATGATTGCAGATCCTCCCCCTTCTCGGTGTCCTTCCCTTCGCAGCTGCTCACGTTGGACTCCGCCTCCTCCGATCCCTCCCTCTTCTCCTCTGGACCCTTCTCCTTGATCTCCTCCAAGGACTTGAGCAGTGCCTCAAGGCAACCAGTCACCTCCTCCGCCTTGGACCCCTTCACCCCCTTCGGCATCAGGCACTCCGCCACGTCGGCCGGAGTTATCTCCACCTCCCCCAGGAGCTTCTCCACTCTTGGGAAGAGGGCGTGCTCCTCCACACCAATGTAGTTCTTGGCAAGCACCTTGAAGGCCTCGAAGCCGCAGTAGGAGAGCTTGATGTGCTTGTCCATCCTCCCCCTTCTTATCAGCGCCTGGTCCAGCTTCTCCACGTGGTTGGTCGTGAACACTATGATCTTCTCCCCGCCGCAAGACGACCACAGTCCGTCGATGAAGTTCAACAGCCCCGACAGCGTCACCTTGCTGTCCTCCTTGTCCCGCGGCGGCTCCGGCATCTTGGGTTCCGCCCCTTTCTCCTTGTCCTCGCCCTCCGCCTTCTTCTTGCGCTTGCCGGTGAGGTCGAGGGAGCAGTCGATGTCCTCGATGACAATCACGGCCTTGCCTGTCGTCTCGATGAGGAGCTTCCTGAGCGCGGTGTTGTTCTTCACGGCAGTGAGTTCCACGTCGTACACGTCGTAATCGAGGAGGTTGGCCATGGCAGCAACCATGGACGACTTCCCGGTGCCTGGGGGACCGTAAAGCAGGTACCCACGTTTCCACGCCTTGCCGATCCGTGCATAGTAGTCCTTGCTCTTGGTGAAGGTTTGGAGGTCCTCCATGATCTCCTTCTTCTCTGTGGGATCCATGGCTATGGTGTCGAACGTGGCCGGGTGCTCGAATGGGACGTGGCTCCACACACCCTTCCGGTACGAGTGTTCGTCGCCGGCGCCGTTGGTGAAGAGCTTCCTCTGCCTCCTCCTCACCTGGCTGGCTTTCCCCTCGGCCATGACATGCTGAAGGTACTTCCCCTCTATCAGCTCGCGGTCTCGCTGGTGGAAGGTCAGGCTGTAGTACCTCTTCTCGTCGTCAGAAGGATACCATGACATGGTATTGCTCTTGACTGGGGTGGAAGTGGAGGCCCACCAGACCTTAACGCCATGGAAGACGTCGATGACCTCCTCGTGGTCGTCCATGCAGAGGTCGAGCTTGTCGCTGTTCTTGCTGATCTCGGCCCGGAGCTTCCTGGCGTCGGAAGAGCAGGTGGCGGCGAGATAGGACTGGACGGCGACGTAGGCCTCGCTGCGCTTGAAGCGGTTGCCGGTGTATTCGGGGATCTTGATGCGGATGTAGGGGTTGAAGAGGCGGGTGATCCTGGAGGCGTACCTGGAGAAGGAGCGGTTGAGGTGGCGAGGGAAGTACTCCCTGAGGACGGCCCACAGGAACATGAGGCTTGCGAGGGTGGAGCCTAACTTGGCCGTCCACCCACTATCCATTGCCATCATTCCCATCTATCTGATGCTCTGACTTGTGTGGTGGAAGAGCGAGGTGGAGAGTCGTATTTATACGTTCCAGACGAAGGGTAGGAAGATGGCTGGAAGGAGGGGAAAGTGGAAGAGATGAAGACGCGGCTGCTGTGACGCAATCGGAAGACGCAGCCTTTTTTTCCATTCCAAATGACGGAAGAGGTATTTTAATTCGAGTCTTAATTTATTGGAAAAAGATTCTCCGAGGCTATAAGACGAGAAAACGTGTTCAAGCTCGAACAACTAATCTTGCTGTCCACTCAAGAAGGGCTTGTGAATTCCATCATAAGATATGACAAAGGCGCGGCTTACTTTGCAATGGTAGAGTGTTTGATCTAAATCTTATTTTACCGGAAAATTATTCATTTTTTCTTTACATTACACAGTCATCTTTGTAAGAAGACAATGAGTGGAATGTGTGCATGTTTAACTTGGTAATAGTTAAATATAGAGGGAAGTATATATATGATATTCTACTTGAAAATATGATTTAAATGTGCATAAAGATAATATGAATACTTTAAGACTCATTAATCTGAACAACTCTTGAGTTGGTATTATATTCAACACAAAAAATTGTAATGTATTTAAATAAAAACGGATGTTTGTAATGATATATATGAAAATTCTAGCAAGAATCCTAATTAAATTTATTTTTTCAGATTTTATACGCATGTCCTTGTACACTTTCTTAGTTACAACCTACCCCTCCATAATTCATAACTCCTCCACTTAAGCTCTCAAATAGACACAAACCATCACGTGTCATTGACGAGTCGCTAAATACGTTGTTTAATTTGGTCACGTTGTAATACGTGTACTTAGCGATTCAGTCAGAACCGAGAGAAGATCTCCGTGAAGAGTGTCTCGGCTTAATTTATATCCCGGGCAAGTCCGGGGTCGAACTCAGGGAGGCAAAGGAACAACTTGGGTTTTAATTTGAAAATAAAGATTTTAAATTTCCAGTGCGGTATTTTTTATATTTTTTATGCAACAAGAATACAAATGCAAGTGAATCAAGACACTTAGAAAACACAAACAAGGCCAAATTAATTTTAATGGAAAAGAAGTCCAATTTAGCCAATTCGTATTTTTCCTAGAATCCTAATCCAGTGATGAATGCAAAACATATTTTTTTAGAATTTTAGGGGTTAAAATGCAATAATGAAAAATGCACACTTTTTATGGGTTTTTCCGCAATTTATCACACAAACAGAAAGCAAAAATTATGAAAAAATTACTGGAACTAAAACATGATGCAAGGAAGCTACAGTAATATTTTTAGAATTTTTTGACAAGTTATGAATTTTTTATGGATTTTTTAGTGAAATCAGAGTGACAGTGAGTAATTAATTTCTATTAAATCCATGTTATCAAATTAATCAGAGTGCGATTTATTTCAGAAAGATATTTAGATGTGCAATTCAGGAGACTTGAAATTTCGCAAAAAGGATATTTGTGGATTTAATTAAAAATCAAATACTAAAAACACTCTACAGTTTATTTCAGGCAGAAGACAACCCCTCTTTGGATGAAATTTGGACAGTACGTTAAACACTCTTCAAGGCATCACATATAATTTTTAGGGAATTTTTAGAGCAACCGTGTGTGAGATATAAATTTAAGTTCTCAAAATGGGTAAAATATGAAGATTTTCAATCAACCAATTTTAATTAATTACCCACAAGTCACAAAAATACAAACAAACAATCACATGATAGAGGATAAGTTGCTCAACATAATGATATTTTTTATTGAGTAAAATGATGCAACAATGATGTCCAAATTAAGAGCCAAAGACAGGGGTATATACGCAAAAATCAGGAAACAAAACTTATGAACAAAACATGTACAGGGACCTTATTGTAAATACAGAAACTATAAATAAAATATTTACAATTTTTACAATAATAAAAATAATAAACAATTCACCTTCTTCCTCCTGGGAAGCATGAAGTAGGAACCCAAAATAGGGAAGCGTCGACGGTGGCTCGGCGGAGGCGCGGCGCGCGGGCCGGCGCGCGCGGAGGAGGCGGAGCGTGGGTCGGCGCCGCTGGGGCGGTAGGGGCCGCGCGAGGGAGCGCCCAACTGCTGGAGGTGACGATGGTGGCCGGCGTGCGCGCGTGGCAGATGGTGGAGGCGCGGCAGCCGCACGCGCGGCTGAGGAGTGAGGAGGGAGGGGCGGCAGGCCTGTAGCGGAGCCGGAGGGGCCGCGCGCGGCCCGCGCCGTCGGTGATGACGGTGGAAGAAGGGCAGCGGCGGTGGGAATTCTCCCCCACCGCTGCTGCGTTAGTTTTTTTTATTTTTTTTTATTTTTTTTCTTTTTACTGCTGTAGCAATAATAAAAAAAACTCCTTTTTTTGTTTAATTTTTTTTTATATTTTTTTTGATTAGACAGAGAATAAGTACACAAAAAGTAGGGGGAAAATGATATGATGATAGTAGTGAAGATGATGAAATGAAGCTAAGTAAGTGGTAGTTAAAGAACCTTTTTTTGTTTTAAATTTTTTTATATTTTTTTAATTTTGTTAAAACAGGCAATGAACATGATGAAAAAAAATGATATGATCATGGTGATGAAGATAAGGATATAAACAAATGGTGGATTTTGGGGGGTGAATTTGATGTGATATATATAAAAAATACAAAACTAACAAGATGATAAAAAGTGAGAAAAAAAATTACCTACGATGAACGCGGATGCCTATGGAGTGCTCTCGTGAGCACGGTCTTCGCTCGAATCGCCGGCGTGCGATGAGCTCGAGCAGCGCGCGGTTGCGGCTGCGATGTTGGCCAAAAAACCAACGGATCACACCGGAGAAAGGGCCGTCGTCGCTCGACCGCGGTTGTGTCGCTGTCACCGATTCAACTCAGGGAACTAGGCTCTCCTCACATAAAGATGGATCAAAGGCAAATTGAGGAGGATGGGATGTATATATAGATGATGAAATGAGAGGTTATTAAAGTGGTGGGAGGTTATATTATTAATGGAGTTGAATGGGAAGTTTAAAAAATGGTGGAGTTGAATGGAGGTTGGTGGTAAAGAGTTGAATGGTGGTTATTGTAGAGAATGGAAATTAAATAAATAAATGAAATAAAGTTGGCTACTTTAATTACAATAATTTAAAAAGAGAAGACAAAAAGTGGAGAATTTACAAAAGAAGACAAAACACTATGTACACATTTTTTTACTTTTCTAATATGTATTTTTTTTGTCTTTTTAATAAGAGATATTTACAATAGAAAAATACAAAAAATAGTACAATTAAAATACAACACAATCACGATATTTTTGTATTTTTAGTAATTATGAAAGATACAATAAAAATTTAAGAAAGAATGAATATATACAAGGTATACAATGTACATCTAGGTCCCAAAACCCAACTTTTGCAAATGAGCTCCGATTTTAATGAAATCACTTCCGTTGGATAGATAATTTTCTAACTTGAACTTTAAAAGTGAGTTTGGTGAATTTGGAGTTCATACGGAGCGGGAATTTAGCTTGGAAGTTGGTCTTTACAGCTTTTTCCCATTGGGATCTAGGAGTATTTATTTGAGGTAAAATTTGTTTTGTATTTTTGTATTTTTATATACATTGATATGAACATGTTGGAAAAAGAATTAGCCAAAAAGGAGTTGATATGAGATTATTAAAAATATATAAAGTTTTGGGCTATTTACATGTATAAAACTCCTTTGATTTTGCGGCTTTTTTATGTGTAATTTATTTTGTACAATTTAATATACAATAATTAGTGTGTTTTATTTACAAGAGACATTTTGTTAATTTATTGATTTTATGGACATTTTTATGAGCTTTTACTCGGGGATTTTGCTAAGATCAAGATATTGAGATGATGAATCGTGGATTCATCACCCCCCTATACTTAAACTTTGCTAGTCCTCGAGCAAATAAGGAATGAATAAATTGGGTTAACCCCTTACTGTGCATGTGAAAACAAGACTTGATCTATTCAAGAACTCTCGGTTTTAGAAATCCTAAAATTCTAAGATGAACCAAGCTCTAGTCAAAAGGTATCCAATTTCCCTAATCATCAGACTCTCTTTGTATACATATATAGTAGGGATATGACTTTAAGTGTTGACTGCAGTTACAAGAGTAGAGTCACAACGTCACCCAAGGTTCCGGTCCAAGAGACTCTCCTAAGGACCCGATCCTCAACACTAAGGAATAAATCATTTCTTGCATCCAATCCACCGTCCCTTTAGTTGTCAGACTTAAAAGTGTAGATGGAAGGCCAGTTGATGGAGGGCATAGGATTGTGTCATTTCTTCTCTCCCTCTCATTGGAACAAGGATCCTCTCAAGTGCCTTATTACTCAACGCATTTTTTTGGTGTTGATCAGTGCGTCCGTCAAGAGAAGTTGGAGCCGTCTGCACTTGTTTTCCTGGGAGTACACCGGGGTGTGTCTTTTTTGAGTATCTATTATACCTTCTACACCCAGACTTGTAGCATTTACGATGCAGAGCCCTTTTTTGGTGCAAGCCCGACTCCTGGTCCTAATAGCGGTGGTCCAAGTGGACACTTTTGAAATGGTTGGGAGCGCTCGCCTTTGGTGGAAGCTCTTTGATATTTGACTTTGTATGGAATGAGAGCTTTTCTTTGATATTTCATTGATTTGTAGTATTTTTGGCTAGCTCCACTGCTTTTACCAAGAGTTGGCGCACACTGATCAACATTTTTTTTTATTTTATCACACCCTGGCACATAGGTAGATGTCAAGAGATAGTATAAGAACCATGTTCTCATACTGGCTAAAGATGCTGACACTCAGGTTTCATGAAGCCTTCACTGATTTTATCCCATCCTCGAGCATCATCAAATCAAGTCCAAACTCAAATCCCTCATCCCAGATCCTCAAGTGAAATTTCAACTCATCTCATCATAACTGCAGTCGTGTATGTGAGGTGCTGATCATATTCTTAAGGTAGAGACTAAGCATGCAATATAGCACACAAATCTTTCAAACTAGGGAAATGTGAATAATTAAGTCCAAGACCCTAATGACTAAGGCTGATTAACTCAAAATCTCAAGAGCCCATAAACCAAGTGTTCTTGAACATCACTAGTCTTGTGTGAAAGTGAATGTGTCAGGGGTTAAACCAACTTATTAGTTAGTTTTTTTTAGTGTTTTTTTTAAAGTTTTACAAAAAGTGTTTTTTTCTTCAAAAAGTTTTTTTTTGACAAACAAAGGCAAAGAAGTTTTTTTTTTGTTAGAAAAGTTTTGCTCTTTTTTTTTTCAAGAGTTTGTTTTTTTTAAAGATAGGTAGATAAGAAAGGACTTTTTTTTAAAGAGGATTTTTTTTTGAAAAGTTTTTTTTGAAAAGGTTTTTTTTATCTTTTTTTTGAAAATATAGATAAATAAGAAAGGACACACATTTTTTTTGAAAAGATTTTTTAAGAGCAAATAAGAAAAGAGAACAAAAAACATTTTTTTGAAAAGTTTTTTTTAAGAGTTTTTGAAAAAGTTTTTTTACCCACCCCATAATTATTGTATAATATATACAAAAATACGTGAAAGTACGAGCTATGGGTAAAGTATATATATAATGTATACACGCCCCCCTATACTTAGCATGTGCTATGTCCTCATGGCACAAGAAGCGAGAAAAAGATATAGCTCGTGCTAAGCGTAGGATGGCTAAAATAATAAACAGTATAGAAGTCAATCCGCCCCCCCTATACTTAGGCTCTGGACAGCCTAAGTGTAGAAGAAGAGCAAAAATGGGGCGGACGAGGTCAAGAAGAGAAATGGATGAGTATACATATGGAGGGCATCGGCTCCCCCTATACTTAGGCTCTTGGTAAGCCTAAGTATAGGACAAGAATAAGTGTAAGAACCGATGTGATCTGGAGAATATACAAAGAAGGACGAATGTACAAGAGGAATGAATCTTCTAAGATGTTGAATCTTGATGCTGCATCTTCATGATGAGTAATATGATGTATCTGCTCTGTGCTCGCTCTGCATGAAGTTGATGACCTCGACTTGGACTAACTGCTCTTTTGAATCAACAAAATGCTTCAACAGTTGTCCATTTACCACATGAGATTGTGCACCATCTGTGAGATCAGCTATCTCTACACTTCCATTCTCGTGCACTTTCTTAACAACAAAGGGACCCGTCCATTTAGATTTGAGCTTCCCATGGAACATCTTCAACCTGGCATTGAACAACCATACCTTTTGTCCAGGGACAAAGTCTTTGCACCTAATGTGTTGATCGTGCCATCTCTTTACTTTGTCCTTATAAATCAAACTGTTGTCATATGCCCTGTTTCGGATTTCCACGAGCTCGTTCAAGTTCAAGTCTCGAAAAAGCTTCCCTAGGTGACAACTCCAGTTAATCTTCTTAATTGCCCATTCGGATTTATGAATCAATTCTGCGGGCAAATGGCATGGCTTGCCATAGATCATTCTAAATGGTGAAGTACCCAATGGTGTCTTGTAGGCTATCCTATAGGCCCACAGAACTTGATCCAAAAGCTGAGACCAGTTCTTCCTATCGGGACGAACCAATTTCTGCAAAATACTCTTCACCTCTCTGTTCGAAACTTCTGCCATGCCGTTGGACTGTGGGTGATAAGGACTAGTAACTCTATGCTCAAATCCATAGTCCTTAGCTAAAGATCTCATATCTCGATTCACAAAATGGCTACCCCCATCAGATATCAAAACTTTTGGCACCCCGAACCTAGCAATAATATGATCTCTCACAAACTTACAGACAGTCTTGCTGTCTGCGGTTCGGGTTGGGATAGCCTCCACCCACCTGGATAAATAGTCAACCGCCAACAATATGTACTCATGTCCTTGGCTGTTGGGAAAGGGACCCATAAAATCTATGCCCCATGCATCAAAAACATCACAAATAATCATCGGTTGCATAGGCATCTCATCTCTCTGTCCAACTGTCCCTCCCATCCTTTGACAGATCGGGCACGACCGTACAAAATCAATGGCATCTCTAAACAAGGTCGGCCAATACAATCCACATTGAAGTACTTTGTGAGCGGTTCTCTTTCCCGAATGGTGTCCTCCAGCCTCAAGTGAATGACAATATGTGAGGACACTCTGGTATTCCTCCTGAGGAATACACCTTCTCCAAACACAATCCGGTCCTTCGAAGAAAAGAAAAGGATCGTCCCAGGGGTATCTCCTCGAATCCGACTTCAGTCGATCAATGCTGCTCCTAGTCCAACCATGGGGAACCTGCTTGGAGACAAGATAGTTCACCATGTTGGCATACCACGGGAGTGAGTCAATAACACAAATTGACTCATCTGGGAAGGTCTCTCTAATCCGCTCAAAATCAGGAGAATCCTTAAGTTCAATCCGAGAAAGGTGATCAGCCACAACATTCTTCACTCCAGGTTTATCCTTTATCTCCAAATCAAATTCCTGGAGGAGTAAAATCCACCTAAGAAGACGCGCCTTCGCGTCCTTCTTTTCCATTAAATATAGAATGGCTGTGTGATCAGTATAAATTGTCACCTTAGAGCCCAAAATATATGATCTGAACTTCTCGAGGGCCCATACTACTGCGAGCATTTCCTTTTCAGTCACTGTATAATTTTTCTGTGTAGGATCTAAAATTTTGCTCGCATAATGAATCGCAAACGGAATCCCCTCTCGCCGTTGCCCTAACACAGCTCCTATAGCAAAATCTGAAGCATCAGTCATGATCTCAAAGGGGAGAGACCAGTCAGGAGCTTGTAGGATAGGCGAGGCACAAATCTTCCTCTTCAAGAGCTCAAAGGCCTCCAAACACCTGTGATCTACAATGAACTCTGTGTCTTTTCCTAAGAGCTCAGTCAGTGGGCGGGCAATCTTTGAAAAATCCTGAATGAATCTCCTATAGAATCCAACATGCCCTAAGAATGACCGCACTGACTTCACGTTGGTAGGTGGATCGAGTTTCTTGATCACCTCCACCTTGGCAGGGTCAACCTCCATTCCCCTTTTGGAGATGACATGCCCCAACACGATACCCTCCGTCACCATAAAGTGACTCTTCTCCCAGGAGAGTACCAGATTCACCTCTCTACACCTCGTGAGGACTCGGTCCAAGTGCGCTAAACATGTATCAAAAGAATCACCATGGACCGAGAAGTCATCCATGAACACTTCCAGGAAATCTCCCACCATCTCAGCAAATATGGCTATCATGCACCGCTGAAATGTGCCCGGGGCATTGCAGAGCCCGAATGGCATGCGCCTGAAAGCATAAGTACCGAATGGACATGTGAATGTGGTCTTTTCCTGGTCCTCAGGGGCAATGGCCACCTGGTTGTAGCCTGAGTACCCGTCAAGAAAACAAAAGAACTCTTTCCCTGCAAGTCTCTCCAAGATCTGATCAATAAAAGGCAAAGGAAAGTGATCTTTCTTGGTCGCGGCATTCAGGCGCCTGTAGTCAACACAGACACGCCACGACGTAGGTACTCGTGTTGCGATCTCTACCCCCTCCTCGTTGGTGACCATCTGAATTCCCGACTTCTTCGGGACAACATGGAGTGGGGCCACCCACTTGGAGTCAGAAATATGGTATATAAACCCTGCTTTGCACCATTTCTCAATCTCTTTCTTCACCACTTCCCGTAGATTGGGGTTAAGTCTCCTTTGGAACTCACGGGAAGGTCTCACATTATCCTCAGTAAAAATGTGGTGCGAGCAGAGAGCGGGATTGATGCCCACGAGATCCGACACTGTCCAGCCTATTGCTTTGCGGTTCCTCTCTAAGACCTCTAACAACCTAGACTCCTGTTCTAAAGTCAAGTCTGAGCTAATGATGACAGGATATCTCTCTTTGGGTCCTGCAAGAAAGGCATACTTAAGTGTAGGAGGTAGTGATTTCAGTTCTGGCAATGTGGTATCATCAAGCAGATCTGGCTGAACTGAATCTGAATCTGGTTCCGTGCTGCATGAAGGTGGGCTAAGCTGAGTAGTACTCGCCACCAAATCAGAAGTAAAGGGAGTCGGATCGCCAAAGAAACGCGGTAGTTCGGCCAAAGCCGCGTCCGACTCATCATCTATATCCCATGATCATTCCGAAGGAGATGGAACTGACAGATCCAGATGGATCTCTGTGTCATCATGGGAATAGGTAGATGCATCTCTCACAAGATCAGACAACACCTGGCAAACTGCATCATCCACTATACCCTTTCCAGATGAAAGGGACTCGCTCTTTCCTGAAGGAATCTGTCCCCAAATCCCAACTGTGCTAATCAAACTGCAATCTGCCTCTGAAGATGAATACTCTGTGCTACTCTCTGAATCGGGTCGCTGACACTTGGTTTGCTTCATCTCAAGGTTCACTTCTCCGCCTGGAGAACAGAACTTCATCATTCCCGTACCATAATCGAAAGCTGCGCCTGCGGTCCTAAGGAAGGGCCGCCCAAGAATGATCTGAGATTCTCTCCAATGATTGGGGGTCTCCATGTCCAAGACTGTGAAGTCAACTTGATAGTTCTGCCCCTCAATCGAGATAACTACGTTCTTCACTTCTCCCTTAGGTCTCTTCACTGATCGATCAACGAATTGGAGTAAGGCTCTAGATTTGCGAAGTGGTCCCAACTCCAATTTCTGATATAATGCTAAGGGAAATAAGTTGATCGAAGAACCGTTATCTAAGAGTGTGCGTGCAAACGCAATGTCATCAATACGACTCTCCACATAATGAGCACCCATGTCTCTCTTTTTCCTTGGCAAAGTCTGATTCTTGAGACAATAGGTTGTGGCTACCGATAAGACATGTGTCTTTATATTTCGGTTATCTTTCTTCCTGCTAACCCTTGTAGGTGTGCATCTCACCTTAAGGTATTTTTGGAAGGCAGGATGGTTAGCCACATATTCATCAAATGACACCTTGACTGTGATATTTTCTTTACAAAATCGTGCCATATCGGGGTCATCTTTCTGAATCTTTTTGATGCGCTTTCCTGCCGTAAGAGCACGGGGGAAAGGGATTGAAGCTTGGGAAACAGAGGATGAAGAATCTGAATCATGAACTGAAAGATCATTCTTTGGCTTAACGGAAACAGAGTTCTTCATACAAGAATCTTTTTGATGCAACATGGACTCAAAATCTAAACTATCTACTACAGGTTGTGGAATAGAAGCTGGAGTGGTATCCGCCACAACCGGAGATGCAAGGTCCTCCGTAGACTCAGAAGAATATCCATGCTGCCGATGCTGCATACGTGCTCTCCTTCTCCTCTCGGCTCCCTGAGTAGAAATCCTCGAATGGTGCTGATGGGGCTCCGAAATATGATGCCTCTCCTCCTCGTCCTCTGAAGACTCCTCAGGTAGAGCTCCAGAGATGCCCCTCCTCGTATCCCTCGCCCGGTCAGGTACGGTCACGGTCCTTCCGCTCCTGAGTGACATGTGGTTAGTCTCGTCACACGAAAGAATCTCTTGTTCAGATCTAGGAGATACTGAATAGTATACCTGACTAAAATGCTGCTGAGAACTAGATCTGTTCAGGCTATTGGGGTTAGCCTGAACTTGGGCTGGGATAGAGGTAGAGGGTGCAGTCTGCTCGTCTCGCCATCTGGACAGGCGGTTGACATCCACCCGTAAGTCCTGAATCTCGTTCCTGTAGGAACGTAGCTCGTCGAGTATCTGCTGCTGAATATCCACGGGACTAGACGAAGAAGGAAGTGGATAAGACTGGGAAGAAGAACGGGAAGATTGGCCCTGCTGGCCAGAGTACTGCCTCTGCTGCTGCTGCTGGGGTTGCGGACCCTGCTGGCCCGCCTGGTAATGGCCCTGTCGGCCATGCTGCTGGTACTGCTGCCTCTGCTGCTGGGGTGGCTGGAATCCAGGGCTCTGCTGTGAAGGAGGTGGTGCGGAGGTGAATGCGGTGTTGTGAAAGGTCGGGGGACGCTGGTAGGTCTGTCGGTCTCCCGTACTTCCCTGCCTGGCAGGGCCCTGAGTATACCATACTCCATTCACCTCCCAAACCGGTGGAGGTTCCTCCTGGACTGTCTCTGCTAATGGAGGTGGCTGCTGGAAAGAGTGGGTATAGGATTGGTCCTACTCCCACGGCTGGGGTTGCCCTGACACCAACTGCTCCTGAACATGGTGAACTCGGTATACGGGAGCAGAGGGTGCAGTCACGGCAGGTATCTTTATCTTAGATACCCTATCAGTCAACTCCTCCATTTGTTTTGGGATCTTGGAGACGCTCCGGTCTAACTCATCAATCCTCCTGTCGATCCTCTCTACTACAGTAAGCTTGTCAGCAAGGAGTCCCATGCTAGGGATCACATCCTGAGAGAGATCAACTACAGCTGATTTTCCCCCTCCAAGTGAGAGTGAACTGGGGGATGGTGGATAGGCCCTGCTGGCCATCTGTGAGCGGCTAGTTTCAGCCATCTGCTCGAATACCCTCCAGACGGTATCCGCTCCTCGTGATGTATAGCTGCCTCCACAGGCAGCGCTCACTAAACCCTGCATCTCAGGGTTGAGACCAGTGAAAAATGATTGGACCAAGATGTTATCATTTAGTCCATGACAGGGACACTTCTGCAGGATGTCCTTGAATCTTTCCCAAGCATCACAAAAAGCTTCATGGGGTAATTGGGAAAAACTCGTAATGCGCGTCCTCATCATGTTAGTTCTACTCAAAGGGTAGAACTTCTTCAAAAACAGGTCCTTGAACTGGGCATATGTGGTGACAACGATCCCAAGATTCTTTACCCAGTAATCAGCTTTGCCACCCAAGGCAAATGGAAGGGCTTTGAGCCTAATATAATCCTGGCTAACATTTTGATTTTTGAGGTTAGCGCAGATAAGCTCAAAGTCCCTTAGGAATGCATATGGTTCCTCAGAAGCATTCCCATCAAAATGTGGCAGCAGGTTCAGAAAGTGCGGCTTCAACTCAAAGTCAACCTCGGGTTCGGCCGGATTTAAGTAGTTCCGAATTTGATATTGTCCGGGGTTATACGCCGCATCCATTGGTAGTTGGACCCCAACATTCAACTGTCCTAACTGAGCTCTGAGAAGTGCATGTTGCTGCTCAGATGCAGCTAATCTGGCAAGTATCATTCTCATTGGGTCTTCATTGTTCTCTTCTTCCTCTTCTTTCTTCTTTGGAGGCATTTTACTTGTGTCTTCTTTAGGTCCTGAATCAGCAATGTGTTCTTGATTAGAAGAGGATTTGTGAATCAAGATATTTTCATCGAGGCGAAGGTCTTCCTCGGTGAGGTGGGAAGAGAGAAAGGGAATGGTTTGAGAGTAACCATCCCGAGAGTGGGTGATCCTGGGCTCAAGAGGGTCATGAGTCCAGGTTGGTCCATGTTGCGCATGGACCTGTGAAGACATACTTCTTGGAGGGTTCAACGGGAAATTCGCAAGGTCCGAATAATTATCCCCCCAATCAGTCATCTTCGATGTCAAAAGAACCGATTAGAACACGATATTTCAATGAGGCGCTAGTTCTACGGTGCACGTAAATATGCGGAGTGAACTCACACAATACAAACACAATTCAAACCCTCAATTTCACCAACTCAACACGTGAAGGCCGTAAGAGTTCGGCCGAATTATCTTGTCAATTTTAGTTGGTGAGAATACAATCTTGGAAAGATTAACGAGCTGTTAGGTGTCCGTATTTTCCTACAGACTGACCCGGTTCTTACGACTAGTGTCGCCTGAAAATAAAGAACCAGTAGTAAGTAAGAAATCCAGACTTGGCTCTATCCTAGGGTCGTCTCTCTCTCACTTGCAAGTAAAACAAACAATGAGGGCTTTATGCACCCGAGAACAAGGGTTTTTTTTATTCCAATTTTTTAAAATCGACTTGCTTAATTTAGTCCCAATTTTAGAGTTAGGTTATCACTTGAAATTTATGTGAACACACAAGCACGTCTACCGTTCAGTCCCAATTTCCTTTTAACCTTAAGTTATAAAACAAGAGGGGAATCGGAAATCAGACTGCAAACGAGAAACTATGATGCATGCTCAGAAGAAGGTATACTTACAGTGAATCCCAGCACTCTTCATGCGTTATGTAGAACATAATTTTTAAATGTTACACTAAATGCATGCAGATCGAGAAAAACCGCACCTAAACAGTATACTATTAGCGGGGAAGAATTGATTGAATTTGAACTAAGTAGTACGTGTCTATGTGCGTCTCATTATGAATCTTATAAGATATGTGAATCTTCTAAGATATGTGTGGCCTAACTTACGATGGGCACAAACAAATTTGATTCTAAGCTACCGTGTGCCTAATCCTTAAGTTCGCCACTCAAGTCAAGCCCCACCCTCGACGGAGAGTGAAACAGGCTCGACACACCACAAATAATGTCCAAGTCTTTTTTTACACACGCGAGCTCTCAAACAAGAGCCGCTATAAAGGAGCAACTACCTAAATAATTACAAAAATTTTTACAAAAATTCTCTCGAAGATAAATTAATTCCTCCTCGCACTTCAGCAGTCGGCGCGTATCGCGTCCGTCGACCTCCGATGCACTCCAAGTCCACCGGGCCCTCGCAAGGAAAAAGAGATTTATATTAGAGAGATAAACAACAAAATATATACAAAAAATATAAAGAGAAATAATTGCAAAAAAAGGAATAAATACAAGTGGCTCGGGGGTCAGACTACCCGAGAAAGCGAAAATCTAAATCCAAATTTTTAAACTAATCCCTAAGCCGTTTGCCTCCCCGGCAACGGCGCCATCTGACGAGTCGCTAAATACGTTGTTTAATTTGATCACGTTGTAATACGTGTACTTAGCGATTCAGTCAGAACCGAGAGAAGATCTCCGTGAAGAGTGTCTCGGCTTAATTTATATCCCGGGCAAGTTCGGGGTCGAACTCAGGGAGGCAAAGGAACAACTTGGGTTTTAATTTGAAAATAAAGATTTTAGATTTCCAGTGCGGTATTTTTTATATTTTTTTTATGCAACAAGAATACAAATGCAAGTGAATCAAGACACTTAGAAAACACAAACAAGGCCAAATTAATTTTAATGGAAAAGAAGTCCAATTTAGCCAATTCGTATTTTTCCTAGAATCCTAATCCAGTGATGAATGCAAAACATATTTTTTTAGAATTTTAGGGGTTAAAATGCAATAATGAAAAATGCACACTTTTTATGGGGTTTTCCGCAATTTATCACACAAACAGAAAGCAAAAATTATGAAAAAAATACTGGAACTAAAACATGATGCAAGGAAGCTACAGTAATATTTTTAGAATTTTTTGACAAGTTATGAATTTTTTATGGATTTTTTAGTGAAATCAGAGTGACAGTGAGTAATTAATTTCTATTAAATCCACGTTATCAAATTAATCAGAGTGCGATTTATTTCAGAAAGATATTTAGATGTGCAATTCAGGAGACTTGAAATTTCGCAAAAAGGATATTTGTGGATTTAATTAAAAATCAAATACTAAAAACACTCTACAATTTATTTCAGGCAGAAGACAACCCCTCTTTGGATGAAATTTGGACAGTACGTTAAACACTCTTCAAGGCATCACATATAATTTTTAGGGAATTTTTAGAGCAACCGTGTGTGAGATATAAATTTAAGTGCTCAAAATGGGTAAAATATGAAGATTTTCAATCAACCAATTTTAATTAATTACCCACAAGTCACAAAATACAAACAAACAATCACATGATAGAGGATAAGTTGCTCAACATAATGATATTTTTTATTGAGTAAAATGATGCAACAATGATGTCCAAATTAAGAGCCAAAGACAGGGGTATATACGCAAAAATCAGGAAACAAAACTTATGAACAAAACATGTACAGGGAACTTATTGTAAATACAGAAACTATAAATAAAATATTTACAATTTTTACAATAATAAAAATAATAAACAATTCACCTTCTTCCTCCTGGGAAGCATGAAGTAGGAACCCAAAATAGGGAAGCGTCGACGGTGGCTCGGCGGAGGCGCGGCGCGCGGGCCGGCGCGCGCGGAGGAGGTGGAGCGTGGGTCGGCGCCGCTGGGGCGGTAGGGGCCGCGCGAGGGAGCGCCCAACTGCTGGAGGTGACGATGGTGGCCGGCGTGCGCGCGTGGCAGATGGTGGAGGTGCGGCAGCCGCACGCGCGACTGAGGAGTGAGGAGGGAGGGGCGGCAGGCCTGTAGCGGAGCCGGAGGGGCCGCGCGCGGCCCGCGCCGTCGGTGATGACGGTGGAAGAAGGGCGGCGGCGGTGGGAACTCTCCCCCACCGCTGCTGCGTTGGTTTTTTTTTATTTTTTTTATTTTTTTTCTTTTTACTGCTGTAGCAATAATAAAAAAAACTCCTTTTTTTGTTTAAAATTTTTTTTATATTTTTTTTATTAGACAGAGAATAAGTACACAAAAAGTAGGGGGAAAATGATATGATGATAGTAGTGAAGATGATGAAATGAAGCTAAGTAAGTGGTAGTTAAAGAACCTTTTTTGTTTTAAATTTTTTTATATTTTTTTAATTTTGTTAAAACAGGCAATGAACATGATGAAAAAAAATGATATGATCATGGTGATGAAGATAAGGATATAAACAAATGGTGGATTTTGGGGGGTGAATTTGATGTGATATATATAAAAAATGCAAAACTAACAAGATGATAAAAAGTGAGAAAAAAAATTACCTACGATGAACGCGGATGCCTATGGAGTGCTCTCGTGAGCACGGTCTTCGCTCGAATCGCCGGCGTGCGATGAGCTCGAGCAGCGCGCGGTTGCGGCTGCGATGTTGGCCAAAAAACCAACGGATCACACCGGAGAAAGGGCCGTCGTCGCTCGACCGCGGTTGTGTCGCTGTCACCGATTCAACTCAGGGAACTAGGCTCTCCTCACATAAAGATGGATCAAAGGCAAATTGAGGAGGATGGGATGTATATATAGATGATGAAATGAGAGGTTATTAAAGTGGTGGGAGGTTATATTATTAATGGAGTTGAATGGGAAGTTTAAAAAATGGTGGAGTTGAATGGAGGTTGGTGGTAAAGAGTTGAATGGTGGTTATTGTAGAGAATGGAAATTAAATAAATAAATGAAATAAAGTTGGCTACTTTAATTACAATAATTTAAAAAGAGAAGATAAAAAGTGGAGAATTTACAAAAGAAGACAAAACACTATGTACACATTTTTTTACTTTTCTAATATGTATTTTTTTTGTTTTTTTAATAAGAGATATTTACAATAGAAAAATACAAAAAATAGTACAATTAAAATACAACACAATCACGATATTTTTGTATCTTTAGTAATTATGAAAGATACAATAAAAATTTAAGAAAGAATGAATATATACAAGGTATACAATGTACATCTAGGTCCCAAAACCCAACTTTTGCAAATGAGCTCCGATTTTAATGAAATCACTTCCGTTGGATAGATAATTTTCTAACTTGAACTTTAAAAGTGAGTTTGGTGAATTTGGAGTTCATACGGAGCGGGAATTTAGCTTGGAAGTTGGTCTTTACAGCTTTTCCCCATTGGGATCTAGGAGTATTTATTTGAGGTAAAATTTGTTTTGTATTTTTATATTTTTATATACATTGATATGAACATGTTGGAAAAAGAATTAGCCAAAAAGGAGTTGATATGAGATTATTAAAAATATATAAAGTTTTGGGCTATTTACATGTATAAAACTCCTTTGATTTTGCGGCTTTTTTTGTGTAATTTATTTTGTACAATTTAATATACAATAATTAGTGTGTTTTATTTACAAGAGACATTTTGTTAATTTATTGATTTTATGGACATTTTTATGAGCTTTTACTCGGGGATTTTGCTAAGATCAAGATATTGAGATGATGAATCGTGGATTCATCAGTCATGCATACATGGTGTTAGTTTATGTGTCCCTTCTTCGTTAGCATTAATGGAAGGCGTTAAATGCTGAAAATTTTGCCCTTTTTTTAAATCTATCATATTTTCAAATCACGCCACTTAATGTTCTCCTCTCCCTTTATCTCTCCTCTCAACTTCGCCTCCCTAATGACGCTTCTGCCGTACTCCACCTCTAACACATTCTCCTTCCCACCACCCCCTCCCTCCCCATCACCACGTTGTCACGTTACATCTCCCCTCATGCATTGTGTCAACCTCCTCCACCTTCAACCATTTCCCCAACGTCATATTTGCAAAGTCCATGCATTTCAAATTGTCCCCTTATTCCCTTTTTCTCCTCCGCCTCTTTGGGCTCATACATCACTAGGATCCCATTCCCATTTGGATGTCCCCATCTCATCAACTTTAAGTCAACATGACCACTTTTTTCTTGCCACAAATTCAAAAGCATCAAACCTCTCATTTTCGTAAAAAAACCAATACAAATCAAAATTGTACCAACTGTACTTAATAATTGAAGAATTTGACAGAAATGTGAAGAATTATCCCTTATCTCTTGCGTGGCTCAAGTGGATTTCTATGAATGGTAGTTGAAAAACTCGTGAATAACCTCACTAATTTTGTGAAATTATAGCGTTGTTCATTGTAGGCAAGCAAATTCAGATTAATCAAAATGACCACTTAATGAATATTTAATTAAATACGAAAGCAGTCAAATTTATTTACTTGGGCAAGCCTAAGGTTGACCTCAGGGAAACCACTGTCTCCTTAGGATGATTTTCAAATAAATTAGATGCTAGATTTTTAAGAGAATTTTTTTGGCAAATTTTTAAGCAAACAATGATGAAATGTAAATGCAGAATTTTAATTAAGGTTAAATTAGCTTAAGATATAAAATCCAAATTAATAAGCAATTAATCTCAAAAATCCAAAAAGCTAATTTTCCTTAGTTATTTATGCAATGAAAAATCCAAAACATAATTTATTGTATTTTTATAACAAAAAATGCATGCATGAAAAGTCAACAATTTCTAGGAGTTTATATGTAATTATTCATGCAAATGAAATGTGAAAATTATGAAAATTTAACATTAAGTAAAGAAGGATGAAATTAACCTACTATAATTTTTTTGAAATTTTTAGATGTAAAATGTATTTTCTATGAATTATACAATACAAACTATGTGATTTCCAATAAATTAATTTTAATAACTAACAAACCTATGTGTCTAGTCATGATATATCCGGGAAAAACTATAAATCCTAAAAATATTAAGTTTGTAGAGAATTAAAAATCAATTACATCAATCACAAAATAATTTATTTGACCTTAAATATGTGTGCAATTGAAATTTTTTGGGGACATTACATAGCACAATTAATCTACTAAATGTAATTTTTTATTATTTTTGAGACAAGGAATAATTAACTATGGATTACTGAAGCTCAAATGGGTAAAATATGAAATTTCACGACAAATAAAAAATAAATAATTCCAAGATCACGAAAATATAAATACATCACCACATCGTAGAGCATTAATTGAACAAAATAATGCAATTTTTGGAATTTAAAAATGATGACAAATGAAGGTTCAATTAACAATAAATACATATTTTAGTATATAAATTAAGAAAACTAAAGTATTAAACATGCAAGGGGACCTAAGTGTAATTACCTAAACCTACAAGGGGTTTGTGGAATTTTCCCAAATATGGGGCATGTACCGCACATGCTTCTGGTCAGTTGGGACTTCATTATGACTCTAGAGAAAGATGAGGGCCTCTCTATAATTTTCCTCATTCCCCACTTGTGGGGCACATGTGAGGGAGGCTCGGGCGGTGAGCGACACTTCGGGTCCCAAAGCTCTACGTGGTTGCACTTACTCGCTTCGGCTGCACCGAAGCACTAGGATTGGGATCACTTCAGGAAGCATAATGTGGCACGAAGATGGCCATTGGATCAAGGCTTGGACCTTGATCTGACGTCGACTGCACGTTGAGAGTGAGCTGGCCGGAGGAGGTGTAGCCCAGTGGCGTATGGAGATGGCATGGGACCCTGATGGGTTGAAAGCACTCGAGGATGGTGGTGAACCTATGGCATGGCACCTTTGTGATCGTCCAATGGTGATCACATGGCAGGAGTGAGGGGCAAGTGGGCTTATATGATTTGGGAGAGCATGATATTGTGGCGCTAGCAAGCTCGAGTTGATGCTCATCTGAGGGTGGTGAGCGTCGAAGGCGATCAACGAGGCGATACGATGGTCGACATCGAAGAAGAACAAGGGTGGGGCGGTGGCTAGTGCGAGGGCTAGTCGATCAAATGCGGTAAAGGATCGGGTTGAGGGAGTTAGGTGGTTGATCATCAGAGTAGAGGAGCCGAGAAAGTGGATAAGAAGGAAATCGAAGGAGACGAAGAAGAAGAAGAACATAAAGGGGAAGGGAAGGAGGAGAAGAATAATTACATGGGGGTTTATCTGGGAGGAAGATGGAGGAGTGCTTATCGTCGCTTAACCCATGGTAAGCAGAGCTCGATGAGCTCGAAGAACTCACGATGGTGGAGATGGTATCCCATGTCGGATCACACTTGCAGAGGAAGTCGTAGCTCGTTGGAAGGGTCCCACTCGCTATCATTGGTGACCCATGTTATAGAACTCTCTCTCTCTTCGTCACTTTCAAAGATGGCCGATAAGGGCGGAGGGCAGACATAGAGAGACCTTTTATGGGCTGTTAGGGAGTGGCCAACGAGCACAGAGTGTGGGAGAGAGTGACGAGGAGCGATTGTGATTAGGGGAGATGGTTGAGGTGTAGATGGTTGGACGAGAGATGTAGCGAGAGGGGCGGTGGCACAAAGATTGCGGGCAGAGGTGGAGGCTACACTGCAAGAGGTAGATAGGTGAAAAACCCTATATTCACCCTTTTAATAGTGTCGAATTAATGTTCAAATTTCGTATAGGTAGGCAAAGTTGGATTAATAAAAAAATCGTTAATTAATGAATTAATCGATCAAAGTGAGCGGTTATATATTTTTTACTTAGGCAAGCCCAAGGTCGAACTCATGGAGGCCAATGTCTCCTTAGATTTATTTTTAATCAATCTAGATGTTATATTCTCAAGGAAATATTATTTTTTTGGTATTGTTAATTGCAATAAATGAATTACATGCAATTTAGACTAAGTTTGGGGACCAAAATGTAAATTACATTCAAATAGTATCAAAAAACTCTCAAACTTGGTCAAACTGTAAAAAATGATGAAATTAGACTACTGCAGTTTTTTACAATTTTTGGATGGAACTTTTTTTTGAATTTAATATACAGACTAGGTGATTTTGAGTCAATTAATTTTAATAAATACCAAACGTAATATTTTTCAGAATCTAAATTATTTTAGATAGGTCTATGTGAATGATGTCTAGAACATTTCTTAATTCCTAAAAATACTATGTAAGGAATTAATTAAAAGACAATTATGAAATTTACCATTTCATTTATTTTGATCTCGATGTGCATGCAAATGGGATAATTTGTGGGTACAAAGTAGACCAAACTCAACTCTAGCTACTTTGATTTTTTTTGTAATTTTTAGAGTACGAATTAATTTAATATCAATTTCAGAATAGAATTAGATAAAATATGCAATATTTCACTAAATCAATTATAGTTAATAAAACAATGCTCATAAAAAGTACAAATAAAACATCTATTATATAAAGAATCAATTATTCTGAAATAGACAATTTTCAGAATAATAAAATGATGATGAATAAGAGTTCAAACTAAAAGATATATGCTGGGGGTCTAATTGCAAATACAGAATTGAAAATGAATAAAAAAAGTGCACAAAGCGCTTCTTTAATTAACTAGACCCGTTGGGGTCTTGCTACAATTTCTCCAAGCTCGCAAGTGCGTGGCTCGTGCATCTTCCTGGAGGGGATGTTTCAGTGATATCCTGAATCTTCGGGGAGTTCTAGTGTAAATTGTACCTCTTTGCACGTGCTCGTTTACTGGCAGGGACGTTTATGGAATTTGTTGAAGCACAAGGGTGTCGCTCATGTGAGGGGACTTTTGTCCCTTTCTTCTTTGATGACATCGGAGGAGGGGGAGGCAGCTCTGACACGGGCTGAAGGGCGGCAGAGGAGGAAGGGGAGATGAGGCAACGCATCGAGAGCTCGGCCAAGGCGAGACGAGAAGTGCGGTGGAGCAGCGGAGGCTTGTGCGGGAGTGTGCGCCACACGCCCGGTGGTGTGGGCATGCGAGGCGAGGGCGGGCGTCGAAGTCGAATTGCAAGAGCTCGTAGTTGAGAGTTGGCGACCTGGAGGGCTGTTGGTGGTTGGTGACGATGCCTCGACCGAGGAAGGGGTTCTGCAGGCAGAAGATGCGACGGTGATGGTCAGTTGTGGGTGGCGCGACTGGCAAGGGTTTCTACAGTGGGCGAGGCCGAGACGGAGGCTCGGTAGGTAGGCTGAGGAGCAAACGGTGGCAAGGAGTCGGTGCATAGGGCTTGTCCGCTGGATCGAAGGGCTCGACCTGGGCTTCTCGATTGCAGAGGCTGCTGCGATGATGGCAGTTGTTGGGTGCAAGGAGATGAACGGAGGGTGCTTCGTAGTAGGTGGAGGAGTAGAGCTGTCCTTCGACCACGATTAGGCTGGAGTTGGAAGGCTGTGAAAGGAGAGAAGAAACAATGAGGGAGATAATGAGGTGGTGGAGTCGTGAACAACTATCAGAGGAATGGAGGATCTTGAAGAAGAATGGAGGAACAGAGGAATGGAAGAAAAATAGAAGAATCCAAAGTGGAGGAAAAAAGGGAGGAAGGAAGAAGGTGGTGCGAGAAGGATCGCCTGGGGTTCATCGGAGGGATGGGGGAGCTACGCTCGACCCCGGTTCATGTCCTCGATTGGTTCTCCAGTGAGGCACCAAGAAGCTCAGCGAGAGCTTTGTGAAGCTCTGCAACAAGGTGTTCTACCGCACCTTGGATCTCGTCAAGAACGAAAGGGTGTCATCGTTACACGACATGAAAACCTTGTGGCTGTCACCTTGGAAGGAAGGGTGTTGGGCCTCTCCTCACTGATGGCGGATCCATTGCAATGGGGGAGGAGTGGACCCCTTTATTGGCGATTGAATTGAGGGCTGGAAAGTGTGGTGGCGTGGGGAGGAAGAGAGGGAAATGTGGAGGAGCGGGTCATGCGAGAAGTGGTTGAGATTGGCGAGGACCGCAGGGGGTTATGAGGGAAGGAAGAGGGTGCGATTGTGGATGCGTGCAATGGTTCTTGCAGAGGAAGCGAGCGGAGGGAGGTGATTGCCGCTGCGAACTGCGCAAGGAGGGCGAGTCGCGCAGGAGAGAAGGGTGAGAAAAGGGTACCATGTGGCATGCCTTGGGGTCGCCACCCAACAAAAATAATAAAATTTAAATAAAAATAATAAATAAATAAAGATAACTAATTAATTAAACTAATTGAAATAAATTAAAATAGATATAATAACAATTTAAATAAATAAATAATAATTAAAGTAATGAATAAATAAAAATAAATAAATGAGTAAATAATATTGTAATATAAATAAAGTAAATAATAGTTAAAATAATAAATAAAATAAAGTAAAAATAGGGCGACACATGGCAGCTCTAGGAGTTGCCACGTGTCGTTTCCAGAAAATTCACAAATTAAATCGAAAGAAAAATAAAAAATAAAAGGGGTTAATCAAAAAGCGGTCAACACGAAAGTTGCTCGTCTCGATGAGATCTACAACTTTTATGAAGGACCAAAAATCAAAATAAATCATATGTAGAAAATGTATCTTTGGTGGTACCTTATAGGTATAAAATGGCACATTTTTATATCTTACAGTTTTTTTGTCATTTTACATAAGAGAAAAATCAATATAAAAATAGAGAAAATATAAAAGGAATATTTACAACTTATTCTTTTTTTGTATTTTTTTTAATAATTAAGAAAATAAAAGGATAAAATAAAGGTATTTTGGTCAATATGTAAAATATACAATAGGGGCCCAAAATTCAAGTTTCACATACGAATTTCGATTTTTATGAAATTGATCTCGTTTGTAACGTCTTTGAATGTATATTACTTTAAAAGTGAGTAGATCTAAATCAGATCGTGTATGAGAGAGATACATGTTTTAAGGTTCTTACTCTCAAACTAGGGCTCGAGTTTTATTAGTCAATTTTACAAGTTATTATTATTTTTTGATATTTTTCTTTTATTAGTGTTAGTATTATATATACGATAGAGTTGATTTTATTAGATTTGGAGTTAGTATAAAATGGATACAAATAGGTGAATTTATCCAATATACATGCGAATATTTACATGTGAATTTAGTTCCTTATTTAATGCAAATATGAATGCTAAAATGAAGACATTATTTACACATGCATGAATGCTAATAATGCAATATAGATTTAGAAATGAAGCTAATTACTCGGGAACACAACTCTATTTTCAACTTTTAGAGTGATGAATCACAAATTCATCAATAGGAAGAAAGCACATTGGAGAGGATCAGGTCCATGGTCGTTTGATCAGTTGAGATCGAACAATCACGTATGTGCCACATGGAGTGGGATTAAACAAATAAGATAAATAAAAATAAAAAAAATAAATTAATAATAAATAAATTTAAAAAATTCAAGACTATTGGATGAAGATCCCTTCATCCAACAACCCAAACCAAGGGTGGGTAAAGGGACTTAAGAAGGGCAACACGTAGCGTCTCCAGGAGCGACCACATGTCGCTCCAAGAATATTTAGAAAAGAAAATAAAATAAAATCAATAAATATAGAAAATGAGGTCAAATCAAAAGGTGATCTTTATGAAAGTTTTTCATTTTTATGAGATCTACAACTTTCATGAAGGAACCAAAATCAAAAGAAATTATATGTACAAAATGTATTTTTGGTGGTACTCTATGCATATAAAATACTATATTTTGGATTTTCAATTTTTATTATTTTTAAATAAAATAAATTTTTTTATTTAGATAAATAAAATAAAAATATTATATTTTACATATTAATCTCATTTGTTTGATATTTTTAATGATTAAGAAAAATAAAAAAATAAAATGAAAGGGACTTATATACAAACTCGAAGTGATTTATTTTATTTTATTTTTTAATTTAATTTTTATTTAGATTTCTGCCAATTTTATTAAAGCATAAATCAAGGAAAGTAAATGTAAAGGAAATAAATAAAAAAAGTTATTTTTGTACATAAAATGATAGGGTCAAATCAGATAAAATATACAATATACAATGAGGTCCCAAAATACAAGTTTCACATATGAACTCCCATTCTTTTGAATTTGGTCTTATCTTGTAGAAATTGAATGTATATTATTTCAAAGGTGAGTATGATTTCATAGGAGACTATGTGAGAGAGATATTCACATTTACAGCTTTTTATCTCAAAACTAGGGATTGGATTTTATTAAGCAATCATACAAGTTAGTATTTTTTGATATTTTTCCTTGATTAATGATGGTAATATGTACTTATGAATCGCTAAATGCATGTATTAATATAGATCCATTGTAGCACGATCATTTAGTGTGTCACACATAACCGACTAGAAGATCTCCACGAGGAGGATTCAACTTTAATTTATATCCTTGGAAGTCCAGGGTCGAACACAAGGATACGAGAAATTTAATAATTAAATATAAAAGTCAAATATTTTTATTGAAAATTTATAGTTAATGAAGTGGGGCAAATGCAAAATTTACGAAAGAGATGATTCTTTTAACACTCATTTTTATGCACTTGAATTATATGAAAATCATGAAGCACAACCAAATAGCTTATAACACTCGCTATGCAAGTAAAAGCACAATGAACAATAATCACAATAATTTCTTGAATTAATTGAAAATTCAATGAGTTCCAAAATCCAATCCGAAGATAGGTCTAATCAATACATGATCTAGAAAGTAATTTAAAGTAATAATGATATTTAATTCACTTCATTACACAAAACAAGCAATTAAATCAATCACTAACTTAAATGATAATGATACATATTAACTAATAATTATCCAATAAGATTAAGAAGCAAGACATCAATCATGATGAATTGCTTAAAACAAAGACAATTTCAACTTCAACTAAGGATCTAACTAAGCACTTAGAAGATGAAATAGATCATGCGTGATTTTTATATCAAAATTAACCACAAAGCACACCAATACATAGAGTAAAAAAAATAGCTTTCAAATGAGATTAAAAATACTTTAATTGGATTTATAGATGAAAAGTTATTTAATAATCAATCCATGGGTACAAATGCAAGAAAAAACTCCCAAGTTTTCTTACAAATAAGGACAAACATAGACTAATTTGCATTCAAATAACCTATAAGGAATAGTATGCAATTTTTAAAAAAGTAGAAGGATACAAATATAAATAAACGATTATTCAAGGGCTTATCTGTAGTTTCTCAAGAGACACGTATTGTGCACGCGCTAACAAAGGACTGGATTGCAATTATGGAGTTTGGCAAGGGCTTTGCTGCAAAAGCATTAGGTCACATGTATTCTGTGCGTGACTTTACTTAGGCAGAGTAAGGCTTGGTATTGTCGTGTTAACTGATCCCTGGCTTTATTCAGGTTCTGGTGCAATGAAGCAGAGGCTCGTTGTGATGCTCGGCCGAAGATGTGGCAAAATCTATACTCTAAGATCTTGACCAAATTGAGCAAATCCAATGGTATCTACTAACCGAGATCTTCTCCTTCTTCTTCCACGTGCGGTAGAGGAGCCTGTGCTTAAGCGACCTTACTTCTATGTCATCATACCTCCCTATATAGCTTATAGGTTGCTAAAGCTTTGCTTAGATGACACGAGAATGCTAATGTTAGGGATAAGCCCTGTAGGTGTCTCAAGCTCTGATTGTACGACAACTCATCAGAGGATAAAAGCTTAAGGATTTTTCTGATCGAGCTCCGACTATTGAATGTCTGCAAGAGTTAGATACAAAGCCCTACCTATCGTAAATCTAGTGGATGCTAATGAGGGGAAATTGAGGCCTATCTGAGAGTGGAGGATCAAGCCCTAGTGGGTCTCCCTGTCGAACATATGTGGAGAAGAATCGAAGCAATAACAAACAATGAAGAAGCGATTAGGATCGACTGGATGCACGCGTGAATGTCTGGGATGAGATGAATAAGTACTACAGATTCATAGATCAAAGGTTACTACAAGTAAGGATGATTAAATCAACGAAAACGCGGAGGGAATCAGGTCAAACATCTTACTTGGAGATGAATCGAACCTTTGGATGGATTTGAAGGATGAATCTTAAGCCTGATTGGGATCGAAAACCCCGATTTTTGCTTCACGAACATGACCGATGCACGGAGCTCTAGCACACCTTTGATGGAGGTCTGCGAAACAAGATAGTGCTCGTGGATCTCGCTAGTGAAATAACTCTATCTTTGATCTCTCTCAGTGTATCCTCTCTGTAATAGAGGTTAGCAAAAGTTCAGAGTTATCGCAAGGAGTGGTGGATGCCTTGTAAGTTGGTTGTAGGTCAATTTTTGATGAAATTGAAGTTTAGGAGTTGCTGACAAAGATGGAGGTTTCAACAACCTGTAGATGAAAGGAGGTTAGATGTTAAGGGAAGTTAGGGTTAGAATGAGAATTACTGATGTTAGGAGAAGAGAATGGTTGTGTCAGTTGGTCAGAAAATAACTGGAGGTGGTTAGAAAATTTAGAAGAAGTTTACGTGATGTAAAGAGTCACATCTATTGGAAAGGGGAGGCAGATGTTAATGATGACATCTGGGCCATTGGATTAAGATCTAATAATCCAAATGGGGCGCTAACAAGCTATTTGATTTGCAGAATCAAGAGATAATTAGACGCTTCTGATTGTGGCGGGGATGACTAAATCTAAGCCATCTGATCAGATGATCTAAAAGAGAGATAGGTGGCTAAATAGGGATGGGCCACGTGGCAGGCGTCTGAAATGCCATAAAGCCCAATCAAAATGAGTAAAATTCATAAATTCAAAGTTAATTAAAAAAGAATTAGTTAGGATGGAAATTAGAAAAGTGGTAAACATGAAAGTTGTATATTTCGATGAGATCTACAACTTTCAATAGAAGTCAAAGAGATCAGAGGTCATCTATACATAGATACAAATTAAATACTAAATAAAACCATATAAAACAATCTTCTTTATTTTTATATTTTTATTTTTTGGGGTTTTGTGTTTTATGTTATTTTATTTATATACAAATTTATTCTAATGTTTATTTGTTTTTGAATAAGAATAAATACATAAAATATTACACGATACTAGGTTATGATAATATACAATATAGTTTCAATTATAAACAACACACACATTAGTAATTAGTATTATTTGTTATTGAATCTTCGTGCTTAACTTTAGCAATAGAGTTAATATTGGTGATTAATGATGATAAATAAGAGATTTATCATCCCTCTATACTTATGCTAAGCTCATCCTCGGGCTAATAAATAAAGAATTAGTTAGAGAGACAACTTAATCACTAAAATCCCTGACATGTGTGATGAATCTCGGATTCATCACTCTAAATCTCATTTATTAAGTTCAAATCCCTCAAAATCATCAACATTTTTGCATTTATTCTGCATAATTATCATTCATGCATGTTTCCATAAGAATTGCATTTTATCCATTATGTTTGCACAAAATAAGAAGCCAAAAATCTCAGCCAAAATTAACCTGTAAATAGCCTAACTTCCCTGATTTTTAACTCCTTCTTGCTAACTCCGAATGATCCAAAACCACCTCCACTGTGTACATATCACTCACAAGAATAAATGAAAAATAAAAAATATAATTAACCCAAATAACTGGACCAAAAACCCAAACCATAGTTTCAGGATTTTCGGACTAAAAGCCCCATATCTGCCCCATCCAGTGTCTGATTTGATCCTGCTCACTTTTGAACTAATGTACATTCAATTACCTTCAAAACAAGACCGATTCAAGTAAATCGGAGCTCATATGTGAAAGTTGGGTTTTGAGCCTCTTTTATATATTGTATATTTTAGCGGTTTTTGACCTGATATTTTATGTACGTATTTAACCTACTAATAAAATCCAAAAAAATACATTAATGTGTAAATATTTATATCTGATTTTTACCATATTTTTTCTGATTTTTATCTGATTTAAAAATGACAAAAATTTATAAAACCCAAAAAATCAAGGTATTCTATGTACATGGGATATCCCAAAAATATCACTTTATGCATTTGATCGATTCTGGGTTTGATGTATTCATGAAAATTTTAGATCTCATCGAGACGAGCAATTTTTGTGAAGAAACATTTTCAATCCATGTCATTTGCTATTTATTTTTGATTTTACAAAATCTTTATCTGTAGATTTTTCTAGTGCTGACACGTGGCAGCCCCTGGGGCCGCCACATGTCAGCCATTTTTGGCCCCATGATTTATTCGTTTTCATTAAAAAAATTAAATTAAAAAGGCACCGTACGTGCCTCCCAGGCATGTGCTCCGCACGTGAACTGCTCCCTCTCCCCATTTTACGCCACATGGCGACCTCCTGGCCATCCGATCATCGCCCGATCGGACGGCCCAGGAGTCACCTTCAACCTCCCAGGTCCCCGCCCCTCTGTATCCTCCGTACATCTCACAACCGGCCACCAACCGCCCCTCCGCAACCCACGTCGTTGACCTCGTCTTCAACCGCCCCCCACCCTCGTAAACTCCGCCAACAACCAACGACCTCCCCACATCTAGCGATCTTCATCGCCGGCCTCTGCTATTTAAGAGCTTCGACAGCCCTCGTCCTACCGCATCCGCTGATCCCTCGTCGAAGAGTTCCTCCATTGGCCATGACAACCATGTGATCTCCATCGCCAGCGTGATCTGAGGTTCCATAACCTCGTCGTAGCCCCGCCCTCCGTAGCTGCTCCGCTCCGATAGTCATCGTCGAGCCCCCGCTCCCCCAGGTATCTCCTCCTCCGCATCAACACCCTTCTTCCTTCATCAAGCCCTCCATCTCCGATCTATTTCTCTCTCGATCATTTTCCCCTACATCAACCCCATCGCTCCCCAAGCACCTCCGACCTACACCTGCTCCATCTCGCTCCATCGACAACGCTCATCTGCTCTGATTCCACGTAGAGCAGCCGCCACAATGCCCTCGCCACCTCCTGGCCGGAGCCAGGAGTCGCCTTCATCGACAGCCACCTGAGCCGGCGTAGCTCCTCGCCTCCGCCTTGAGCCGGCCCCTCCTCCACCTCACAACCGGTGGCCAGCCTTCAGAACGACCCCACCACCGTGGCCGAGGGCCTCCTCCGCCTCTCCACCAACGATGCAACGCTCCTCGCCACCGACCAGCACCAGTGTCCTCCGCGCCTTCATCGACAACCACCGTAGGCCGGGCCTCCACCGCCTTGCTCGTCCTCCACCGCACGGTCGGGCGCTCCGATCCGAGACCCCCCGCGCACGTACGAGGCACGTGCATCCGGGGGGGGGGGGGATGTCAGCATTACATAAGCCCAGGGGTCACGTGCTGCGCACGTACCCCGTGGGCAATTTGCAGAAACACCCCCGGCCTCCCTCCATTTTGCGCGTCAGCCCCTGCCGACTAGGGGTCACGTGCATCGCACGTGACCTTTGGTAAAATTGCAGCAGTATCCTCCAGTTGCTCGATAATTACACTAGGTTCCCCCTGCACTTTATTTATTTTGTAATATTGCACTTCTACCCCTATATTTCTTTATTATTCTAGACCTCTACATTGCTTTATTTAATTATCCAAAAATAGCATGATGTTCTTCCATTAATTCTCTATTGTTTGACATAGTATGGACATTTTTGTGAGTAGCGGTTAATTAATAATTATTTATCTTGTGGAAAATTGCAAATTTTGTCCATTTTATGCTCTTAAATTTGCTATTGATTAACCACTGCTCTAAAAATTCCTGAAAAATCACATATTTTAGAATTAATGTGCTTCACATTTGCTATTGATTTGCATCTGCATGCATATATTGCCCTGTAAAAATCATTTTGCATATTTCAGTATTCGATTTTTAATAGGTATTAAATCCCACATTTTCGTGGTTAGGATTTTTCTGAGGTCCCTTACATAGTAACAGATCTTAGATAATTTTATCCCCTAAAATAAGTAGGTTTAATCTTTATTATAATTAAATATTGAAATTTATTTTGTTTATACCTAAAAATTCATAAAAAATTCATATTGCATCCAAAAATTCCAAAAAAGTACAGTGCATTCATTTCATCATAATTTACATTATGGCCAAGTTTCATTTTTTTCGGACACCATTTGAACGTAATTTGCATTTTAGTCCCTAAAATAGGCCGAAATTGCATCTTGCATCCCTTATTTGCATTAAAAATTCCAAAAAAAGACTGCCTCGAAAACCATACACGAACTTTGATAGACATAAATCTGGGTTATTCCTTTGCCTCCTTATGTTTGATCTTGGGACTTGCCCAAGTAAAATAAACATAAAACCACGTGATTGAAATTGAATAATTATTTGTGATTATTTCTTGACCGATTCCGATTGCCGCCTACAAAGAACGACAAATTAAATTTTATGCACGATGATAAACACATCTTTCTTAACGCAGCGAATTTCGGAACCGTCAATGTGCAAGTGAATATACAAGGCTTGATTTAACGTATAACAATAGGTTTTTAGGAATCGTAAAACTCTAAGTTGATCTAAGGATTAACCAAAAGGAATTCAACTCCTCTAATTGTCAGACTATTAAGGTGCGTGTGTAGAATATCTTTCAAATGAGACATGGTCCTTCCATCCATAAGGAAGGCCTTCAATCTCAACCATTTATAATTAATCATGTGGTAGGTATTTATAGAATGTTAATATTATTTATAAATTAAGCAAAAATCCATTTTGGTCTTTATATATTATCTAAATAATATGTAAACACCTAAATTATTTCCTCAATTAACGTTATCTTAATTGCTTATTCAAATTAGAAACCCTAATTTTTTGTCATCATGCATTCCATGCAGGGGGCAAGGTGACGTCGCCTGGACCTCTCCTCCGCGCAGGCGGAGGTCTGCTCGCACGATGGCGACTGGTGGATGACGGTGGAGATACACAGTGGGTGCGGTTCTCCTCTTGCAAGTGGTGGGCGGCGACGGTGAAGTTTCGCACGGGGTGGCAACGTTAATGGTGATAGTGCTCCAGGTGGACTCGACGATAGATGGAGAAGCTCGCGGGGACTGGGCTCACACGAGGGCGGTGTGGCTCCGGAGGCTTGCGCGAGGTGCATGGCACAACTGGCGATGGTGGTCCCACAATCGGTAGAGAGACTCTTGGTAGTGTTTGAAGAGGTCGGTGGCGGCCTTTGGTGGATGACGATGGGAGATTTGGTGCCTCGTGCAAAGGAGCTACTCCTCTCTACGGAGGTTATGTGGTGACTGGCGGGATCTGCAGAGATGTGGTATGGGCAGCAACAACCAAGGTGGGTGGCGACACATGCCCTCCGGAGATCGACGATGGGGTAAAGTTGCGATGCTCCTCGAGTAGCGATGGATGGATCTTAAGGAGCAGTGGACGGTGATGACGACGACGTGTGTATCATTGTGGTGACTGCACAAGGAGGCTGTGCAACCATTATGATTTACATATTTCATATGTATAATACAATTTTGATATTTATTATTACAATTTTGATTTGTATTAGACATATTTGATGTGTATTTTTACATATCAGATGGATGCGAATGAAAATTTGTAGTTTTTATGTGTATTATACATTTTGGATGTGCATTAATATTTTAGATGTGTGTTATACATATTGAAAACATGTATTAAACATTTTTATAAAAAAATATAGATTTCACATAAATCAAAAACGTAAAAATAGCTAATGTATTGCTAATATGAATTATATTCTACATATAACCATATAAATTTTACAAAATGACTAATGAAATTTGAATGAATCACATATTATACAAAAAATACAATCGGTACATAAGGATACAAACATATGTCTCATGTTATGTCGTACATCACAAAACTAGACATTATTTAAATATAGTATTACAAAAAATACCAAAATTATATCTAGCTACATTTAGTATTTCGAAATATTAAATACTATATGTAATTAATGCGAAACATGATGACCAAAATACCCTTTTGGGCCAACAAATTGATCACACCGTTAGATTTGAATCTAATGGCTATGATCGTTGGCCTTCCATACACATTGGAAAGGCCCCCCATACACACACACATGGGGTTGGGGAGCATGCACCCAGGTGCATGTAATTTTACATGCATCGGTGCCTATATCTTCCATGTTTTTTTACATTTTTAGAAAATATCACATGTATATTCATCTACATCTCTCTCCATTACGCCATTCGAATTTCGTCAGAAACAGAGACTCCTATGCCCTCCATCTAGAACAGGTCGATTACAACAATTCTAAGACTGTTAAAATTACCTGGTTCTAGATGGAAGGCGTATGAGTCTCTGTTTCTGACGAAATTCGAATGGTATATAGGAGGGATATATGGATGAATATACATGATGATATTTTCCAAAAAAAGTAAAAAAGTGGAAGATATAAGCACCAGTGCATCTAAAATTACATGCACCTGGTGCATGTAATTTTACATGCACCGGGGCTTATATCTCCCATATTTTTTATTTTTTGAGAAAATATCACAGTGTATATTTATCTATGTATCCCTCCAACATGTCATTCGAATTTCGTCAGAAACAGAGACTCTTATGCCCTCCATCTATAACAGGTCGATTACAACAATTCTAAGACTGTTAAAATTACCTGTTCTAGATGGAGGGCATAGGAGTCTCTGTTTCTGACGAAATTTGAATGACATCTTGGAGGGATATATAGATGAATATACTCGGTGATATTTTCTAAAAAAAATAAAAAATGTGGGAGATATAAGCCCCGGTGCATGTAAAATTACATGCACCAGGGTGCATACTCCCTTCTCTCTCTCTCTCTATATATATATATATATGTATATATATAAGAAGTATGACTTAGTGTAGACTGTACCATGAGAGTAGAATCAAAATATCACCAAAAAGTCCAATCTCAGAAGCTCTCCTAAGGACACAACCCTCAACACTAGGGAATAAATATAGTCTTGCTTCAATCCACCGTCTCTTTAGTTTGTCATACTTCAATGGTATAATTGGAATGCCAGATTATGGAGGATGTAGGATTGTGTACTTATTTTCTCTTCCTCTCATTGGAATATGATTCTCTCAAATGCCAATATTCAACACGATTTCATTTTTGTTTTGCCAATCAGCGTGTCCATCAAAGAGAAATTTGAGCCATATGTACTTGTTTTCCTGGGAATACACCGTGATGCATCTTTTTATAGTATCTAATATACATGCATCCAGATTTATAGCGCTAACGATGCATAGTCCTTTTTGATGTACTATCCCGACTCATAAAAGCCTAATGATTTGGTCCGATAGACACTTAAAGGTTGGGAGCGCTCGCCTTGAATGTAGCTCATATGATGTAACTTTGTAATGTGATGAGCTTTTATTTTCTCTTTTCATCATTTTTTGAGGGAACTTCCATATTTTTTGGCTAGCTCCACCATGTTTACGAAGGATTGGAACACACTGAACAACTTATTAAATTAATGTCATTACACCCTGGAACTTTACGTCAAAGTAAAGAGATAGCATGAGAACAAGTCACATACTGGCTAAGATGCTGACAATCAAGTTTCATGAAGACTTCATTAATTTTATCCCATCATCGAGCATCATGCAGATCATGTCCAAACTCAAGCTTCAAATCCCAGTTCCTTAATGATACCTTGACTCGTCTCAATAATAAATGCACTCGTGCACGTGGTGTAAAATCCAAATTCTTTTAAGGGAGATTAAGCATGAGTATAGCATGCATATCTTTTAATAACGAGGTATGAATTTTTAAGTCCAAAACTCTAATAATTAAGACAAGATCACTCTAAGTTTATGAACTCCTTAAATCAAGTGTTAAAGATCATGCCTTGAGTACATAGGGAAAGTGTCGGGGAATAGCACCAATTAAAATTTAGTAACTTAATTATTTACACAAGAATTAATGAATTATTAGTTTTTATTAAAACATAGACAACAGATTTGTTACCCTAGTCAAATCAATAGAGAGAACACACAAACACATTAGGATGCCCAACATCACAACATTACAAGCTTTAGCTCCTTACAAATCAAGATCTGTTCTTCGAGGTCTAAAATCACAAGCCACCTTATGTTTCAGATGTTTCTTTCTAATAAAATACACCGAAATTTGAGTATGAAAGATCTTCATTAACTTGGAATTTCAACCTTCTGGAATGATGCCATTCTTCCTCAAAAGTAATATCCATATCTATATGGGAAGCCTTAACATTCTTCATAATCATGGGAAGACGAATCAAACCTTGAAATTCTGCAACAAACTTTTGGATTTTCTTTAGAAATGAAAAAACTAGACGCAATAGGATGACCCAACTTACAAGACATGTGAGAATTCAAGGACTAAACATCCTCGAAAAATGGTAAGGGTACCTCAATATCTAATTATTCTATCAGTATATCATCCATCACAATCGACATCACTCTTTTCAATGAAATCTTTATCAACTTGATCTTCCAAAAAGTAGAGTTGAAATCCATACTTTCCTCCATGTATAACTCTGAAGACTCTAAGGTAAGACAACCTTAAAAAGAATAAAGATGAAACGATACGGTGAATCATCGTGACCTCTTAGTTACCTAAAACACCAAAGAATACTGAAGAGACACAACAAAATTAATGAATTTATTTTTGATTTTTATTAGATCTTGAATAAAGTTAATTAGTTAGACTCATTTACACTATTAGCTTTAAAAATAATTTTTGAAATCTTTTTGCAAACAATGTCACATAGATATAGATTTTTTTCAAAATTTCACAAAGATTTTTAAAACAGTGTCAATCCGAATTTTCACAAAACATGTAAAATGCTTGAAAACCATGTAAAATATGTATGCAGTTTTCAAAAATCATTACAAAATATTTTGCACAAAACTCAGTTCAAAAATGTCTTATGATACCCATAACCCCAATAATTTGATTTTTTTAAGTGTGAGCTATGGCTAGAGTAAATATATAATATATACGATAGACTCCCATATACTTAGCTTTTCCTATATTCTCATAGCACAAAGTGATATGAAGCCATAGCTCAACTAAACATAAAACAATCTACAAGAACTTAGTAGAGATTAAGACTAGTCTAAGAATAAGGAAGAATGAGTCATAATTAATTTACAAGGAAGGTCCCCCTATACCTAGGTTTTGAAAAGCCTAAGTAAAGAGATAGAGGTGAATACAAGGGAGAGACCTGAATAGAAGAAAAGGTATGGACAAATCCCCCTATAATTAGTCTAATAATAGCCTAAGTATAGGTAATAGAAAGAATAAGAGACAGAGGGAATATGAAAGAATAGAATCAGAATGAATTAAGAACCTTTTGACACTGAATCTTCTGATCGAAATCTGTTATGATGCTCATGCCTTGTCTAAGTAATATGCAACTGAATCAATAGCATGAAGTTAATCACCTCAACGAAAGTTAACCTTTCCTTGGATTCTACAAAATTCTTAAGTAACACTACCACTGACCAGAAAGGAAGGTGCATTCTCTCAAATCTCTACATTACCATTCTCGCGCACGTCCTTAACAATAAAAGGACCCATCACTTTGACTTAAGTTTCCCGTGGAACATCATTAAGTTCGCAAACCTTTTGTCCAAGAACAAAGTTCTTGCATCTAATACGCGCATGACACTTCTTAACTTTGTCCTTATAGATCATACCATTGTCGTATGCTCGGTTGCGGATTTCTGCTAGTTCATTTAAGTTGAGGTCTCTACACAACTTAACTAAGTGATAGCTCCGGTTTAACTTCTTTATTGCTCATTTAGATTTGTGCACTAACTCAACGGGCAAATTACATGGCTTGCCATAAATCATCCTGAATGGTAAAGTGCCAAGAGGTGTCTTGTAAGCCATTCTATAAGCCCAAAGAACTTGGTTCAACAACTGAGATCAGTTCTTTCTATCTAGACGAACAAGATTTTGAATATTTCTCTTCGCGTCCCTATTTGAAACCTCTGCCATGCCATTTGATTGAGGGTGGTAAGGACTAGTTATTCCATGTTCAAATACATAGTCCTTTGATTGAGGGTGGTAACGATTTCATCATTCGATTCACAAAGTGTTACCCGATCAAATATCAAAGCTTTGGGAAACACAAACCATGAAATAATATGATCCTTAATAAATTTGCAGACAATCCTACCATTTGCAGCTCAGGTTGAGATAGTCTCCACCCATTTTGACAAGTAATCAATTGTTAACAAGATGTACTAAAAAACTTGGCCATTAGGGAAGGGACCCATGAAATCTATGCCCAAAGCATAAAAAACATCACAAATAATCATAGGTTGTATGGGCATCTCATATCTAGAACCAACAGTCCTCCCATCCTCTAGTAGATAGGGCACAACCGTACAAAATCAGAGGCATCTCTAAACAAGGTCGGCCAAAAGAAACCACACTGTAACGCCTTGTGAGCGGTTCTCTTTCCGGAATGGTGTCCTCTAGCCTCAAGTGAATGACAATACATGAGGGCACTCTGGTATTTCTCCTGAGGAACACACCTTCTCTAGATACATTCCGATCCTTCAAAGAAAAGAAACGATCTTCCTAATGATATTTCCTTGAATTCGACTTAGTCGGTTTATACTGCTCCTAGTTCAACCATGGTGAACTTGCTTGGAGACAAGAAATTTCACCACGTTTGCTTACCATGGAAGTGAGTCTACAACACAAATAGACTCACCTGGAAAGGTCTCGCGAATAGGCTCAGTATCTAGGGAATCCTTTGTTTCAATCCTTGAGAGATGATCAACCACTACATTTTTAACTGCAGGTTTATCCTTAATTTCCAAATCAAACTCCTGAAGTAAAAATATCCACCTAAGAAGACACGCCTTCGTGTCCTTTTCCATGAGATACCTAATGGATGAATGATCATTATAAACTATTAATTTTGAGCCCAAAATTATAAACCTAAACTTCTCTAAAGCCCAGACTATGGGAAGCATCTCTTTCTCAGTTACTTATAATTTCTCTGTGCTGGATCCAAAACTTTTCTTGCATAGTGAATAACAAATGGGATCTGATCTCAGATTTGCCCCAATATGGCTCCTATAGTAATATCTGAAGCATCATTCATGATCTTGAAGGGAAGAGGCCAATCAAGATCCTGCAAATAGGCGAGTCATAAATCTTCTTCTTAAGGAGCTCGAAGGCCTCAAGACACTTGTGATCCACAAAGAACTCGATGTCCTTTCCTAAGAGCTCAGTCAGGGGTCGGGCAATCTTATAAAAATCCTGCACAAATCCTTTATAGAATCCAACATGCCCCAGGAAATGACTTCTCTGACTTGATATTGGTCGGTGGATCAAGTTTCTTGATCACATCCACCTTGACAGGGTCAACCTCCATTCCCTTTTTGGAGATGGCATGCCCCCAACACAATACCCTCCTTAACCATAAAATGACTCTTTTTCCCAGAAGAGTACCATATTTACATCCCTACACCTATGACGAACTCGGTCCAAATGAGCTAAACATGAGTCAAATGAATCTCTGTGAACCGAAAAGTCATCCATGAAGACTTCCAGAAAATCAACAACTATTTCGGCAAACACAACAATCATGCATCTATGAAATGTACTTGGGGCGTTGCATAGACCGAAAGGCATGCGTCTGAATGTGCATGTACCGAAAGAACATGTAAAAGTGGTCTTTTCTAGGTCCTGAGGGAGGATATCTACTTGATTGTAGTTAGAGTACCCGTCAAGAAAATAGAAGAACTCCTTCCCCGCTAATCTCGTCAAAATCTAATCAAGAAAAGGTAGGGGAAAGTGATCTTTCTTGGTTGCAGGATTCATGCACCTATAATCGACACAGACGTGCCCTGACGTAGGTACTCGTGTCTCAATCTCAACTCCCTCCTCATTGGTGACCATCTGAATTCTCGACTTCTTCGGGACAACATGTAAAGGTGCCACCCATTTGGGGTAAGAGATTGGGTAAATAAAGCACGCTCCACACCATTTCTCTATCTCCTTATTAACTGCTTACTATAGATTTGGATTAAGTCTCCTTTAGAACTCATGGGAAGATCTAGCATTATCCTCAACAAAAATGTGGTGTGAACAGAGTGTGGTATTTATACCCACGAGATCCGACACCATCCATCCTATGGCCTTACGGTTCCTCTCTAATACATTTAACAACCTAGCCTCATGTTCTGCAATCAACCTAGAACTAATAATGACATGAAACTTATTATTGGATACTGTAAGGAAGGCATATTTTAATGCAGGAGGTAGTGGCTTTAACTCTGACAAGGATGAATCATCAGGTACATCAGGCTGGACTATCACTCAATTGGATTCTATGCAGCTAAGTGAAGATGAATCGTTTGTAATGTCATCCACCAACTGAACTAAAGAATAAGGAGTTAGATCACCAAAGAAATACAATATTCAGCCAGAGCCACGTCAGACCCATCATTTATTTCTCTTGAATGTTCCAAAGGAGGAGGAACGAGGGACGTCTAAGTCATCAAGAGAATATGAGGATGCATAACTCAAGAACTCTGGTAACGTATCAACACCTGCTCTATGTACACTGTCATATCTAGATGAGAGGATCTCACTCTGTACTGTCGGGTTCTATGCCCAAATCCCAACTATGCTAACTACACCACAATTGACCTCATCAAAGGAAGAGAAATCCGTGCTAGACTCAAAATCAGGTCACTACCATTTTTTTGCTTCATCTATAGTTCCACTTCTCCGCCAAGAGAACAAAACTTCATCATCCCTGTCTAATAATCGAATGAAGCTCTAACGGTCCTAAGGAAGGGCCGCCCAATTATAATATGTGAATCTCTCCAATGATTAGGGATATACATATCAAGGACAGCAAAGCCCACTCTATAGTCTTGCTCCTCAATCAAGATAATGAGATTCTTGACCTCACCCTTAGCCTTTTTCATTGATTTATCCGCAAATTGAAGTAATGATCTAGATCGGCGTAAAGGTCCTAACTTCAATTCCTCATATAAGTCAAAGGGTAATAAGTTGATCGAAGAACCATTATCTAGGATAGTGCGTGCAAACGTTATGTCATCAATATGACCCACAACATAATGTGCTCCTACATCTCTCATCTTCTGCGGTAACTTCCGATTCTTGAGATAAAATGTAGTGGCAATCGATAAAACATGGGTCTTGATGTAGCTGTTCGATTTCTTCCTGCTAATTCTACTAGGTATGCATCTCACTTTCAAATATTTTTGGAATGCAGGATGATTGGCCACATATTCATCAAATGGCACCTTAACCATGATATTATCTCTACAGAATAATACCATTTCATGATCATTTTTCTGAATCTTATTAGTGATGTGCTTTCCTACTGTAAGAGCATGGAGGAAAGGGATAGATAAAGAATGATGTGAAGACTCAGACTCAAAAATAGAAACATGCTCTTTGTTATTAGTAGAAATTGAGTTTTTCACACATGACTATTTTACAACTGGAACAACAGCTGAATTATCTATTATAGGAGGGGGAATGCCTCCTGAATGTGCATTCTTCTCATGTTAAGGTACAATGTCCTTCATAGACTCGGAATCTGAGGCATGCTGCTTTACTCTCATACTCCTGCTCAATTTCCTCCTAGTAGGTTCCTCTCTCTGGTGATCTCTCTAAAGGTGCCTAGCTTCATCCTCCTTTGAAGTCTCCTCGGGTTGAGCTTCAGAATCTGTCCTCTCCATGTCCCTATCTTGATCATGGTCCACCCGCTCTTGAAAGACATACGTTTGACACAATCAAACAGAGAGATCTCGTGCCCAAATTGGTGAGAATCTGAGTAGTATACATGATCTAATTTTTGCTAAGGCTGAGGTCTATTCAGAATATTGGGATTAGCCTGAACTTGGGAAATAATGGATGTTGTAGGGACAATGTGTTAATCATGCAAACATGATAGACGGTTGAGGTCAACCCCGAAATCCTACACTTCATTTCTGTAAGAACGCAACTCCTCTAAAATATGTCGCTGAAAATCCATGGGACTAGAAGATGATTGCTGCAACTGTGAAGAAGAAGAAGGAAAGAGAGGACAAGAAGACTGGCCTTGATGGTCATATAAATGTTATTGCTGGGTAGTATGATAAATATGCAGGACAGATGAATCCACATTTCATCATCTTTATTCCATCATTTTGGCCTCAAAAACCCTAACAAATGCCTGTAAATAGCATTAAATAGAGCATATTAGCATTCATGCATCATTGTGTAAATATTGTATAAAATGCGGTTTTTAAAGCCAAAATTATAGAATAAAGAAAAGAAAAGAAAAATAATAAAATATTGTAAATATTTTATGACCCGAAACCCCGAGACCTAGGCATCTTAATGAATAGGTCGACAAGGAATAAAGTAAGGGGGAGATAAGGGCCAGAATACCTGTTCATTTTATCCATTCTTTATTTATTTTGGGACCTACTTTTGGTTCCACTTTTTATACATTAAATAAAGAAAGTTTGTACATAAAAGTTGTAGATAATTAAATAAAGAAAAATACAAAATTGATTTCACTGAAAAATAATACACAGATAAAAAGTTATGGTCTGAATAAAAATCCAAAATCCCAACTTCCCAGACCCGTACCTCACAACTGAAAACTCCAAATGCATTAAACTCACCTTTAATTGTATATAGTTCAAAATAAGCTATTTAATGGCGATGGTTTCGCATTTGGCGGAGCTACGGTTTGAAAGTTGAGTTTTGGACCCCTCATTGTACAGTTGTACTGATTAAAATATTCAATTTATTATTTATTTATTATTTTTGTATTTTTATAAATAATACTTATAATATATTTGTGTATTCAGAATAAAAATACAAAAGAAACATAAATAAAAATACTTGTATATATCATATACATAGTTACTATACCTATAAACATACCTATATGATGCATACTTATATTTTATTTAATATACAAAACACTTCGGAAAATAAAATAAAAAATAATTATGTATGTAAAAGTATTTTATAATTTTATAAAATACTAAATAAAAATAATAAAATTAAAATACACAAAATTAAAATTAAAGACTAAAATATATAGGTAATATACCTATAAGGGGTATAAAAGTAAACTAGTAAAAATATATTCCATAAAAATAATTAAAAATCAAAATAAAATACTACATAAAATAATTAATATTTTTTATTCAATCACCTAATTAAAATAATATCGTTTATTATTTTTTATTGATTTTACAAATCAAATTTTAGAGGTTTTTCCTGGTTGGTCCACGTGGACCAACCAGGAGGTCTGAACTGTTGACCAAGGTCAACAGTCTGACCTTCACCTCTGGCCGTGTCAGAAAGGCTTTTTGACCCCGGTTTCATCCATTTTTTCGAGGACGCCTCGATCACTCTTTGGTGATGGCATCTTCATGACATCTCTTCCTCGAACTGTAGTGAATCACGCCCAAGTGATTCCTTGGGCTGTGGAGCACCGCATCGAGCTGACACCCTCCTTGAACTTCACGCCCCGACCACAGTTCAAAACCAAACCCGTCGTCCCCCTTTGACCTTTGATCCTTCTTCCGCCAAATCCACCCGTAAACCCCTAGCCCATTGCATTCCTGGTGACAACAGGAGGCGATTCGAGCCTGGGTTCATGCTATCTGGTGTTGAATCGAAGAGATCCAGCCCCTCGCCGGAGCTCCGCCGCGAGTCCATCCTGACGTCTCTGGTGAGCCTCACCTCCTTCTCTTTCCCTTTTCTTGTATCCCTAGCATAGTATAGATCAGCATAGTAGCAGTTTGGGTCTTCGATTAAGTTATTCGCCGTGATTTCGTCCATCGAACCAACGGCGGAGCTGAGCTCCGCCCGCCGTTTCCGGTCGTTCCACGCATCAACCCGACCACCTGTCGCCTCCATCTTCTTCCCCTTCGCTCCGTCGCTCCGCTCCACCCCTCCATCTCCCTCGATCTCGCCCAGATCGAGCGACCGAGCTCCATTCTCCGTCGCTCGCCGGAGCTCCACGCCCGAGCCACGATTCACCCTCATCGCACCATCGGAGAGCACCCTGAGCATCCCCTTTTTCCCGTGCTTCTAACTCTGCAGGAACGAAGTCAAGAGGAGGCTCAATCGAGCCTCGAAGGTTCAGGGAAGCACCCACCAGATGATCCCCCTCGTCCGAGCACCTCCGGTCACCTCGACCTCGGCTGAGGAGCTCCATCAACGCGGACGAGCCCCAGGACCATTTTGCCCTCGGTCCGGGGCTGGTGGAGGCCGTGTGTCGGCCGGAATCGCCATTCCAAGAGTCCTCCAGGCGGTGTTCTTCGTCATCCTCGCCCAGCCGTCGGATCAGCCTCGTTCTTCTAGCCGTTCAGCAGTCGTCGGATCGGGGCACCTCTCAGCCGTCTGATCAGCCGTTCACGATCTAATCCCAACCGCCCAGAGTGAAGGGGTACGGGCCGACCGATGTGCGCCACGTGTCACCTTTGAGCTGCATCGCCACCGTCCATTGGCGCACGCCCCTTAGCCGCTGGATTTGCCACGTAGATAAGTGGTTCGTTTCTAGCCGCACGATTACTTTTTGAGTATTTTGCATTTTGAACTCAGAACTTTTGGTTAATATCAGATATGCCCCTGTACGTGAATTTTAAAATATGTTTAGGGTAATTTGCATGCATACCCTGCCAGCTTTTATGTATTTACAGTTATACCCCTGTGCGTATTGGTTTAAATATATTTTGGATTAATTGCACTTTTGCCCTAATGATTTTTAGTACTTACAAATATGCCCCTGTGAACGACAGATCACGTGCTCTGTGCGTGCATTTTGGTGAAATTTGCACTTAAGCCCCTGGATGTTTTTAGAATTGCATTTATACCCCTGCTAGGCTTAGGATTTTTGTACGTTTGATCTATTTATTTCACGCATCATTTAAGTGCCGAAAATTCCATAAAAATTAACTTAAACTCTTGTGTGCTCGTACTTTAACGCCATATTTTTAGTTTTTTATTTTATTACATTTTTATATTTATTAAAAATCAAAAACATGTTATTTCAGTACTGTTTAGCTTAGAAGATACCAAAAAAAATTAAAAGACCTCGAAAAATTCCAAAAAAATTACTTACTATCTATCTTGGCCTATTGTAGTGTCAGTCCAAAAATCATTAAAAATCTCAAAAGAAAAACCTTAAAAATTCAAAAATACACAAAAACTTCAAAAAAAATATATAAAATCATAGAAAACTCAGAAAAATAGAAACTCAAGTTCTGTAGATTCCATATTTTCTTATCTTTATTTTAAAATTAGTTTGGAAAATTTTGGTGGCTGTTTGATATTTTTAATTCCCAGTTTACCCCCAGCCAGTAGCTAATTCCCTGGTTTCCTTTATTTTGCTATTTAAAAATACCAAAAACAATTTAAAAAATACCCAAAAATCACAAAAATAGTAAAAAATTATAAAAATACCAAAAAGATTTTATTTTTGAATTTTTGGCTATTTTTGCATATTTTTATAAATATTGTAGCACCTCTTTTATTACCTTGTTTATATATTCCAATATTGAAAAAATATAAAATATAAAATAAAAAAATCAGTAAATTAAAAATCAAAATATAAAAATATAAAATTGAAAATTAAATAAAAAAACTAAAATTAAAAACCCACAAAAAAATCCAGATTGGCTAAGTAGTCCATTAGACCTAGGAGTTGACTTTTTGTCTATACTCTACACCTTTGTTTCCTGTGTTCGACCCCTACTTGCTTGCCATTGTACATTTTTTGTAGGGAATAATAAATTTTAATCCTTGCTCTTGATTGCCTGATTGATTGTGTGGGTTAATTGTTGACGAACGGGAAGGCTTGAGTAGTCGCATCAGCGACAGTGAGTCTGATTTGTCAGACCACTATTTAGCGGCTCTCGCAATCTCGTTTTTCAAGGCCCTACTATGCTGACTAGTATGTTTGCTGATGTCCGTGCTGTTGCTACTGCCTCAGTGCCTGACAAGGAATGACTCTAGAGCTTTGTGGTGTTGGAAGAGGAGTAGAAGTAAACGATGTGTTGTAGAAGATCTAGGGATGTTGGTAGGAGAAACGGTCCCCAGAACTCCCCAACCTGACAGGGTCCTGCGTATACCACACACCATTTACTTCCCACACCTAGGAAGGTGACATATGATACTCTTGAATGTGGTGAATACGGTAAACTGGAGCGGTAGATGCAGTCGTGGCATTACCTTCATCTTGGATACTCTCTTAGTAAGCTCCGCCATCTGCTTGGGTAATTTGGATAAGTTGTTGTCCAACTCATCCATTCATCTATCGATCCTTTCAACCACTGTGGGTTTTTCTGCTATTAAGATCAAGTCAAAATGATCCGCTATAGCCTTCACGTCCCCATTGGATAGGAATGGATTGGGGGTCTCTAGCTGAGCTCTGCTAGTGGTTTGTTCTCTACTCGTCTCGGTCATTGGTCGAACACCTTTCAGACGGTGTCTGCTCCTCGAGAAGTGTAACTTCCTCCATAAGCAGCACTAACAAAACCCTGCACATCAGGGTGTAAACTACTATATACAGATTAAAGCAGGATGGTAGGTTCTAAGCCGTGACAAAGACATTTCTATAATAAGTCCTTGAATCTCCCCCATGATTCACATAAAACTTGATTGGAAAGCTGTGATAAACTCGTGATGCATGAGTGCATCAAGTTGGTTCTACTCAAACGGTAGAGTTTCTTTAGGAAGAGGTCCTTGAAGTGTACAAAGGTTTTTACGGCTACCCCTCGGCTCTTCATCCAGTAATATGCCTTATCCTTCAAGGAAAAAGGAAGGGCTTTGAGCATGATATAGTCTTGACTAACCATAGGATTCCTAAGGTTAGATCAGACCAACTCAAAGTCTCTAAGGAATGCATATGATTCTTTGTGTGCATTCCCATGAAAATGTGGTAGCAAGCTAAGGAACCGTGGCTTCAATTCGTACTCAACTTCATGTTCTGTTGGGATCAACCAATTAGACATCTGAATCTACCCAGGGCTATATACCGCATCCATTGGTGTGTCTACCCAACTGCAATTGACCTAGTTGTGCTCTCATAAGTGCGTGATTATGTTTGGATTCTGCCAACCTAGCCGGAACTGCATGTAATGGGTCCTCTCATTTATTCTCCTTTCCATTTTGCATCTTAGGAGGTACCTCTAATAAATCTCCTTTACCTTCATCAAACAAAGGGTCTAAGTGAGATCTATATGATGATAACGAAATCGAATCGATCTCACCAAGGCAATGGTCTTCCTCGTTGAGTAAAGAAGAAAAGGGGATGGCTGAGATGTAACCACCCCCAAGGAGGGAATCATGATACGCCAATCAGAAAAATGATTATTTCTAAACTGGGATGGTCCAGTTAAAGATGAACAAGGGGAGTGGATTGGTGAAGATATGATATTTGGGTGGTTCATTGACAAGATCACAAAATCCGAGCATATATCCAACCAATTATCCATCATCGAATTCAAGAGATAGGGAATTAGAGCGCGCTTGATACAAAAAAGATCTAGTTCTATTTAGCACTTGAATGTGCGGAGTTACTCACGCAAAATAATCAATGCAAACCCTTTTGAATTCACGAACTCAACACTGAAGGCTGGAGATGATGGCCTTATTATCTTGTCAATTTTATTGGTGATAAATGCAAATATTGAAAGAGTTACGAGCTGTTGGGTACCAGTATTTCCTTACAAACTGTCCCGATTCTTATGGCTAGTTGCACCCACTCTTAGCCAATATAGGAGTAAGTATGGATCATAAAAATACGACTACTCGTTACTTGAGGACGGAGCCTTACACAATGTTCTCTAAACCTCCCACTATGATAAGGAAATCCAGACCATTTACCAGCTACCTGTGTTTCCTCATTGAGAAGTGGCTAACCATTTTTGTAGAACCAATAGTTTATATGAAAAACCCGGCATGGCTCTATTGTAGTATCTTCCCTCTCTCACTTGATAAATACCTGCATACAATATGGGATTTATGCACCCGTAAAACAAAGTTGCTTTTATTCCAATTTGTTTTAGTTAACTTGCATCAATTCAGTCCTAATTTCAAGAGTTTTGGTTATCACTTTATTTTTAAGTGATCACAAACATTGCCTAACATACAATACCTTTTCCTTTATACTTAAGTTGGTGAAAACTAAGGGAGCAAGCGAAAAACAGAATGCAGTCAGAAATCAATGATGCATGCAGTCATTTAGAGACACTTACAACGCTTCCCAAAACTCTCCATATGGATGCAGAATAAATTTATAAATCTAGCTAAATGATGCAAGTTGAAAAAGCTGCATCTAGGTAGTAGTTTTATTAGCAGTAAAGAAATCGATTTATTTGACTAAGTAGAACATATGCTAAGTGTGTCTATGAATCTCCTAAGATTTTTGTAATTATGAATATTATGAGATTTGTGTAGTGTATCCTAATTGTGAAATAGATCAATCAAGAATGATCTACGAACATTCTATTTGATGTGGTACATTGCGTCACTCAAGTTGAGAATCGCTCTCGACACAACCACATAATGCATAATAAAGTCTACATGCATTCTTTACACACGAGATCTCAATTGAGAACCGCCTTAAATAGGCAATTAATTTCAATATGATAAAATAAAACTACTTAATCTAATTAAACTCTCAACTAATTAATTTGCTTCACGGGCTATCCAGTAAGCAACTCCAAGCTTCCTACCTTCGCGGTCCTTCGAAAGTCGTCAACTCCATGGGCCTACCACAAAACAATATAGTTGTTAGAAAAATTCTAAAGAGATTGAACTAATTAATTAAGTAAAAATCACAAAAAAATATAAGACAACATCAATTAAAACAAGCTAAAAAATAATTAATCCTAAAAATCACTAAATAAATAATTGACCCTAAAAAATTGATCACAAATTGTGCTGCATCCCCGGCAACAATGCCATCTAATGAATCGCTAAATGCACGTATTAATATAGATCCATTGTAGCACGTGCACTTAGCGCGCGATACATAATCGAATAGAAGATCTCCGCGAGGAGGATTCAGCTTTAATTTATATCCTCGGAAGTCCATGATCGAATACAAGGATGTGAGATATTTAGTGATTAAATATAAAAGTCAAATATTTTAATCGGAAATTTATAGGTTAATGAAGTGGAGTAAATGCACAATTCACAAAAGAGACATTTTTTTAAACACATATTTTTTATGCACTTGAGTTATATGAAAATCATGAAGCACAAACAAATATCTTATAACACACACTATGCAAGTAAAAACACAATGAACAATAATCACAATTATTTCTTTAAATAATTTAAAATTCAACAAAATGAATCTGAAGAAAGTTCAAATCAATACTTAATCTAGAAAGCAATTCAAAGTAACAATGATATTTAATTCACGTCATTGCTTAAATTTAACAAGCAATTAAACCAATTATTAACTTATTGTTATGATACAAACTAGCTAATAATTATCCATTAAGATTAATAAGAAAGACACCAATCATGATCAATTGCTCAAAACAAAGACAATTTCAACTTCAATTAAGGATCTAATTAAGCACTTAGAAGATGAAACATATCATGTGTGATTTTTATATCAAAATTAACCACAAAGTACGCTAATAGATAGATAACAAAATAGCTTTCAAACGAGGCAAAAAACACTTTAATTGGATTTATAGATGAAAAATTAAACAATCAAATCCATGGGCACAAATGGAAGAAAAACTCCAAATTTTCTTACTAAGAAGGACAAACATGGACTAATTTGCAATCCAAATAACTGGCAGGGAATATTATGCAATTTTTTTAAAAAGTGGAAGGATATAAATACAAATAGATGATTATTCAGGGCTTAGCTGCAGTTTCTCTAGAGACACATGCTGCGCACGTGCTAATGAAGGACTACATTGCAATTCTGGAGTTTGGCAGGGGCTTTGATGCAAAATCCTTAGGTCACATTTATTCCGCACATGAATTCACATAGGCTCAGAGTTGGCTTGGTGCTGTCGTGTCAACTGATCTCTAGCTTGGTTCAGGTTGGGGGGTAACAAATTTGAGGCTCGTTGTGAGGCTCAATCGAAGACACGACAAAATATGGACCCTGAGATCTTGCCCAAATTGAGCATATCTAAGGGTATATACTAACCAATATCTTCTCGTTCTTCCTCCGCATGCGATGGAGGAGCTTGTGCTCAGGCAACATTCTCCCCACGTAGCTTATAAGTTGCTGAAGCTTTTTATAGACCATGCGAGAATGCTGACTCTAGGGAGAAGCCCTGTAGGTGTCTCGAGCTATGATTCTATGATAGCTCATTGGAGGATACAAGCTTAAGGATTTATTCGACCGAGCTCTGATTATTGAAATACTGTAAGAGTTAAATACAAAGCCCTACCTATCATGAATCTAGTGGATGCAAATGAGGGGAAATAGATATTTATTTGAGAATGGAGGATCAAGACCTAATGGGTATCCATGTAGAACATACGTGGAGAAATATCAAAGCGATAACACACAATGAAGAAGCTATTAGGATCGACTGGATGCACGCGTGAATGTATGGGATGAGATGAATGAATAATTACTACAGGTTAATTGATCAAATGTCACTACACGTAATGATGATTTAATCAACGAAAAGGAAGAGGGAATAAGGTTAAACATCTTGCTTGGAGATGAATCGAACCTTAGGATGGATTTGAAGGATGAATCTTAATCTTGATTTGGATCAAAAACTCCAGTCTTCGCTTCATGGACACAATTGATGCTCGAAGCTCAAACACACCTTTGATGGAGGCCTGTGACACGAGATACTGCTCATGGATCTTGTCAGAAAAACATCTCTATCTTTGCTCGCTCTCAGTGTAGGCTCTCTATCATAGAGGTTAGGGAAAGCTCGGAGTTGTCGCAAGGAGTGGAGTTTGGGAGTTGCTGAAAAAGATGGTGGTTTCAACCACCTATATACGAAAAAAGGTTAGATATGGAGGGAAGTTAGGATTAGGGCAAGAATCACCGATGTTAGGAGAAGAGAATGGTGGTGGCAGTTGGTCGAAAAATAACTGGAGGTGGTTGGAAAAATTAGGAGAAGTTGATGTGATGTGAAGAATCGTGTCTATTGAGAATGGGGAGGTGGAGGTTGATGATGATGTATGGGCCATTGGATTAAGATCCAATGGTCCAAAACGAGGTAGTAACAAGTGGTTTGCAGAATCAGGATATAATCAGACAGCTTTGATTGCGACGGGGATTACTAAATCCAAGCTGTCTGATCAGATGATCAGATGGTCTAAAAGAGAGGTGGGTGGCTAAACAGGGACGAGCCATATGGTGGGCATCTAAAGTGTCACGTGGCCCAATCAGAATGAGGAAAATTCATAAATTTAACGTTAATCCGAAAAGAATTCGTTAAGATGGAAATTAGGAAAAGTTGTGAACATGAAAGTTGTAAATTTCAATGAGATCTACACCTTTCATGTAGAAGTCAAAGAGATTATAGGTCATCTATAATAGATAAAAATTGAATAATAAATAAACTATATAAAATAATTTTCTTTATTTTTTATGGATTTTTATTTTGTTTTATGTTAATTTATTTACATAAAAATTTATTCTATTTTATTTGGTTTTTAATAAGAAATAAATACATAAAATATTACACCATACTAGGTTATAATAATAAACAATAATTAGTGTTAATTATAAACAATGTACACATTAGTAATTAGTGTTATTTATTATTGAATCTTTGTGACTAACTTAAGCAAGAGAGTTAATATTAATGATGATAAATACAAGATTTATCATGTACACAACAAAGTTGGGTTTATGTTTTTTGGATTCAGTGAAAATTAATAAAAAATAGGAGTTATGGTAGTATAAAAGTGATAATGTGCACGTAATTTTTTGGCTTCTTCTTAATGCAATTATGCATGGTAAATATGGATATTATTTACATATGCATGAATGATAAAAATACTACTTATATGAATAAATACACTTAATGACTTGAGAACGAAGCTCTATCTACATCTTTTAGAGTCATGAATAATAGATTCATCAACCTCTTATACTTAAACCTTGATCATCCCCGAGCAACTAAAATGAATGCAAAAGTGAAATGAGATTGAGTTCCATACCAAGGTCATGAACAAAAGATGAAAATGGAGCTTGATTCGATCTCTAGAGTAATAATGTGGCGGAACTCCTTATGAGAATTCGGATTTTGAGAACAACAGTCTCCAAGTTATACAAAGCATTATCCATAACTAACTCAGAAGTCATCTTAGATCTACCCCCTCCCAAAGCATACCACATGAACATTGAATAAATGTCTCTGATGAGTAAAGGGTGTTAGCTATTCTCATCCAAGATGTTTAATTACCATGCAATCTCCTCCTCCTCCTCCAGTAAATCGACCTCGGGGGCTTAGGTATATCCTTCTAAGTTCATGAATGTGCTATCTCACAACGAGTGGAGGGAGAAGTCTAGAAGAAAGGGAACAAAGTTGAGAATGACCCGTATATTCAACTCTCCTACGAAGATTGGCTGGTGTAGCCAAATCTTTATCGGATTTGTAGGCTATCTGAAGTTTGGACCATTGCGATCAAATGTTATTTTTTGGATTTGGCATTTTTTCGTAGGAATTGTGGTTTCTATGCATTGATATTTTGTACCCCGATAGATGTAGAATCTTTTATTCAACTATGTTTTGGGGTCTTAGAAAAATGGTGCTAGGAGTCCATACCTCATCTGAAGTTTATTTCAACCTGGTACTCTGATCTTTAGATGTCCATACTACCAAAGAAAAAGATGCACAATTTTCCAACAGCTCATCTGAGTTGAGCTAAGTGCGCGTTGTAGAGTACATATTAGTTTCTTATCCAAGAATTTACTCAATGATTCTTAGAGGATGACTATCTTCATAATCAAGATGAAAAATGAAGTGAAGGAACTCATAGAATCTTGAAAAGATAACGAGGCTCCTGAGATAAAAAACTAAAAGGGACATTTAAAGATGAAATACACATAACTCTTCAAATCAGTTTGAGGGTGGTAAGACCACCTAAAGGGTATGGATTTCATGTGATAGAGAAATTTGACAATGATCCGACTTCATATGATGAAGCTTTTGTAGATCATGACATGGAAAGATGGATGTTAGAAATAAAGTATAAAGTAGACTTCATATACAGGTGTTGTATATGGGCCCTCGAGGATCCACCTATAAGGGTAAGACCCATTAGGTGTAAATGGATCTTCAAGAGAAAGAGGGAATCTGATGAGAAGGTAGAGACCTGCAAAGCACGACTCGTTCCCACAAGATACAAAGCAAGAGAAGATATCACTTGCGATGAGACTTGTTCCTCAGTGACCATGCTTAAACCCATCAGAATATTGCTAACTATTGTTACACAGCTCGACTATGACATATACAAGATGGAAGTCAAGATTGCATTCCTCTATGAATTCCTTACCGAGTATGTGTGTGTGTGTATATAAAGTAGTCCCAGGGCTTCATAGTTTAGGAATGCAAAGTGTGCAAGAGAACTCCATCGATGGACTCAAATAAGCTTTTAGTAGTCAGAACATTAGATTTAATGAATTATAAAGGTTATGATTTCATACAAAATTTTGATGAACCAAGTGAATCTTAGTGATAGTGCCATTGTGTTCATCGTGCTAAATGTAGATGAAATCCTAATCATTTAGAATGATATAAGAATTTCAATAAGTGTTTTATAATATGATTGTTCCATACCTATAGATGAAAGATATGAAGGATACCTCTTACATATTAGCTCTGAAGTTGTTCAGAAGCAAAGAGAAGAGGGTATTGGGACCATCTCATTAGTGGTACACCTTCGACATATCCCATTTTTTTGGAAAACTCCAATGGATTCTTTCCCTTATGATATGAACTGACCTATCTAAAGGGATAAAACCTCAAGGAGTTGAGGATGTGAATGCCAAAGATACATGTCCTAGTGCATTGGCTGTGGGAAGTTCTATGTATACTAGATTTGTACAAAAGTCAGATGACTATCATGCAGTTACTAGGAGATATGCAAGTATCGTAAAAGGACTTGTCGTAGTCTCACAGGAATAGAGTGACTAATCAGCTTACCAAGCTATTTTTCTAAATAGCTTATGCTTGTCACATGAGTATAGGTTTAATCCCATTAAAGGATCTTTGGATTGGTGGGAGATTGTTAGACATGCGATCCCACAGTGAGCCATTATGTAATAAATGTCATTGCTAATCATTCCCTCATCTGAAATGAAGAATAACTGATTTGCATAATAAGTCCCATAGTACAATCAGATTTTTGTACCATGGCCATCTTAATGATCATACAACTATTTATTCAATTGTTGAATCATAGAGGCTGGTGCTTGCATGAATATCTAAAGAATTAGATTGAGGACTCATCAAACATCATCAAATGATTATTAAGAGATTATCTCCAGCTTGAGTAGGAGATGGAAAACCTTTTATCTAATGGGATGATATCTAACCGACTTCTAATGGAGGTCCTCAGCACAAGAATAGAGATTCGAAAGTGTTAGATAAGTTAGGTCAAAGAGTTGACCTAACGAGAATAAGATAACTAAGACCTATGTCGTATGCTGTCACGATATAGGCACACATCCTCTGATTGGAGACAAATTATTTACTATATATTTGAGTATGTACATTTAGAGGACCGATAGGCTGATGATATAATCAAGGTCTATACACCAGTGAGCTGTTGTGCATACAAGAACATGTGAGTAATATGATCTCTCAAAGGGATCATAAAAGTTCATTACTGAACCGGAAGACATGAGCTCACTCACGAGATATTGGAAATCAAATTCCATGTACAATCGTCTCTCTTTGAAAGCTTGACTAAATTTAAGGTTTGATATATGCTTTTGGAAAGTATATGATCAAAATCTAGGTATGATATATGCTTTGGAAAGTATATGATTGATACCGACTCCTAGTGATCAAATGAGAAACTTAATAATAAAACCTTGAAGTCAGTCTAAATAAGATCTAAAACCTAGGGTTTTATTCTAGATCTTCCACTATGCAGGATGTATGGGTATTAAGAATACTCGAAGGTGATGTGATCATAAATGATTATATAACCATAACGCTTCCATTCTGAGGAAGTGATGAAACATGTCTGGATTTTAGTGACTCCTCTCAATAGAGAAGTAATCTAATCTTGGTACAAATGTTGGAAAGTGACCTAAATGTGATTCAGATGTAATGAGGAGATTAGATTTACGGTTTTCATTTAATCAAACATCTATGGGAGGCCCCTGAGATCTGTTTTTGAGATATGATCTCAATGTCCAAGTCATTATACATGGAATGTACAATCAACCTGTCCTTATCTCCAAGTATCTGCAGAGAAAGCGCATTATTCTTGAAATAGTTCAAGAATAATTCTATTGTCGATATTGTATCTGAGCATTGAATACAAATGTATAATTAAGTATGATTTAATTATTATAAATAATGTGATATTGATTCGTATTATTTGGGATCATGAGAATGGACATCCAAGATGATTAAATGTGATTTAATTATCAAGGATATGAATAATGTGGATAGCACTATTTATATTATTCATGAATATTATAAATGTGATTCATAATATATTATAGAGAGATAATTGTAATTTGTATTTACGAATTAATAGTAGATGTGAATTGGATTCACATTGAACAATTAATTGTAAATGCAATTATATTTTATTTTGGATATGTGAATGTGATTCACAATTTATCAATGGCATGATTAAAATTATCACAAATAATTTGGAATTATTTTAGTGAATAATTTTGCAATAATAGCTGTTACACATGTGGAATATTTGGTGGGATATGACATCTCACCAAATTGGAAGGAGATAGCCACCATACCATACATGGTATGGGCGGCCATCAAGAAAATTTCTCAATGGTGGTCGTTCACTCTATGTATAAAAGGAGGCTACACTCCTTTCCATAATATTTCATATTTGAGTTGATTTAGTTGATTTAAATTTATTTAATATAATTCAATATATTTAATTTCTTTTAAATTAATTATTTATTATTGGTAATTAAAACATAACAAGATCATGACTATTGATTGAATGCACAAATCAATCACATCCATTGGATCTGTGTGCATGTGAATTGTGATCCATGGACATCCAAAATAGTATAATTATAAGGTTATGACTTTTATTTTTACACACACACACACAAGATGAACAATAAATATCTCTCTCTAATTTCTCATGGTTGTCCCCTCTTGATCTCAAAAATGTGGTCGTCCACTTGTTGGTCTAGAGATCCACGTATCCACCGCATCATCATTATGCTACCGGATGGACTACTAGTGGATATCTTCCATTTTCAGTGCATCTTGCTCTTGAAGAAGGCGTCAGAGTTCATGAGATGAAATCAAGAGACTCTCTCTATGATCATCAGTGTGGATTGTGGGAAGCACGCGATTCAACATCGCTCCCGCAAGTCCAATCTACGTCATATCTGACTTGAGACATGAGGTCTCTTCATTTAGAGACTTGATTACAACCACACTTCAAGAGGTAACCTTAATACCCATTTACTATTTAGATGAAATGGTTCGAGAAATGTTCTCGGATCACGTGGTTTCATTGTTTTAAAATTTTTAAATTCTGATGCTCCGTGCAACTGGTATGACTAGTCGCTCCTGATCGCATATGATGCGATCCTCACACTTCCGTGATGTGCTTAAGTTTTTCTCAATAACCTTCAACCCAATCTCAATAGCTTGGACTGGCTACTACTTATCCTGGAGATGGAAGAGGATCTTATCTGACCTCCTCCTTATTGTTGCTCGATAGAGGTCCGACCAATAGTTGTTAACTGGGTGGAGGAATGGAGTTGGAGGAGGATTATGTGTAGTGGTGGATCTGGATGCATGTGGGAGGCTATGGTGGTTTAATACTAGGGTGAAGATGGGAGTTTATAGTGTTAATGGCGATCTTGAATGGCCGATGAAGGCAGCGATGATGGCGTGGTTACATGTAAGGGAAAATGAAGTCGATTAATAGAGAGTGGTGAGGGGTATTCGAGGGAAAAAATGTGGGTTCGATGAGCTGGGGATGTAACGACTGGTTGCGGGGATAGTTGACCAATGTCAACTAGCAAAGACGCTTGGTTGGTGGTTAGTGCTGACTTTGCGGGGAGAGAGAGAAAGATGAGGCAAGTGAGTGGGTTGTTGGAATGGGCTAATAGAAGGGCAGTCTGCCCATTCTCCATTGACTAAGAGAAAGAAAATAAGAAAATATGAAATAAAATAGGAGGACTAGTCAAATCAAAAAGTGGTCAACATGAGAGTTATTGAGCTCAATGAGATCTACAACTTTCGTGAAGGACCTAAAACCAAAATAAATCATATATGCACAATTGTATTTTTGTATAAGGATCAATTGACAACTAATACCCTATATTTTATGCTTTGTATTTTTTATTATTAATTGGATTCCAATTAGTGGATTAATGTGTATATATATAATATTCATAATTGCTCTAATTTTTATGATTTTTATTGGTCAACAAGGATAAAATATGTACAAAATATACAAGGTCAGACCTCGTTGATTTCTTTGGATTTTATGATTTTTATAATTTTTATTTCTTAATACCAAGTTAATGAATTGAAGAACATAAATGAAGAAGAATTGAGTACAAATACTTGGTTCATAAAATAATATGTTCAAGTTAGGCAAAAATTGAGTTATTTATTTACAGATTTTAGCCCTAGTTTCTGGGGTTATTAGCGAATGTGAATCAGTCAGTTTTTAGGGTTTTAATTAGTGATTTATTAAGGAGATTTTGCTAAAAACTTCGTATAGAATCATGGATTCATCAAAGGTACAACACCTTAAGTTATTTTCCAGCTTCAAAAAAAATTAAATGATTCATACAATCTGATTAGAAGCCGCGTGGAGAGAGTAACCCACACTTCAATTAACCATCACAAGTACAACAACATACCCCTCTCCTTCCCCCAAAAAAGACATTCACAAGTCGACATAGGGGTCATACAGAGAACCACGAATGAGAATTATGTATGCCTTGTTCCTGATACTACTCGACCAACACAACAAACACCAAGCAATTCATTGAGATTAGATCTTACATCATAGCTCTCTCTCCAAAACCTCTGCCTAACCCAAATCATGAAACCAACCTCCACCTAGATTGGAGGAAATACTTCTGATTTTTGAAAACAACCGCAATCACAAAAGGGTAGGTGGTTTAAGAATAACCAATCATGCATTAGTAATACCAATCAAACTGCAAAATTTGTCACTCTTCAATGGAAAAATCACAACCTACCCAAGCCACACACATCAAAGAATAATGAAGTGCAAACTGAAAGTGACTGAAGATGAGATAAAGATCGATCCACGCATTCCCTTATTTTCTTTTAACTCACATTCGTCCCCTTCCCCGAGACACTTCGAAGGAATGCGAATAGACTATCCATCACTGACCCTGACTTGGACAAACTATTCTCCAATCTTGTGTTCAAATACCGCTCCTTTAGGCTATAGAACAGATTCTTGTGTACTATTTCTTGAAGAATAAGTGTACTTCAAAACAAAAATCAAACAGAAAATAAAAAATAGATCACAATGATCATAAACTTGAATAAAACATTTTTCCTAGGGTAATTTCAAATGCCATTTGTCACATGTTTCCTGAAAAAGAGGAAGGATCCAAGGTCACTATTAGTGCGATGCACAATTAGTGAATTAACATTCGAGCACTACTAGATAATTACGCCTTAATGAATATGCTCCTTACTATTTTTTTAGGTAGTATGATCTTGTAAAACTTAAGTGCATCTCAATGATACTTTAAATTGTTGACCATTCTACGAAATGGTTGCGATGGGCTTGGAGGATATCTTGTTATGATACAGGGGCATTAGTTCCCCGGCTTTGTAGTTATGGATATGGATTTTTCCAAGACCCTGAATCAAGCACCAATCACTTTAGCTATATTGATGAATCCATGATTCACATCCATTATTCTTTTATTTTAGCCAAATTCTATATGAAAAGCATCTGTAAATATATATCAAATATAATAAATTTAGTGTTGCGCATGAATTTGTTAATATTGTGTAATTAACATTCTATTTGACAAAATAAAATAAAAAAGAAGAAAAGAAATAGAAAGAGAAATAAATAAGGATGTATTTATGCAATAAATGTAGACTGACCCAAACCCAGAGAGAAGGCCAAATATTGGCTTGATCGACAAGGAATAAAGTAGAGAGAGATAGGGTCCTTATCTTGTATATATTCATCACTATTCCTCATGTATATATATAATTAACCTATTTTATTTATCAATAAAATGATCCCAAAAATAAACTATTTCCTCAATAAAATTTGTAAATAAAAATGTAAATAAAACATATAATTGCAAAATAAGAATGTGTACACATGCACACCACCTATACTTGCATTTATTTATTTATTTTGTAAATAATCTATACACATATGGCACATGTATATGTTTCTAATAATTATACAAAATTTAAATAAAATCTATAAAATTAAAATTAAATTAAAAAAAAATCCTCTCTTCATTATATAAATTGCTAAAAATGTACAATATACCTATTTATTTAATACATATATATTTAATTTGTAAAAATCAAATAAAATGATTTTATATCCCTTTCATTACCTTGTAAATAAATAATATATCAAATAAATGTAATTTATAAAAATAATAAAATAAAACATGCATGTATATAATATAAGTATATTATACATGTACATAATGCCATATACTATAAACACTGTACATATTTATTATTAAAAATAATTAAAAATCACAAAAAATATTTTGAAAAATAATTTTTTTATGTTTATAATTTTTATTTTAAATAAATTTACTATTCCAGTTTAATTTCCTTTTATTTTATAAATTCTTGAATTATGGTTAGTCAACCCAGGATTGTTGACCTGGGTTAGCCTCTCCTCCAACCAGGTCTGACCCGGGCAAGCTTCACTGAACTCGGTCTCTCGTCTTTTTCCTACCCAGCTCTGACCATGTCTCTCCTTGGTTCACATGCCCAATTCTTCGCCTAAGATCCATGATCTTTCGGATACCTAGGTAGTGCAGGATCCTCCTAGGGGTTCATGCATTCTTCCGATCTTTCTAGATCCCCTAAGAACTCTATAAAACATCTTCTCCCACCTCTACTACAACTCAACTCATTCCTCGCAACCATTTCTCTCCACCTTTGTCTCTAGGGTAGTGATAGGACTCCGGTAGACCCTCTTGGAGCTTGGATTGGTGCGAGGTTGCACACAGCTCGTCGTGGTAGGAGAAGCTACATCGCGTTCAGCCTCCTCTACCTTCCGCATCGGAATTAAGGCCAGGATTTCGCCAAACACTCCACCTTGCTTCACTCTTCACTTGTGAAACATCAGGTATCTTCTATAATCTCCAGTTCACTATTTATTTCGATTCCACTTTTCATCACCGTCATCTACTCGTTGGCTCCGACCATCGGGTTCGGAGCTCCATGTCCACTTCCAGCCACACAGACCGGGTCCCCACACCACTGCCCACCTTCTCAAGTGACCTGGTCCCCCTACATCTCTCTCACTAGAGCTATATTAGGATTGATCTCCTTCCTTCGCGTCTGCCGAAGGTCAAATCCACCTCTCCCGTTGCTTCTTTGGTTTCTATCTCAAAATAACCTCGACCGGAGCTTCGTGTCTAAGTCACCTATGTGGAGCTCGAGTCATGCCCCGGTTGAGCAACAGAGTAGCTCCAAGTTCTCTACTCTCCATATCCCTATCCAGCTATTCATCGAACCATCTGAGGCTTTCACTTGACACAGACCACCTTCAGGAGCTTCTTGGACCTTTTAGCCAAGCGATACAAGCTCGATAGCGCATGATGTAGACAATCAAAGCAGCCTTGACGTACCTTCTTCTGGTTCTTCCAGCCTATATCATAGCCATCAGATGAAGAGTCCCTTGTCTAGATTTGATCAGGATCATACATCTACACCCAAATATTAGCAATCCGATCAGATCAACCACACATCCACACCACACGTCACCATCTGATTTTCTGGTCGTTAGATCATATTGGAGTGTTAGATATGGCCACATATCCCCAACATTCTTTTGATCCATCAAATATTTTACAGAGACAGGTCAAAGTTGTATGTCAAAGGACCTCTACACGCCTGCCACGTATCTGCGAGGGTTATATTTTTCTTTCACCCCAACCTTTTATGTTATTTCCATTTATTCTAATAGTTGTAAAAATTAGTTGTGAACATTTGCATTCAGGACCCTATAGTTTCTTTATTTGCATTTTATTCCAGCCGAGTTTGAGTCACATGTGTCTACACGTGCTTTTGAGGGATATCTGCAACTTTTGCCCTGATATTTATTTGGTTAATAAAATAGATATTGTTTTTAGTATTTACACTTGGGGTTGATGCGGCTACCCCCTGGAGGCAGCCAACATGGCTACCCCGCCCCATTTTTGGGTAATTTTTTTATTTTTTTTGAAAAATATCGTCATGTATATTCATCCCAATATCCCTTCTATATGCCATTCGAATTTCGTCAGAAACAGAGACTCCTACTGCCTCCATTCAGATAGGGTCGATTTAAAAAATCCTGCGACCGTTAAAAAATGATGTCTGGATGGAGGCCGTAGGAGTCTCTATTTATGACGAAATTCGAATGACATATAGGAGGGATATAAGGATGAATATACATGGTGATATTTTCTCAAAACAATAAAAAAATTTTGCTAAAAATGGGGTGGGGGCAGCCGTGTTGGCTACCCCTAGGAGGCAGCCCCATTTTTCCCTTTACACTTATGCCCTAAGAATGTTGAATCACGTGTGTTGCACAAGCTTTCTAGATTAATTGTACTAGGGCCCTCATACTTCTATTTATGTGTTATTATTTGGCCCTAGGACGAAATATTTGCAGATAGGTCCTTTATTCACTATTTATTTTCATGCTCTTTTATTACTTGCAATAATTAGTAAATTTCTCCCGAAATTCCCCATAAAATCAGCATTAACTCCTACTAGTGTCTACTTTAGGTTTAAATTTTATGTGTTGAATTTCTTTCTTTTACTATAATAAAAAATAAAAACCCATCAAAAAGTCCCTATTTAAATTAGAAAAATCATAAAAATTCAAAAAAAGAATATTTTAAAAATCCAAGAAATTACTATAGGCATATTTTCTCATATATTAGCTATTGTATAAGATTAGCTTGAAAATATTTTGTAAACTCTAAAAATATAGAAAACATCAAAAAATTTATAAAAATCATGTAAAATTCATTAAAAATTGGAAAATTATGATTTATGTCCATGTTTATAGATATTTTCCTCTAGTTTTTATTAAATTAACATCATGAGGTTTTGACCTGATTAGATATTTTATATTATCAAAATACTCATAGTTGTTCATTATTTGCTTGCTTTCCTGGTTTATGATTTTTAGAAAATTCCAAAACATTTAAGAAAACCCCAAAATAAACAAAAATAGTATAAAACCTATAAAACATAGAAAAATCACTTGAATTTTCTGTGTATTTTTAGCCTATTTGAAAAATATAAAAAAGATGTATTTGTTTACCTTTTACTCTTTGTTTTTAATTTTCCTTATTTTCAAAAACTAAAAAAATGAAAAAAAACCACTAAAAAGAAAATACAAATCCTTGATTCTTTGTGTCACCTATTTAGTTTATTACAGTGCTCCTTGTGTTCGTCCATGGTCGCTATACCATGTTAATAATAACAATTATACTACTTTGCTTGATTTGATTGATTTCGTTAGTGGTTAAATAAATTTCTCGATTTTTGACTCGATTGATTTGGCTGAAAACAACGTATTAATTAATCAACATAACCAAAGTTAGCTTTGTCGTTCTTCATAGATCATTCTTGGCTACAAACAAAGCGATCTTCGATTAAAAGGATGGGAAGGAAAAGTTTAAGATTAAGGGCAAAGTCATTCATGTTGAAATCATCATCCTCAAGTATGTTGACTTTGATTAAGAAGATTGTGGGTACATTGAGGAATGTAAAGTTATATGAAAAAAAAGATTTTATACGCATACTATTGACTAAAGACTAATTGGAGGTTATTCATATCATCCTTCGATGCATCTTTAATAGATACAAAGCACTATAACAACACATACTTTTTGGATGCTACTTTCAAGGATCCATGGTCCCAATCTCTAGGCATGATATTAGGGAATTAGATGAGGCATGGAATGCACTGAGCTCAGAACTTGATTTGGCCTCATATCTAATAATGTATATTCTTGAACTATCCCTTGAGATGATCCATTTATCTGAGCTCAGAACTTGATTTGGCCTCATATCTAATAATGTATATTCTTGAACTATCCCTTGAGATGATCCATTTATCTGAGGGATCTTGTATGTTTCAAACCCATGTACATTTCCCACCGATCATAAACTCTTCTATAGATACACCTAAGGCATATGCTTTTGACATACAAACAAATGTGCAAGTCGGGTTGAAATACTTCCACATTATTTGAAATATGTCTTTCTCAATGATAAACAAACCCTTCATGTCATCATCAATGCTCACTTAACATAAACACATGAATACAAATTAATGGAAGTACTAAGGTGAAATTCAATAGATATTGATTGAACATTCACTGATCGGAAAGGCATTAGTCCTACATATTGCAATCATTATATATATTTGAAAGACGACTCAAAAACAACCCGATAAATGCAAAAGAGACTAAAGCCTAATATGTGAGAAGTAGTTAAAGAGAAAGAGTCCTTTTTAGCGCCGGCGGTCATCCTCAAAGGTCAGCGGAACTGAAAAAGGCCTCAGATGCAGGGCAAAGCAGCTGGAGACTCTCGGAGAGGGTTAAGAGACAAGACCTTGTCGCGTCATTATCTGATTGATTGAGATGTTCATTGAAGTGGATGTGCAAGTTCCCCAAGAAAAAAGCGGTTTCCGGCAAGCAAGCAAGAAGCGAATGATCCCCAGTTTCAAGCAAAGCACGTGCGGGAACAAAAACCATTCTCAATGACTGCCCAGTAGCAAAGCACCCGGGAAAGCAGTCAGTACTAGACCAGCGAGTGAGAAAGCGGGACGTAGAGCAAGAAGGGAGAGATGGTAGGAGGGTGAGTGATGGGGTACGGTCAGTTCACCGGGAGGATCGCCCTCCCAATTCGCAGTTTTTTCCTGGAAGTTTCCACCCCCCTCGGTCGCAAAAATGATTGTGGAATGGACTAAAAAGACTCAAAAGAAGGGGTCTCTCCCCCAGGTTCGAGAATGGAAAAGCCAGCTATATGCCTTAATGTTGGGTCCTCTTTTGACCTCACTCTTTCCCGGTGACTTCTCGTCTCATCCTTTCTCACTTATCCCCTTCTCATCCTTTCATTTGGTGTGCAGTCCAGCCACTGCATCTCATCTCTCTCGCACCTTTCTACAATCGTCTAATAAAAAATAGAGCTAATTTCCCATTGATTTCTTATAGAAATATGTTATCAAAAGTAACTTCTGCAAGTCAAAGGGGTTCGAATATATATTGGTCGTGCTTGAAAAGTGATGAACCTTTATCACAACTCGGCAGAAGGGAAGGGTTCCTACGCCGCCGCCTTTCCCGAGCGCTCCAGCTCACTCGACGAATGGGATGGCAGTGGTTCGCCGGCAAGCTCGTTCTGATCGTCGGACGCAGCACATTGGAATCCTGAAGCACCACCATGAACGCCATTGGTTCGTAGGTCCCAGTAACCCGGCGGACCTAAGTCTTCGGTCTTCCTGGGACTATAGCTGATTGGTATACACACTCTACTGCGTCTGGTCAAGAGTTGACGGCAGCGTAAACAATGACTACCATAGATTGAAGACTAAACCAGATGTCAAGCGCTATGGGTCTCCATACTTCGACAGGTCCTTCATCCGGGGACTAGTAGAAAAGCGGCTCAAGTGCATGGATTATATATCCCATCTCTGATAATAAATGGGTAAACCCCTTACAAGTGATCCCAAAGAAGTTGGGCTCACAACTGTGAAGAATGTAAATGGAGAAAACATTCCAACACGTGTAGCAACACCATGGAGAGTTTGTATGGACCATAGGAAATCAATGAAATAAATAAGAAAAGACCACTTTACACTAACCATCATTGATCAAATGGTCAAAGGATTAGTTGATAAAGAATTATTTTTCTTACTTGATGGATACTAGTATTATAATAAAGTTACCATTACCCAAGATGATCAAGAAAAAATAACATTTAGATGCTCATTTGATACTTATGCATTTCGAAGAATACCATTTGGACTATGTAATGCACCATCCACATTTCAGAGCTGTAGATGGCGATTTTTTTTGAAATGGTCGACGACTATATGGAAGTCTTTATGGATGACTTCTCCATCTTTGGTGCTTGAGGAAACCCTAGGTTTCTTCTTATAAAAATGCATTGAGGTCAATTTATCTTATCTTGGAAGAAAGTACACTTCATGGTCCGTCAATGAATAGTTATGGGTCATATTGTGTCAAAAAAATGGAATGGAAGTGTATCATGCTAAGATTGAAACATTCATACATTTTGATCCTCTGAAGAGTATAAATGGTGTCCTGTCGTTTCTAGGGCATGTTGGATTTTTTTGTTGATTTATTAACGTCTTTTCAAAGTTTGCACGACCGCTCACCGTACTATTGGAAAGGACCAATATTTCATATTATCTGAAGAATCATTGAGGTCCTTCGAAAATATCAAAGTAATGGTGACTAAAGCATCAATTCTGTAGCCTCTCGACTGCAACTTGAATTTTGATATCATGTATGGTGCATTGGATTTGTAGTTGGTACAATTCTTGGTCAAAAGAATGATGGAAAAAGTTATGTCATCCATTATTCTAGCGAGATTTATATGACGCACTAAAGAATTATATGGTCACTGAGAAGTAGTTTCTGGTTGTAGTCTTTTCCCTTGAGAAATTTAGAAAATATCTCTTAAGGAGTTATGTGATCAACTATACTAACCACTTTGTGAATGAATGCTATTTTTACATAATTTTTGGAGCATGAATGCTATTTTTACATAATTTTTGGACATGAATGCTATTTTTAATAAATGAAATTCAATCACGAAAATACATACACTAGTGTAATTAAAAATAAAATCAGGGGCTCGTAAGAAAATTTCTCAAAAATATACAGTTGCTATTTAAATTTTATAGATCACAACATCATCAAGGTATTCATGCAATTTGCCCAGCTCATATGGGATGAATTGTGAGTTGAGATAGATATGACCAATATGTAATAACAAATAAATACATGGTTTCCTCTAAAAAATTTCCAAAATTATTTACATTACAAATATTCTTTACAGGACTAATAAGTAAAGAAAAAAATGGGGGACTATATATGCAATTTACCCCATTATGTGTGCCATCACGTGGCACAGATCATCTCACATAAACATGTGGCGACAACACATTAAACTATACCCCTTCAACGATTGAAGCTTCAGATATGATCTTGATGCTTCATCAACAATCGAGGGTTGCGGAGATTGGACGGCTAGGATTAAAACTAGAGCTCCCCCTTCATCTGATGTCTGTTGCTTCGCTCGAAGAACATGGAAGAAATCCTTGTCTTCGAGCTTCAATCTTCGATTCCTTTCTCCCCTGGGGTCCTCAGCTACTGCAAAGTTGCTCAAACGATTCTCGGAGGTGCTCTATAACCAAGGATGTCCTCAAATAGGTCTGGGGCTCAGTGATGGAGCTCTGGAGCGTGCTACAACTGGAGTTGATCCTTGAGTCTTAAGCAGGGATTAAATGCACCCTTTCTACTGCTATTCCTGCAAGAAATGAATCATGACGCAAAGGCTGAGCTAGATAGGTCGTTATTGATGAAGTTCGAGGTGGGAATGGCGAAGGGCGATGAGGTCTGATAAGGATGTGGTGGAGGGACCTTGGATCCTCGATCTAGAGCAAATCAAGGGTGAATAGGTGTTGTCGAATATGGAGAAATGAGTACGGAAGATAGTGGGGCAGATGTGGTAGTCGGAACAAGATCTTGAGAGCTCCGGTGAATTAATTAATCTAAATTACACTAATACGTTGATTAAAAATAGAATAAAATGTATCAAATTAAACCTATGGGATACAACTACCTAGAATGAGTAAAAGTACAGCTCGAACCTGGCCGGGAGGCCAAGGAGTAGGATGTCGCCAGAGCGCCACCGTGGGTGCACCTCCCTCCTCCTTCAACTACTCCAGAACTTCAAGTGTTCTCCAGTTGTTACCTGGTAATGTTCTTGACCAAAGATGAAGGGATTAAGGGATCAGAAAATGACCAAATACAATCAAGAAGGATGAAGGTCTTATTTATGAACCTGGTCAGCACCCTTATTGTCCTAGGGGTAGCTGATGCGCGCCTCGGATCCGATTGCGGTTTTAAGTGTTTGTGTTATCGGTGTAGAAAACTGCGAAGAGATCTGAGCTTTTACATCAAACAAAGATCGGTTTTAAAAACCTACATTATTTATTTAACCAGGTAAGTGTGCCTGGGTCGAACTCAAGGAGGCAGATTAGGGTACTTTGATTTTTTATGTAAAAGTATATTTTTGTGATTATTTTATCTCTTCTTGAAGTGATTGAAGAAAACATGATATATTTTTTATAGATTTTTTATTTTCAGATTTTTTTTGATTTTATATTTTTCCAATTTTTATTTAATTTTCAAAGTGATAATTTTCAAACAAATTTACCTACAATATAATATGTGAATAATAGGTGAAATATATATATGTTATTATATAATAGGTAAATCGATCGAGCAATGGGCTCGATGAACACTCGAAATCAAAGCAAAACAGAGTCAATTTGCGACAAATCAAACACGATGTAAAAGCGATGAAAATACACGAAAATTGCTGAAAAAACCTTGCGGGGGTAGTTATGTATCTACCCCTAAAAAAGCTACGAAAAATTATGTTAAAATTACATCCAAAGTCGCCTTACAGTACAGGGGCTGATTTGTAAGAAAAAAACTAATAAAAGTTTGCAGTTTAGTCCTCTGCCGGGGGCTTATTTGTAAAGAAAATGTGAATTATTACATTTAGGTCCCTGTACGGGGACCTAAATGCAATTTCTGGAAAGCTTTGAGGTGCTAAATATCTAGAAATCTTCAGAACTTAATATGTAAATCTTCTACCGGTTCGGATTGAACGGCGGCGATTAGATCATCAGGCGCGATCTGCACCGTCCGCTGATGCCACGTGTCGACGAACTGTATTCCGAGTGTTCTTGAACTGTTCTTCAGATGGTTGAGCAACTGACGAAGGGGGTTTCTTCGTCAACTTTTTGCCGTCGACCGTGATGAAGCTTGGGCCTCCTGTAGGGCCAGAGGGGTGGCTCCTCCAGCCCTCGAGCTGGCTACTGGTGAACACGGCCTGAGGTGGCGGAGGGCTGCGGAACATCATCAAGGAAGATGATGGTCCACTGCTCCTGAAAGCTGACGTTGATTGTAGCGCCTTCTTCGAATATGATTTGCGTGAAGATGAAGATTCCAAAAACTTTGAACTTTCTCCAGATGCAAGCTAATCCTGCAAAGAACAAATGTACGTGCTCGATTCGCAAGAAATCAGCCAAATGATTATAGTTTTGCAAGATTGAAAATGACGTTTCCAGACTTTGCGAAGTGAATTTAAAAATAGGTACAAGAATGACGATGTGCTTTGATTTGATTTGAAATAGATTCAAGTGTTTTAAGATAGGGCATTTAGGATGGAAGATTAAGCATCATAATGACGAGCTTAATCAAGCTAATGGAGGCACGCCGATCGAGAAATAAATCGTGAAGATGGATGAGTAGATCTGGGACAGAGAGGTGTATTTACCTCAGATGGTTGCTCGACGTCCGATCTTTGCCAGAGCTGAATGCGCACGCGGCGACGATGTAAGGGCTAACGAACACCTTGGAACCTCCTCCGATCAACCTTCTTCCACGCGAGCCGACGAAGTGGAGCTGTCACCTCCTAGAATGGCCGGAATCGAGAGGTGAAGGTTGGGGTTCGGCCACTATAAATGGGTATCTCAGGTGGTTAGGAAAGTTAGTTGGAATTCGCCAACTTTGAGGGTTTATATAGAGAGATTTCTCGAGCTTCAAGCTTAATCCAAGGGTTGGCGAGTTAGTAGGTTGTTAGGAGAAGCAAATCAATGGATCGGATCGTCGGAAGAAGTTCTAAGTTGCGTGTGAAAATTCGGTGAAGATAGCTGGTTATAACAGAAGTCAGTACCGGCTTCTTGGAGAAGAAGCACCAGGTGCTGACACGTGTCAGCACCTGGTTGGCCAGATGTATAAATTACCTTATAAATTATATAATAGGGATTTTATCAGTTGTGCCCCTCCGAGATATCGCAATATCAGTTATGCCCCTATCTTTTTGGTAATATCAGTTGTGCCCCTGACTTCTTGCCAATATTTCACTTGTGCCCCTCAGAGGGGCATAACTGATAATAATCTTTTATCAGTTATGCCCCTCTGAGGGGCACAAGTGAAATATTGGCAAGAAGTCGGGGGCACAACTGATATTACCAAAAAGATAGGGGCATAACTGATATTGCGATATCTCGGAGGGGCACAACTGATAAAAACCCTATATAATAAATAGTAAATAGCTTTATTTTAAATAGGTATAAAAACAAAAAATGTAAATAATTAAATCATCTAAATTATAGAATAATTACTTTTTATAAATAATAAATATTATTCGAGATATAATTATTATATTAATAAATAGGTATAAATAAATAAGTTTTGGATTTTTAATTTAATATATAAATAATTAACAAAATTAATTTTGTATTTTCTTAATTATTAGAATAATAAATAATGGTTGTGTGAATTTTTAGGGATTTTAGTAAGTTAATTCACATATATTAATAAATACAGGTATACATTATATAGTTCAATTTCATCTATAATTTAGTGTTTTTGATTTAATTAAAATAATAAATAGGCTCCAAAAATATGAAATAAATCAAGGTTAAATTACAAGATCATGAAAATAATTAGATATTATAAAATTAATAAAAATATAAATAGTGTGGTTTACATAAAATAAATATGCCAGAAATCCCGTTGTCGTTTGGTCCCAAAACTGACTTTTTGCAAATGGACTCCGAATTTAATGAAACCACTCTATTAATTAGATAATATTATTTTATGAACTTTAAAGGTGAGTAGAGTGAAATTGGAGTTTGCATGAAGAAGTTATGATGTTCGGAAGTTGAGATTTTGACAATTTAAAAGCTGGATCTTGGTATATATACAGGGTAATATTTTTACCTTATTTTTATATTTTTATATACATTATTTAGTGAAAAATATGTATATATTAATTAATTAAAAATCAATTAAATTTAGTATTAATTTAATAAATAATGAGACATGTGTGAAGTGTGTTTTAATTTATTTTTATGGTTTTCTTTCCTTATCTCCCCCCACTTATTGTTTTGTCGACCAATTCATGCTGACTTGGTCTCGGGGTTTAGGTTATATAAATATACCTTGCAGCTATATTTATATCTATAAGTCATATTGTACATATATACATATTTAGAACCTGCATTTTTTTCTTTTCTTTATTTTTATTCTTTTATTTATTTACATGTATTTGATGCTTAAAAGTGCATTCTTATTCATGAATGAGGTTTTGTTAAAAGATAGGAATTAATGTATATTTACATGTATTTGTTAAGGGTTTTAAGATAAAATACGACACATATGTTAATGAATCATGGATTCATCAACCCCCTATACTTAAACTTTGCTAATCCCTTAGCAAACACTTATTTTAAAAATAAGGAAAAATAAGAAAGTTAGAATGAATTTGTTTTCCTAAACCAATTCATGAGAACAGACAAAGGACAGAGCTTGATCGGGCCTGAAACAAGCATTTTGTCGGATCCTTAACTAGGATTAGGATTTCATCCCCAATAGTCTTCAAGTTCCACAAATCCTTATTCGATATCACTTCATCAGCTAGTTCAGACTCAGTTATTCATATCGCAAACTCTATCATCCTTGAAGTCAACATTTACAGTGTGTGAATTGATTTAGCTCTTCCTGCTTAAAGAACCGAAGAAACCGTCCATCCCGGCTATACACTTCTATTGCTTCCTCATCCAGCTACTATTTCCTCGGGGAGGGAGGTATTCCCTTTTGAGGTCAGTTCATGCTATGTCCACAATCGAATATAGAGAGAAAGTATAAGAATGCGAAAAGAAGTGGAGTGCGACCAGTGTAAACACATCTCCTTGTGAAGCTCAACCGGTGTAGCTAATTCTCCACTAAGATGTGCAGGCATTTTTGGTGGAAGCTTGGACCATTGTGGTCGTATTTGTATTTGGTGGCTTCTTCTTTGATTTGACTTTGTAATTTGCTTGCACTCCATTCTCTTTATGCCTCGACGGATATAGCATCTTTTGTTCTGTCCCTTTTTTGAGGTCTTAGAAAAATTGTGTCAACAGATCCTTCCCTCATCCGAAGCGACTATCGCAACCCCAATCTCTCCCATCTTTAGACGTCAATGCTGCAATGATAAGGATAGAAATGCACTACCAAGATGTACTGCCCTTCGCAACTCTATGCAAGTCGAGCTAAGTGCAGAGTGCATGTGTTCAAGATTGGTTCACTGGTGCAAAGTTGTACGGATGACACCAAATGGTCTACTTAAGCACATATGAATTGATTTCCCAAATATAATTTTATGGAACCCAAAGATTTTAAGTCAAAAGACTTGAAGAGTCTAAATTCCAGATTCTAACTAGGCTCCTTACAATGAAAGTTAAAGGCCGTGATCAAGCTCCATCCTTTAGACTAGACTCAATCATTAGTTCCAGAAATCAAACTTATTCTGAAAAATGCGAATGCAAATGCAACCATGTTTTTGTGAAGTTTGTTTTCTGAATTTTTCTCGTTTTTATGGATTTTAAGGCTTTGCAATTTTTATGATTTTTAGGCATTTGTATTTTTATGGATTTTCTTATTTTTATTAATAATAATTTTTTATGTACACAAATTATATAAGATATTTTATTGGAGTTAAGTATCTAATGTATTTTACAATTTTTATCTACAGAGAATTTTACAATGATTGCATGATTTTTACATATGTCTTAATAGATGGGGCTTTAAATAATTATTATACACATTTTAAGTACTAATTTAAAATACATATTTTAATTACAGATTTTTAATAAAAAAATTTAAACAGATTTTACTTATTTACAAAGGTTTTATAAGTAATAGATATATGTATAAATGGATTTTAAATTAACCCTCACCCACTTTTTATGGATTTTATAGATATAGAAAATACGAAAAAGTACGAGTTATGGACGAAAGTATATATATAATATATACGCACCCCCTATACTTAGCTTGAGTTATGTCCTCATAGCGTCAAAAGAGAAAAAGGAGGACATAACTCGTGCTAAGTAAAAGTGGGTGAAAAAGAATATAGGAAAACAAGTCAGTCAACCCTCCCCCTATACTTACGATCAGGTAATCGTAAGTATAATGGGAGAGTAAAAACGGGACGACTGAGTGAAAAGAACATATAATGAAAGATCAAAAGGAGTAAAGAATACGAGATCATCGAAATCACTCGGTCCCCCCTCTACTTAGGATAAGGCATCCTAAGTATATAAAAGAATGTATCCAAAAATCGGGGGCCAGTGATTTGTGAAAAATGAATGGATATACAAAATAAATAGAACAAAATAGAAAACGTGAATCAACAAGCAATCAGTCCCCCCTATACTTAGGATCTAGTATCCTAAGCATAAAGACGAGCGAAAATGGGGACGATTGTGGTCTACGAAGAATATACAAGTGTTGTGGATCTCCAGAAATCGAATGGCTCAAAAGTATTTGTACATGATGAGATGAAGTGAAAGAATGATCATGATTCCTATACAAAATAGATCACTTCAATACGAGCCAGATGATCAGTAGTCTCTACGAAGTGCTTCAGCATCTGCCTGTTAACCACGAACGGTTCTGCACCAGGTGACTCATCTGATATTGCTATACTTCCATTGTCGTGCACCGTTCTGACTATGTAAGGTCCTTCCCACTTGCTTTTCAATTTGCTAGGAAAAATTCTTAATCTTGCATTGAACAACCAGACTTTCTGCCCATGGACAAAGAGCTTGTGCCGAATATGTCTGTCGTGCCATTTCTTTACTTTGTCCTTATAAATGAGAGTGTTCTCGTATGCTTGATTTCGAATTTCTATCAACTCATTCAGATCTATCTTTCTCTTAGCTCCTTCTTTTTGTGCATCAAGTAGAATTTCTCGAATAGCCCATTCGGATTTGTGCATGATCTCTACGGGCAAATGGCATGGCTTTCCATAAACCAATCTAAATGGTGAAGTACCTATGGGAGTTTTATATGCAGTACGATATGCCCATAGAACCTGATCTAGAAGCTGCGACCAGTTCTTCCTATCTGGTCGTAGTAATTTTTGTAGAATTGATTTCACCTCCCTATTTGAAACTTCAGCCATGTCGTTCGTCTGTGGGTGGTAAGGAGAAGCTACTATGTGATCAATGCTGTATTGCTTCACTAGCTTTTTGACCTCCTTATTAATGAAATGGCTACTCCCATCTGAAATAAGAATACGTGGGATCCCGAACCACGAAATAATGTGTTCCCTTAGGAACTTGCAAACTATCTTACTGTCTGCGGTTCGTGCATGTATAGCCTCCACCCATCTACTAACATAATCTACAACGAGAAGAATGTACTCAAAGCCGCTGCTGGAAGGGAATGGTCCCATGAAATCTATGCCCCATGCATCAAAAATCTCGCAAATAATGACGGGTCGCATCAGCATTGCATCTCTAGCACTGACTGTCCCTACTGCTCTCTGACAATCCGGGCAACTCTTCACGAATGTACAAGCATCTCTAGTAAGAGTTGGCCACCATAATCTGCTCTAAAGTACCTTCTGCGCTGTCCTCTTCCCCGAGTGATGTCCCCCTACCTCTAAAGAATGACACAAAGTGAGGACACTATTATATTCCTCCTGAGGAATATAACGCCTGTAAACACAATCCGGTCCTTCACAAAAAAGAATCGGATCCTCCCAGTGGTAGTATCGTACCTTAGAAATTAATCTACCCACTCGATTCTTTGGCCAACCCCGAGGAATTTTCTGTGTAAACAGAAAATTCACTATATCTGCATACCATGGAAGTTCGGTAACCACAAAGATGCTCTCGTGAGGAAATCTCTCTGCAATCTCTGGTGTATACTCTTCCGAAGGTTGTTCTATCTGTGATTGAGAGAGGTGATCAGCTACCACATTCTTTACCCCAGGTTTGTCTCTAATGTCCAAATCGAATTCCTGAAGAATCCATCTAAGAAGGCATGCCTTAGCATCCTTCTTTTCCATCAAAAACAAGATAGCTGAATGATCTGTGTAGATTGTGATTTTAGAGCCAAGAAGATAGGATCAGAATTTATCTAAAGAGAATGCCACTGCCAACATCTCCTTTTCCGTCACTGTGTAATTACGTTGAGCATCATCTAAAGTTCCGCTGGCGTAGTGGATAGCAACAGGAAGTCCATTCTTCCTCTGTCCTAATACAACCTCGACCGCAAAATCTGAAGCATCCGTCATGATCTCGAAGGGTAGAGACCAACCAGGCGGCTGTAGAACAAGAGCACTGATAATCTTTTCTTTTATTGTGAGGAAGGCATTAAGACAATTATCATCTAACAAGAACTCGATGTCTTTGCCTAATAATTCAGTTAACGGTCGGGCAATCTTGGAGAAGTCTTGGATAAACCCTCGGTAAAAACCAACATGCCCGAGAAATGACCGTAACTGCTTGATGTTGGATGGTGGTTCAAGGTGCTTGATGACATCTACCTTGGCAGGGTCAACCTCCATGCCTCGATGGGAGATGACGTGCCCCAACACGATCCCGTGTGTAACCATAAAATGGCTCTTTTCCCAAGACAGAATGAGATCTACCTCACAACATTTCCGAAGAACCTGGTCTAGGTGCGCTAAACAATCGTTAAAAGACTCATCATAGATTGAAAAATCATCCATAAAGTCCTCTAGAAAATCACCGACCATGTCTGCAAAAATAGCAAGCATACACCTTTGGAAAGTAGCAGGAGCGTTGCACAATCCAAAGGGCATCCATCTAAAGGCATACGTGCCGAACGAACATGTGAAGGTGGTTTTCTCCTGGTCTTCAGGAGCAATTGTTACGTGGTTGTATCTGGAGTAGCCGTCAAGTAAACAAAAATACTCCTTCCCTGCCAACTATTCTATGACCTGGTCTATAAAAGGCAAAGGGAAGTGGTCCTTCTTCGTCGCGGCATTCAATTTTCTGTAATCAACGCACACCCGCCACAATGTGGTTACTCTCTTTGGAATCTCCTCTCCACTCTCATTCTTAATCATTTGAATTCCTGACTTCTTCAGGACAACATGTAATGGGCTGACCCATTCAGAGTTGGAGATGGGATAAATGAAGGTTGCATCGCACCATTTAGTAATCTCTTTCTTGACAACTTCTTGTAAAATTGGATTCAGCCTACGCTGAAACTCTGTGGAGGGTTTGTTGTCATGATCGAGATAGATATGATGAGAACACAAAGCAGGATTAATCCCGTGGAGATCGGATACAGTCCACCCGATAGCCTTGCGGTTTCTTTCTAGAATCTCCATCAGACGAGATTCTTGTTCGTCGGTCAAAGATGAGCTGATAATGATCGGAAACTGTCGATGTGGACCCGTAAGGAATGCATATTTCATGGTTGGTGGCAATGTCTTTAGTTATGGTAAGGTAGATTCTGGCTATGCTAAAGCTTCCTCCATATGTGTATTGGGATCTGTATCGGTTGTGGATTTATCTATGATTTGGTTATCCACCATCTTAATGTGCTCTAGAGTCGGACTAGAGAAGATGTTCAAAACATCATCCGACTCGCTACTATGCTCATCCTCAGAATGATCGAAGGAAAACAACTCAGATAAATGAAATTCTGTCTCTAGATCATTTGAAGTGGAGGAATTGTGTAAAGTTTCTAAATCTAAAAGGTATGCAATAAACTCCTCAGAAGTCGGATCCCTTTGCTTCTCGTCATCCATATTGAAATATAAAGTTCCTTATGAAGAATTTCCAACTGTAGTCTCGGACCCATCCTCTGTTAAGCACTCCTGGGTCTCTACTTGATATCTTTCGAGGTCATCAAGGCGGACCTCATCCATGTAATCACAGGTGGCTAAAGAACTCAAGAAATCAGAAGATGCATCACTAGATGTGTTCGAATCTCTCGCCATCTCTATATGTACCTTCTCACCCTCGGTGTGAAAAGATACCTTCCCTGCATCATAATCGAAGAGAGCATTTGCGGTTTCTAAGAAAGGCCTCCCGAGAATAATCGGGGTAAGGTGTAACTGTGTAGGGCAATCCAAGTCTAAGACAGTAAAGTCCACTGGAAATTGCATGCCCTGCACGGTTACGATAACGTTCCTTAGTATACCCTTAGGTCTCTTTACGGATCTATCAACAAATTGAAGGATTGCGGGGGATTTGTAAAGAGGACCTAGCTCGAGTTTATCGAGTAAGGAAGAGGGTATCAAGTTGATCGAGGAACCGTTATCTAAGAGAGTGCGGTCGAATTCGGTATTTGCAATCTCGCATCTGACATAATGTGCTCCCGAGTCTTTCTTCTTCTTCTTCGATAACTTATTCTGAAAAACACAAGATGTAGCCTTAGTCAAAACATGTTTCTCTGTACATGATCTCTTTTTCCTATGCGTGGTGCATCGATTCTTCAATTGATTCTTAAGCATAGGAAAATGATCCAAGGCATCATGAAGCGGGATCTTCAAAAAGATGTGATCTTTCAATAATCGCTCGGTTTATGGAGTGATAACATTCTTTTTGGTGTTTTTCTTTCCTTTCCCAAACAAAGCATCGGGAAAAGGGACAATGTTAGGAGTGAGAAAATCAGACTTTTTATTGATATCAGAATCATCATGTACATTTAGAGTTTCAGAATTATGTATAAAACTCTCTAAAACAGGAGAAGACATATTTTTGTTGGGAGTATCTGCATGGTCTGGCGTGGTATCATTGTCTGAATCGCCGGTATCCATGTCAATTGTTTCGGCATCGCTCCCTTCTCTGTGATGGTCCTCATCAATGTGTTGGTTCTCCTCCTCGGCATCAGAATCTGGCTTCTCATGGATTTGCTCCTGCTCCTCATCAAGTGCCGTCTCCTCTACTCCAGCACGTGCTCGTGGTGATCTACCGCTCCTGAGACGAATGAAGTTAGATAAAAATTCGGGAAAAGAGATCGTACCTGTAGTATTGTCTACCTGATCTGGATGCCTCCTCTTGTTGTTTGGGTTCATCTGAGGCTGGGCTGGGAGAGTGGTCTTTAGTGCGGTTAACTCATCCAGACGACAGTTAACCTGCTCCATCTCTGTCTTGTGCGCTATTTGGAGTGTACTAAGCATATCCATGGTTTGATTTGATGCATATGCCTGTGCATTCATTTCAGATTCGGTGTGGTGGCCCTGACTTGGTCCTCTCTCCTGCCTTGGCATGTATTGCTGAGAGGATGAAGGCTGGGAGAATCTCTGCGGCGTGGAGGAAGATTGTTGCGGCTGCTGATAAGGATATGTCTGTGAATGGTTAGCAGGGTACTGATATAAATGTGGTCTCTGATAAGCATGTTGGTGAGACTGCTGCTGCGTGAAGTTCTGCCGGGGCTGAAAATGCGGACGTCCATGCTGCGGTTGGCTATACTATTGTTGCTGATGTGGTATACTCGGTTGTTGGATAGGAGTATACCAATTCCTGTTAATGTCGAGAGTGGCTTGTGGCTCAACCTCCATATCTGCAGCACTGGTGATCTGACCGGTATTGGCATGAGACTGATCCTCATGCTAATCAATCTGCGGAGTCTCTGGCTCGCTCTGTACGTAGTGAATCTGACGGGTGGGTGGAGCAGGTAAGATCCTCTGTGTAGGTTGTGCGGTTAAAGAAGATTGGCTCTGCTGGTACTGGAGTTGAAGATCGGAAACCTTCTTCGAAAGATCACTCAGCTGCTGAGGTAGAGATGAGAGTTTCTCCAACTCTCGCAGCGGCTGTAAGTCCTGAACTTGCTTCTGAATCACATCCACCAACGTTAACTTCTCGCTAATAAATCCCATGTTGGTGTTGGATTCAGATTCTGAAATGTTAGCCACCTTGTGATGCTCTCGGTGATGTGGTGGCTGAGGGGCTTTCTGAAATGCCCGAGTAGAGTCGACAACTCTTGAGTTCTCTGCCATCCGTTCGAAGATGGCCCTGACTGACTCGACATCCTTGTTCAAATAGCTGCCGCCACATGCGGCACTCACTAGCCCTTAGATGTCCGGCTGGAGTCCTCCAAAATAATTCCGTACTAGCACCTTCATTGGTATCTCATGATGCGGGCATCTCTCCGTAAGATCCTTGAATCTATCCCATGCCTCATGGAAAGACTCATGCGGATGCTGTGTAAAATTGGAGGTCTGACTCCTCATCATGTTCGTCCTCCGTAGAGGAAAATATTTACGCAGGAATGTGGACTTCAGATCGTCCCATGTAGAAATTTCCCTTCCCAGGTGACTCAGCCAGTAAAGCACCTTATTGACTAAGGAGAAGGAAAAGGCTTTGAGGCGGACAACCTCCTGCGTAACTCCTGTATAGCTAGCCGTACCACAGATCTCGAATTGCTGCAGAAAGGTAAATGACTCCTCTGTAGCATTCCCGTAGAACTTGGGAAGCAATGAGATGAAGGACGACCTCAATTCGTATGTCCCTTGATTCGGCGGTAGCCGAATCTAATGATGGAGCATTCTCGCGTCTGGGTCATACTCTTCCCGTAAAGTAGCAGGAACCAGTGCAGGCGGTAAATGGTTCCCGGTCCCTGCTCGCAGCGTGGCTGTCTTAGCCCGCAACTCGTTCTGAGTTCTAAATTGTTCTCGAATCTGGATGTTCATATCTTGGAGAGTGTCGAGAATCCCTGTCGTAACATCTACGAGTGGATCCGGTCTTGTGTCATGATGCTCCTCAGCTGATGGCCTCTCATCTGCTGCGGGTCCTTTGCCGTGAGCCATCTTCTTTAAATCGTCTGGAAAAGAAAAACTCTTGTAAGAACTCAATGAAAACTCGGCTGGAGATCTTGATAATGTATTGAGACAAGGGTCTGCCTCAATAGTCTGGCCAAGAGGCGAGGGAGTCTGGGTCTGACTCTCCTCGAGATCAAATAGGACCAGCTTGGGAAGAGAGTCATCCCAAGCTTGTGAAGATGTACGAATGACGGTGGACGGTCGAAAGCTTACGGAGTCTGAGCAGAAAAGCCGTCGAGACATCATCTTCGATATCAAGAGAATGGGAGAGCACGATTCGTGATTCAAAAGAGAGGGAAAATGCGTAAAGCCACGGTAACACACGCCCCGCAAGCAAACACAAAGCAAACCCCGTTTTTACCAACACAACCCGATGATGACCATAAGAGTTCAGTCTTTTATCTTGTTGGTTTTAGGGTTGTAACTAGCAAACAAGTATAATCGATTATCGTGAGCTGATGCGAGCTGATAGGTGCCCGATTTTTCCCTGCGATACTATCCCGAGTCCTTACAGGAAAACCATTTACTCTTAGACAGTATGGAGGCAAGTACGGACCGTTTCTGGCTACCCGAGCATACCCACTGAAAAGCAATGATTAGGTGTATAGACTAAGTAGTATTTTGAAAGAAAACATGTTTATATTTAAGGGTCGTCTCTCACTTGCGCACTCTGAGAAATGTGCGAGGACTACTCTCCCATATCAAATGAACCTTACATTTATATATATTTTTTAGATCAGATACAATTGCTGTCCCGATTTTATTTTTGGATTTTATATTTTTTGAGTTTTTTTTCAAACAAACGTCTACCATTTTTTTCTTTTTATAAAAATCCTAAAATCATGCACCTAGGTCGTGAGTCCCAAGACTAATTACGTAAGCACAATTAGATAGAATAAAAGAAAACACCTAAGCAAGCACCTATCCTCGAAAAAGCTACGGACAAATCATCGATGCGAGAAAACTGCGGTGGGTGTCCTGATCCCCCAAATACACGGTACTCGGCAAATGAGACCCCGAAAAAATAGGGGGGAAGGTACAAGTCGAGATGTCCTTAGCGGACCCCTTCTACTAGAGTTCAATACAACTTTCTCTCTCTCTCTCTCTTTCTCTCTCTTTTACAACAATTACACTAATTAATTTTTGCCCTCTACAACCGACTCGTAAAGAAAGAATCGGTCTCTGCTCTTTCAACTAACTCGACTTCCTAAGAAACCGACTGATCCTGCATGCCTTGCAAAAATTAGTTAGCAGCTAAAGAAGGTCGAGAAATGATTCGAGAAAAGCCGTAAGAAAAATCGAGTAAAGCTATGAAAAAAATAATAAGAAGAAAGAAAATAAAATCACAAATATGTAAAAAAATCAAAATACACTATCGCCTTCCCGGCAACGGCGCCATTTTGATGCGTGGCTCGGATCCGATTGCAGTTTTAAGTGTTTATGTTGTCGGTTTAGAAAACCGTGAAGAGATCTGAGTTTTTACATCAAAAAAAGATCGGTTTTAAAAACCTACACTATTTATTTAACCAGGTAAGTGTGCCTGGGTCGAACTCAAGGAGGCAGAATAGGGTACTTTGATTTTTTATGTGAAAGTATATTTTTGTGATTATTTTATCTCTTCTTAAAGTGATCAAAGAAACCACGATATATTTTTTTATGGATTTTTTATTTTCATATTTTTATTTGATTTTATATTTTTCGAATTTTTATTTAATTTTCAAAGTGATAATTTTCAAACAAATTTACCTACAATATAATATGTGAATAATAGGTGAAATATAGATGATATTATATAATAGGTAAATCGATCGAGCAACGAGCTCGATGAACACTTGAAATCAAAGCAAAACGAAGTCAATTTGCGACAAATCAAACATGATGAAAAACGATGAAAATACACGAAAGTGACTGAAAAACCTTGCGGGGGTAGTTGTGTATCTACCCCTAAAAAAGCTACGAAAAATTATGTCAAAAATACGTCCAAAGTCGCCTTACAATACATGGGCTGATTTGTAAGAAAAACTAATAAAAGTTTACAGTTTAGTCATCTACCAGGGGCTGATTTGTAAAGAAAATGTGAATTATTACATTTAGGTCCCTGCATGGGGACCTAAATGCAATTTCTGGAAAGCTTTGAGGTGCGCCGAATATCTGGAAATCTCTGGGACTTAATATGCAAATCTTCCACCGGTTCGAATTGAACGACGACGATTAGATCATCAGGCGTGATCTGCACCGTCCGTTGATGCTACGTGTCGACGAACTGTATTCCGAGTGTTCTTGAGCAACTGACGAAGGGGGTTTCTTCGTCGACTTTTTGCCGTCGATCGTGATGAAGCTTGAGCCTCCTGTAGGGCCAGAGGGGTGGCTCCTCCACCCCTCGAGCTCGCCTACGGGTGAACACGGCCTGAGGTGGCGGAGGGCTGCGGAGCATCATCGAGGAAGATGATGGTCCACTGCTCCTGAAAGCTGATGTTGATTGTAGCGCCTTCTTCGAATACGATTTGCGTGAAGATGAAGATTCCAAATACATTGAACTTTCTCTAGATGCAAGCTAATCCTGCAATAAAACAAATGTACGTGCTCGATTCGCAAGAAATCGGCCAAATGGTTATAGTTTTGCAAGATCGAAAATGACGTTTCCAGACTTTGTGAAGTGAATTTAAAAATGGGTACAAGAATGATGATGTGCTTTGATTTGATTTGAAATAGATTCAAGTGTTTTAAGATAGGGCGTTTAGGATGGAAGATTAAGCGTCCTAATGATGAGCTTAATCAAGCTAATGGAGGCACGATGATCGAGAAATAAAATCGTGAAGATGGATGAGTAGATCTGGGACAGAGAGGTGTATTTACCTCAGATGGTTGCTCGACGACCGATCTTTACCAGAGTTGAATGCGCACGCGGCGGCGATGCAAGGGTGACGAGCACCTTGGAACCTCCTCCGATCAACCTTCTTCCACGCGAGCCGACGAAGTGGAGCTGTCACCTCCTAGAATGGCCGGAATCGAGAGGTGAAGGTTGGGGTTCGGCCACTAGAAATGGGTATCTTAGGTGGTTAGAAAAGTTAGTTGAAATTCGCCAACTTTTAGGGTTTATATAGAGAGATTTCTTGAGCTTCAAGCTTAATCTAAGGGCTGGCGAGTTAGTAGGTTGTTAGGAGAAGCAAATCAATGGATCGGATCGTCGGAAGAAGTTCTAAGTTGCATGTGAAAATTCGGTGAAGATAGTAGGTTATAACAGAAGTCAGTACTGGCTTCTTGGAGAAGAAGCACCAGGTGTTGACACGTGTCAGCACCTGGTTGGCCAAATGTATAAATTACCTTATAAATTATATAATAAATAGTAAATAGCTTTATTTTAAATAGGTATAAAAACAAGAAATGTAAATAACTAAATTATCTAAATTATAGAATAATTATTTTTTATAAATAATAAATATTATTCAAGATATAATTATTATATTAATAAATAGTTATAGATAAATAAGTTTTCGATTTTTAATTTAATATATAAATAATTAACAAAATTAATTTTGTGTTTTATTAATTATTAGAATAATAAATAAGGGTTGTGTGAATTTTTAGGTATCTTAATAAGTTAATTCAGATATATTAATAAATACAGGTATACATTATATAGTTCAATTTCATATATAATTTAGTGTTTTTGATTTAATTAAAATAATAAATAAGCTCCAAAAAAATATAAAATAAATCAAGGTTAAATTACAAGATCATGAAAATAATTAGAAATTATAAAATTAATAAAAAATATAAATAATGTGGTTTACATAAAATAATTATTCTAGAAATCCCGTTGTTGTTTGGTCCCAAAATCGACTTTTTGCAAACAGACTCTGAATTCAATGAAATCACATCTATTAATTAGATAATATTATTTTATGAACTTTAAAGGTGAGTAGAGTGAAATTGGAGTTCGTACGAAGAAGTTATGATGTTCGAAAATTGAGATTTTGACTATTTAAAAGCTGGATTTCTTGGTCTATGTATAGGGTAATATTTTTAACTTATTTTTATATTTTTATATACATTTTTAGAAATAATTATGAAAAGAGTTTAGCGAAAAATATATGTATATGAATTAATTAAAAATCAATGAAATTTAGTATTAATTCGATAAATAATGAGACATGTGTGAAGTGTGTTTTAATTTATTTTTATGGTTTTCTTTCCTTATCTCCCCCTACTTATTGGTTTGTCGACCAATTCATGCTGACTTGGTCTCAGGGTTTAGGTTATATAAATATACCTTGCAGTTATATTTATATCTATAAGTCATATTGTACATATATACATATTTACAATCTGCCTTCTTTTCTTTTCTTTATTTTTATTCTTTTATTTATTTACATGTATTTAATGATTAAAAGTGCATTCTTATTCATGAAAGAGGTTTTGTTAAAAGATAGGAATTAATGTATATTTACATGTATTTGTGAAGGATTTTAAGACAAAATGTGACAGATATGTTAATAAATCATGGATTCATTAGTAGCTAATGATCAGAGCTATGTACACACGATCTAAGGAGTCGACGAGAATCATTGAAGATCAAGGAGTAGAAATGGTGAAGGGCTGGTGGGTGAAGGAGCTCTAGTAGAAGCGGGAAAAATGGAGGAAATCGGGGGACTTGGCACTTCTGACAAGTCACAGATGCTTGAGGAGCTAGTTGACTTGGGTCAGCATTCCTCACAACGTGATTGGTCCATGTAGGGCCAAGTCACAACAAAGCAAGGTTTTTATTCAAAAATAAATGAATATAAACTTTAAAGGATTTTATTAAATTTTGGGATAAAATAAAAATATTTATTAATGTAGTATTTATATTATTTTTATTTATTTTTATGAATCAGTTTATTATAATTTACTTTTGGTGAGTGTATTTATAGTTATATTGACCTATGTTTTGTATATTTTATTTTTATTTTGTATTTTTATTTTATCATTTTATTATCTTATTTTATATATTCATAGATTATTTTTATATACACAAAGATATTTTTATTGTATTTTTCTGATGTTACTTGTATATTTAAATAAATAGGGGTATATATTATATAGGTATAAGTATAGGTATTTCATCCATGTATTTATATAGATTATTTTATTTTTGTTTTTTATTTATGATTTTATTCTATTCTAAATATGTACATCTACAACAAATAATTTTTACAGAACTATAAAATATTGAATTGTAAAAATAATAAAGAATGAATCAATTAAATATTTTATTTAGGTATATTATACAATAAGGGTCCAAACCTTAACTTTCACACCTTAACTCCAAATTAAATGAATCATATAATTAAATAGCTTATTAAAAGTTATATACAATTAAAGGTTATTTTAATGTATTTTGATTTTTTATTGAGTAGATATGGGACTGGGAAGTTTGGATTTTGGCTTTTTCTTCTTAGTATAAAATGTACACTTTCTATTATTTTTATGAAAACTCCATTTTCTATTTTTATTTGTATTTTTATATATGATTTTTATGTACAAAGTTTATTAATTTGATGTATAAATAATAGAGAATAAAATGGATCCAAAAAATGCTTTATTGATGAAAGAACAAATCGGGTTTTTATTGTATTTTTGGCCCTTATCTCCCCTTACTTTATTCCTTGTAGACCTAATCAATTCTTGACTTGGTCTGGGGTTTAGGATCACAAAATATCTTTGGTATTTTATTCTTTTTATTTTCTTTCCTTTATATAATTTTGGCATTAAACACTATATTTTATAGACAATAAATGGAATAAATAATGAATGTTGATTTGTACAAAATAGTGTTATTTACATGCATAAGTTAGGGTTTTTAAGGCCAAAATGATGGAATAAAGATGATGAAATGGAGATTCATCACCCCTATATACTTGCCTTTGCTATTTCCTAGTAAATACTTATGCCATAAGTGTAGAAAATGAAAATAAAGAAAAGAAGGAAAAATAAAAGTGGATTGATTTTAATTCTCAAACTTGTCATCATAAAATCAAAGTTTGGAGCTTAAGTCGGATCTTTAGATTTTTTTTAGTGCGGTCAGAACCTTATTAGGAAGCGGATTTGGAACACAACAACCTTATGAGTCACAAAACCCTACTCATGTCTCCTCAAAAGCCAGGTTGAATACTTCAATTCAAACGTAAACCCTTATGACTATGAACCTATCTTGGACAATGTGTGTGATATGTATCTCTCCTTGGCGGAATCGGTAAAAGTCAGTCTTCTCCAACATGGTGGCCCTAGTTCCCCGATCCGGCAACTCTTTCCTCGAGAAGCAGGGTATTCCCTTCTAAGTTCATGTAACAACAAGCTCAACAAGCCAGTGTAGCTACCTATCCTAGGTTGTTTGACTTGTGTAACCAAGTCACCCGACTGAAGGCTCATAAATGTATGACTTTAAGCCCACGCTTGCTTACTGACTATGAAAATATGTACACTCCGACATGCATTTTATTTTCAATCTGTCCTATCTACCTTTTTTGGAGTTTTTTTTTTTAATTTTTTTGAATACTATATACAACAATGTTTACATAAGGACTTTTTCTTTTTGATCTGTCAGACTATCCCTCTTTTGAAGTTGTATTGCAATCCACAACTTCTATCTTTAGACCTCATCACCATTGAATTGGGTTGGGGTATAATGGCCACAAAAGTGTAACTTCTGATATTTCCATTGGCTTGTGTCTCATGTCGGCAAATCCATGCCTTTACTACTTCAATCGAGGTGAGCAAAGTAAAAGGTGCAGGTGTACAAGATAGGTCATTCAACAAGAGTCATGTATGTGCACCAAAATACTCTATAGTACATTAAAATAAACCTCGTGATCTAAAAGAAATAAGTCAACTAGGCCTAAAGTAACAATTCCAGTTCCTATAAGGTTCTTATGATTAAGTATAATTAAGGTCCAACCAAGCTCCAATCTTTGGATTTTACTTCAACTTGTTCAATTATCAAACTCAATCTGAGAAATGTAAATGCTATGCACAATGCAAAAAATATTTTCATGATGAGTTTTTCAAAATTTGAACTTTTTATGGGTTTTTGAAAAGGCTTTGCAAATTTGTATGCAATTTTTGAGAATATTTTGCAAATATTTTTGGTATTTTTCAAAAGAAAATATTTTTTAGAAGAAAAGATAGATGCACATATGTACACATGCGTGCATCAATTATTTACATGAATTAGGGTTTTTAAGGATTTACACACGAGATATGTTATTGTTTTCATAAATATATATACCGTTGGTGAAAGGAGTTTATTTATTTGGATGCTATTCCTCAAATTTATTTGAAAATAACTTTACAAATAATTTTGAAAATTATAGTCCAAAATAATTTTTACAAATAATTGTTACAACATTTACAAATAGTTGAAAATAATTTTGTAAAGGATTTTCAAACACTTTATATGTTTTTTTCAAAATATCTGTGCAACCATTTTCCAAACCATTTGCAAAAAGGTTTTCAAAACATTTTATTTCACGCAAAGAAAAGGAATTTTTTAAAACAAAATATTTTTACAAAGGTTGAAATATTTTACAAAATATTACTTAAGCAGTTTTCAGAGGATTATTTTAAAAATATTTTCAAAATATTTTTCAAACATTTTACAAAACATTATTACTTGATTTATTAATTAGTATATACAAAAAGAAAGTGAGGAATAATTATACATATTTTTATCAATGATTTAATGAGTTGTATATATAGTATTTTAGCCATACTATTCAAAAATACAAAAGTATGAGTTATGGATAAAGTATATATGAAGTATATACAACCACCCTATACTTAGATTGAGCTTCCTCGTAGATCAAAAAGGAAAAGAGTAGACATAACTCGTACTGAGTATAGAAAAGCCTATACTACAATGACCGAATAAGGAATGAAAGAATGAAGTATGAAATGAATCAGAAGTCAATCGTGCTCATATACTTAGGATGAAATAGTCCTACAAATAACATGCTATATCTGCTTGTAATGAGGATCGAGGATGGGAACAAATAAACAAATCACAGCTTGGTCTATCTCCCCCTATACATAGGCTAAGATATCCCTAAGTATAAAAAGAAATATCAATAAGAAAGAAGACATTGGAGGGAAGCAATAAAAGAATTGATGAAAAAATAAAATCACTTGGAGAATGTACACCTCACTCCCCCCATACTTAGGGTGAAAGAGACCTAAGTATTGGCAACAACAAGAATGATGAAACAGAAAAGAACAAACATGATGGGTGTATCCCCCTATACTTAGGACAAGGGACGCCCTAAGTATAGACACATAGATATCGTGAATGATCTGTGGTACACATGACATATGGGAGGAAGAAGGAATGAGAAGACAAAATGTATATACACACACACACAAGCAGTAAAGAATGGTGAAGTGTTGGATGGTATCTGACACTCGAATACCATACTCTCATAATCGTCTCCCTGTGAGAATGGTGACACAATCAGAAATAGAACAACACCCTAATATGTACTCAAGTGGGTGTCATCTACTAGGACCAACATATCGAAAACTAAGCCAAGAGCCGGTAGCGGGAAGTAGAACATCAACTCATGATAAAGGATTGAGAGATCAAAGCCAATATCGTATTACATGGAGGAGGGATCAATACAGATTCTTCTATGTCACTTATGGGAAGATACACAAAGTGAAGAGCATGTGACTCTCTACGCAACTTGATATCCATTGGACATAAGATCTAAAGATCAAGAACACACTGAATATCACAAGACATGGCCCAGCCTTGCAAGGGTCGTCAAGGTGAGCATACTCAGATGAGTCGAAAGTTTCATAATAATCAGAAGACTTGGTCTTGTGATCCACCACATTAGATACACAACCAAAGATGAGATCGAGTACATAAATCATAAGACTCTGCTTTGTGCTCCACCAGATTGGAGACACCAAAAGTCAAGCCGAGTACCCACAAAATGATGCATCCTTCTGTAAATAACCCTCAGGGAGTGATACATACTAAGCAATGAATAAGATGAATAAAGTTCATCCTTGTGAGGGTAATCAAAGAGAGAAGACTCAAAGGAGTCAGATCCATCAAACGGATAATCAGAGGCGGTCTCGGTAGCTTACAGATCGGTTGCCCATCAGAAGAGATCGGGAGATCTAGAAAATGTCACAGTCTCCTGTATATGACCCTCGGGGAGTCTTGTGAACTAGGTAGTGAATAGTCAACAGAATGTGACTCATCCTTGCGAGGACAGTCAAGGAGATAAAAATCAAAGGATTCCAGATTAGTGGTCTTGTGCTTCGAGCGATCGAACATATAATCATACAATGAGACCGACTGCTCATATCAGATGAGTCAATTTCGTGCTTCATCAAGATGGACACACAATCAGTGAGTGAAACCGATTGTACAGAAAATGTTGCATTCTCCTAAAGATCTCAGGGAGTAAGGCAAACTAAGTCATTGAAATCAGGGAAATGTTGGCATCAAGTCTCATGTCCTCAAAAATAATCAATCAATCATCAATAAGAGGGCATAAGGTTATGGGTAGTATAAGAGATCATCAGAGTAATCGTAGTGCAGTCCCTCAAATCAATCAAATCAGCTAAGATGGATCAAGATGTTAGAAAGAGATCCTCTAAGTGCTAAATGGGGATGGACGAGTCAGGAGATGGAGGATGGATCAATCAAGAAGATGAGTCAAATCATGTGGGTTTCGATCACCATTGCTTTGAAGCACATATAGAGATAATATATCAAGCATTTAAATCAAGATGGGTGAAACCTAACAAGAGATCATACAGTCATGGATCCTGGACTCATCATCAAATCATCAAGAATCAATCACATCCTCAATCCGATGAGAACAAAAATCCTCAATAAATAATCACACATGTAATCGTTCCATCCTTAGAAGCCTCAATAATATCTAAGCACATACATCAGATCCACCAAAAATAACACACCAATCTTAGCATCCTCAAATCTTCCTGGCTTACACAAATAATTCCTACAATCACAACCTTAATGTGGGTCGCATTTCCTAGCACAACACTCTCAGGTGAAAGAAGGGATGATACATAAGGGAACAAGGAGGGTGGACGAGAATGGTGAAACAAAGACATAATTGTAGTCCAAGAAGAGAGTCTTCTTGAATCGGACCCGAGGTAGGGTGATATGGGCAAGGAGATAACATAAAATCCGACTACTGAAGTGAAGATCGACCCGATATCACGACTCAATAAAGGAAATAAAATAGACAAAGAAAGGAAGATGGACTCAATAAAAGGAACTCAAAGACTCAGGGATCTACAAACTTAAAGAGTGATGAACGTAACTAGACCCAAAATCACAATCAATGTACAATGCAACCTCTATTTTCACCTACTCAACACTGTGAAGACCAAAGATAATGGTCATTTATCTTTTCTATTTTAGAGTTAGGTGATCTTCATAATAGTTGTACAAGCACATAGGTAGGCCTGGGATTTGGGCACTAATCCTTAGTATGTACATATCATATATAAAGTGCATAATACAATGAGGGGGTTGCTATCTCTATGACTATGAATCCATTACATTTATTTTAAGAATCAGGTAGAGTTAGCAGTCCCAACTTTATTTTGGTCATTACTTTTTTTGGTAATTTTCTATGCAATCGCCTAATGAGTTTCTAATTCCATTAACATCCTAGATGATCAAAATCAGAGGGAGAAGGTTGGAAAAGCAATGCAAGTCGAAAATCGATGATGCATGCATAGTCAGAAGACTTACAGTGCTTCCCAGCTCTCTCCATGCTGGATGCATAACATAATTGAAAGCTACACTACATGAAATGCAAGCTGATGAAATCACCTTAGACTATAATATGTTATTATCATGAAGAACCAGATGTTAACTATCTAGATATGAGACCTAGGGTCCAATCTTGGAAGCTCATCGGTGCCTGCCACAATGGGTCCTCCAAGCGTTGTATATAGCTTCTCACAGTATGCAGTTTTAAGTATAATACTCAATAATTAGATTTGACTAGGTCTAAGCACGAATCTATAGGTACATGCAAATATAATTAGGGCTTCTGACCTTAATCTTTCATCAAGAAATTTAGAAGCTAGGATCAAATCACATAAAATAAATAAAAATAAAGTCGAAAAATAAAGAAAAAGAAAGTGATGAAACCACGATAAAACCGACGAGGCCCCCAAGTGAGCAATTACGTAGGCCCTAGACCTCGTGAAGTGTCAAATTCTAAGGGAGTCCAAATTATTACAAATTGAGTGTCACTATCTCACTTTAATAACAAAATGGGGAAAAAATAAATAAACTAAAAATAGAAATGCAAAGAGTCTGTCTTCCAAAATTTCTCCAAGTCTTTATCTGATGCTTTCTCTTGCCAGCTAAGTCCGAAAGCCATCTCCATGTTGCTTGGGTGCATAGATCCTCCTAAGAAGTCCTCCCTCGCGTAGCGGTCCCTCGCAACAAATTTAAACAAGGAGAGTGGTCAGATATGTTACAAATAATATCACATTAAATGAAGAATATATAAATGACAAATCTGTACAAGAGAGAAGGAATAAATAAATAATTACAATCTATGTGGCCTTGCTCCCCGGTAGTGGCGCCATTTGAAAAGTCAAAAATTCTTTCAGTCTTGTGTTCCACACAATGCGGGAGCACAGTCGTCGAAGGAACTAACGAGAACCTCAGACTAATTCAACAATTAACCCATAATATGTATAAAGCAATGAAAAGCAAAATATATGGAGTTAAAATTTATTATAACTCTATAATGGATGGTGCAAGTATGTAGAGTATCAAACACAAGGAAGAAACAATTGAAAGGGGAAATGAATCCAAAAATGTGTGTTCTTCTTGTCTATTTATTTTGGTATGGGTTTTTTATTTTTATATTTTTTGGAATTTAAATTTTTTAATTTTATTATTTATTTTAAATTTTATAATTTTTATTTTATTTATACTTTCTGATTTAAATTTATTTTTCTTTTTATAAAAGATATATAAGATATATAAGTAACATATAAGGTAATATATACAATATAGTGTAATATAATTATAAATAATTATAAAAATAAAAATATAGAAAATAAAATGTTTTAAGTTTTAAATAATGTTTTACTATTTTTGTGATTTGTAGACACTTTTGCTAATTTTTATATATTTTAAAGTCAAAAATATTTCAAATCAATGATTAAATAAATAGGTCAAATTATTTTGGAAATTAAAAATAGTAAATAAGTCAAAATTTTAAAACTTTTTAATTGATAATTAATATAAAGAAATTTATAAAATAAGGATTTTAGATCTTTTTAATTTTTATGAGTTTTATTTTCCCATTTTTAGTAACTTTTAGTGAAGTTATTAAATAAATAGATAATATATATATATATATTTTAGAATTTTTCAACAAGGTTTTCCATTTTTTTGATATTTTTAAGTCAAATAGGGATAAAATATGCTCTTTTTTATTTTTAATAAATAGGTAAAATATATAAAATGCAAAAATAAAGTATGTCATGAAAGTACATATTAGCAGGTATCTATCCCTATTTTTGCATAATTTTTGGAACATGGATGCTATTTTTAATATATGAAGATCAAGAACAAAAATGCATGTACTAGCGATGGTATATTTGCAATTAAAAATAAAATCAGGGGCCTGTGAGCAAATTTCTTAAAAATATAGGATTTCTATTTTAATTTTATAGATTATTTACAATTCACAAAATCGCTAGGGTATTCATGCAATTTTCCTTGCTCACGTGGGATGACATGTGAGCTGAGCTGGATAGGTCCCAAATGCAATAACAAATAAATATAGGGTTTCCTCTACAAAATTTCCAATTTTATACCTTACAAATATTATTTATAGGACTAATAAATAAATCAAAAAATGGGGGACTAGATGTGCAATTTACCCCATTTTGTGTGCCATCGTGTGGCACACATCATCTCACTTAAACACGTGGCAGCAACACAACAAGTGATACCCATTCGGCGATTGACACTTCAGATCTGATCGTGACTATTCATTAACGACTAAGGGTTGCGGAGATTGGATGGCAGGGATTAAAACTGGAGCCCCCCTTCATCCGACGGTTGCTGCTTTGCTCGAAGAACAGGGAAGGTCTCTACCTTCGAGCTTGGATCTTCGATTCTTTCCTCCCTCGGGGTCCTCACCTACTGCGAAGTTCCTCAATCAATTCCTAGAGGTGCTCCGCCAACTGGGGATGTCCTCAAATAGGTTCGGGTCTCAGTAATGGAGCCCTGGAGCATGTTGTGCATGGAGGTGCTCCTCGAGTATCGAGCAGATCTTAGATGCCCCTTTCAGCTGCTATTCACGCAAGAAATGAACGACGACACAAAGGTGGAGCTAACTGGGTCGTTATTGGTGAAAGTCGAGGTAGGAATGGTGAAGGGCGATGTGGTTCGGTGAGGACATGATGGAAGGACCTCGACTCCTCAATGTAAAGTGAATCAAGGGTGAATAGGTGATATCAAAGATGGAGAAATAAGTAGGGAAGGTAGTAGGGCGGATGTGGAAGTAGGAACAATGACTGGTTACAACGAAAACATGGCGGGAGCTCGAGAGATCCAGTGAACTAATTAACCTAAATTATGCTAATACATTGATTAAAACACAAAATAAAATGATCAAATTAATCCTACGGCCTACAACTACCTAGAATGTAGTAAAATCATAGATCGAACCTGGCCGGGAGGCCAAGGAGCAGTATGTCGTCGAATGTAGTAGTAGGAAAATAGGCTGGTTAGGTTGAACCTAGAATGAGTAAAAGCACAGCTAGAACCTGACCGGGAGGACAAAGATCATTATGCCACCGGATGTGGTAGTAGGAATAGTATGTCTAAGATGGAGAAACAAGTAGGGAAGGTAGTGGGGTGGATGTGGTAGTAGGAACAATGGCTGGTTACATCAAAAACATGGTCGGGCTCGAGAACTCTGGTGAACTAATTAACCTAAATTATGCTAATACGTTGATTAAAAAATAAAATGCATCAAATTAAACCTACGGGCTACAACTACCTAAAATGAGTAAAAGCGCAGCTTGAACCTGGTCGGGAGGGTAAGGAGCAGTATGCCACCGGAGCGTCGTCGCGGGTGCACGTCTGATGAATCCGCGATTCATCATCTCAATATCTTGCTCTTAGCAAAGTCCCTGAGAAAATTCTCAAATGAATGTATATAAAATCAATAAATTAACAAAATGACTCTTGTAAATAAAACACACAAATTATTGTATATTAGATTGTACAAAATAAATTAATAAAAAAAGCCGTAAAATTAGAGGAGTTTTTCACCTGTAAATAGTCCAAAACTTCATATATTTTTAATAATTTCATTTCGACTCCTTTTTGGCTAATTCTTTATCTAACTTGTTCATAACAATGTACATAGAAATACAAAAATACAAAACAAATTTCACCTCAAATAAATGCTCCTAGATCCCGAAGAGAAAAAGCCGTAAACTCCAACTTCCAAGCCAAATTCCCGCTTTGTATGAACTCCAAATTCACCAAGCTCACTTTTAAAGTTCAAGTTAGAAAATTATCTATCCAAAGGAAGTGGTTTCATTAAAATCGGAGCTCATTTGCAAAAGTTGGGTTTTGGGACCTAGATGTACATTATATATTATGTATATATTCATTATTTTTTCATTTTTTATTTTATCTTTCCTAATTCCTAAAAATACAAAAAATCATGGTTGTGTTGTATTTTGATTGTAGTATTTTATTGTTTTTTTGTTATAAATATCTCTTATTAAAAAGATAAAAAACTACATATTAGAAAAGCAAACAAAAAATGTGCATGTTGTTTGTCTTCTTTTGTAAATTCTCCACTATTTATTTTCTTCTCTTTTATTCTATTGTATTTAATGTAGCTTACTTTATTTTATTTTTCATTATTTATTTTACATTCTCTACGATAACCACCATTCAACTCCATTCTACCACCAACCTCCATTCAACCCCACCATTTTTAAACCCCCCATTCAACTCCATTAATAGTATAACCTCCCACCACTTTAATAACCTCTCATTTCATCCTCTTTATATACATACCATCCTTCTCAATTTGCACTTGATCCATCTTTATGTGAGGAGAGCCTAGTTCCCAGAGTTGAATCGGTGACAGCGACACAACCACGGTCGAGCGACGACAACCCTCTCTCCGGTGAGATCCGTTGGTTTTTCGGCCAACATCGTAGCCGCACCCGTGCGTTGCTGGAGCTCATTGCTCGCCGACGATCCGAGCGAAGACCGTTCTCTCGTGAGCACATCATAGGTGATCGTCTCTATCGTAGGTAATTTTCCCTTCATTTTATCATCTGGTTATTTTTATTTGTGCATTTTTTTATCACAACATATCACCACCCATCATCCACCATTTGTTCTACTTCATCATATTACCACAACATCATTTTTCCCACATTTATTTCATTCCCCATTTAAAGGAAATAAAAAAATAAAAAATAAAAAATAAAACAAAAAAAGATTTTTTTATACAACAGAAAAAAGAAAAAAAAATAAAAAAAAGTAACGGGGTGGGGGGGACAACAGCTCCACCGCCGCCGCCCCCCACCCCCTCTCCTCCACCGCCGCCCAGTCGGGCATCGTGCCACCCGCACCGCGCCGTCGCGGTCGGCGCCTCTCGCTATCTCGCCTCACTACCACGCCGCGGCCAGCAGCCCTCCGCCTCGCGCAACCCATGTCGCCCTGAGCTGCACCGCCGTTTCATCTCCAACCGTGCCTCCGCGTCCAGCGCGGCCACGCCACGCCTGTGGCATCCCGCCGACGCCATCCTCCTCCGCCTCGCCTGCGCGCACGGCCCTGGGCCGCCACCTCCACCCTTGTTGGGTTCCACCTGCGAACCAAGGGAGAAGAAAGGTAATTTATTTTTCCTTTTTTATTTTAAAATTGCATAAATTTCTTGTATAGTTTCAGTAATTTAGAGGGTCCCTGTATATGTTTTTGTTGTAAATATTGTTCTCTGAATTTGCAAAGATAACCCTATATTCGCATTTTAATTTGGACATCAAATTTGCATCGTTTATTCAATGAAAAATGTCTTAATGTTGAGCAACCAGCTCTTTACCATGTGGATATTTATTTATATTTTTGTGATATTTGGATAGTTAATTAAAATTATCTAACTGAAATTCTGCATATTTTACCCATTCTATGCTATTAAATTCATATCAGACACATAGTTGCTTTAAAAATTACATAAAACTTGGAGATGATACCTTGATATGTGATGGAGATACTGTCTAAATTTCATCCAAAGTGGAGTTGTATTGTGCCTGAAATAAATCATAGAGTGATTTTTGTATTTGATTTTTAATTAAATCCACATACATCTTTTTCACAAAATTTCAAGTCTCCTGGATTCCATATGAAAATACCTATATGAGGTAATTTTCTCTCTGCCTAATTTGATAATGTGGATTTATTAAGAATTAATTACTCACTGTCACTCTGTTTTCATTAAAAAATCTAAAAAATCATACTTTGTGAAAAAATTCCAAAAACATTATTGTAGTCTCATTTCATCATGTTTTTATTCTACTAAATTTTTCATAATTTTTGTTTACTGTTTGTGTAAAAAATTACAAAAATACCCATAAAAAGTGTGCATTTTTAATTGTTGCATTTTAAACCATAAAATTCCAAAAAAAGTGTCTTGCATTCATTATTGGATTAATATTCTAAGAAAAATATAACTTGGCTAAATTGGACTTATTTTCTATTCAAATTAATTTGACTAAGTTGTATGCTTTCTTAGTGTACTAATTGAGCCGCATTTACATTTGCATTTGTTTTTGCATTAAGTACATGAAATGTATCAGGTTAGAAGACCGTTAGAATTCCCATGCACGGACACCGATGTATATTGAGCATTAGACTCATGTAAAATTATGTTTATTTATTTCAGTTAAAGAACAAGTTCGATTAAGCATTCAAGTTCATGCAGCAGACTCAACAAGACTTTCAACGTGGTATGGATAATTACATGATTTATGATGGATATCTGTATACCCAGAGAGCTACGTTGTGAAATTATTTAGTTTCTTTTGCAAGTATACTCTTATTAATGTTGCAATAATGGAACTCTTGGTTGAATTGGATATAATGGATCCTTTAGAGAATGATTTTTGTATGCTCATTGATTACCATGCATGAATCGGTAACAGCTCGGACGTGCGATCTTTTATCGCATGCTTTTGCCGATCGACGTAGCCCATTCCGTTACAACCTGTGACTCGGTCTATCTCGCATGGGGTGAAGGAAGTGATCTTGTGATTGGAGCACCTTCAAGGGAAGCCTTAGGGGTCCTGCTCGGGTTTGGAGATGGGGTTGGTCGACATACGACCAAAAAAATGGTGCACGATGAAAGGGGCAGCTCCTCCTTTATCAATTGATCTGGTGGTAATGGAGACCTACAGTACATTACAGAGATTGGCTGAGCTTTAAAGCTTGATGATGACGGTAATGGGATGAAGTGAAGGTCCGAGGTGAGTAATCATAAATGGGGAACCTGTAGGTCTCGGACCGTTGCCAGGTTCGAGTTGGACTGAAGGGATGAATGTTGTGAAGAGGGGAAATTGGTCACCGGTTGGTGATGGAATTGAGGAACTTGAAGGAAGAAAAAGTTGGGGGAGAAGAATGGAATGGAATGGTAGAGAAACAAAAGGGAAAATAAAAAAGAAAATAAAATAAAGAGAAATAAAAGAAAACAAAACAAGGATGCTGTGTGTTTCTCTTGGGATTTGGAAGCTTCAAAGCTTCCCTCTGTTCTTGCTTTAAGATGTCGGTGAAGGACCTCGAAGCTCTACAACTACTCGAAGAGCAACAGTTGCAAGGAGTGAAGACTTCCTTGTATCTCGTTGGCCATGCGCTGCTATCATCCCCTGAAGGATACGAGTCAAGATGTTACCTGGACGCCATCCCAAGCTGGTGGCCTTTCACGAAAACGGGGAATGGGTTTGATTGACGTCGATGAAGAGAGTTTGATGGATGGAGGGTTAGGGTTTGCGAATCCTACGAAGGGGGTTAGGGATACAAGTCAACGAGAGGGCATTGGGTCATGAGGATTGATCTTCGGTTGCTAAACGTTGGTGATGGAGTAGAGGAATCAGAGGAGAAAGATGAGGTATGGGTAGTTGGATCAAACCTAGATAGGACAACCGAGAGGGTGACACGTGTAGGTGCATTTGGGAAGAGAGCTTTGGTTTTGACCATTGGATCTTGTTATGATCCAACAGGTGAAACAAGAGGAGGATTAAAGAGGTAGTAAATGATATGGGTCATTGGATCTTGCCAAGATGGAATAGTCTAGACGAGGCAAGCCTGGAGAAGAGAGTGGCGACGCATGGCACTGCATGGCCAAGCTACGTGTCGCTCACAAAAAAATCAGAACAAGCACTCAAATAAAAAACAAAATAAAATAGGTAACGACCTCCAATAAAAAATTTCTTCACAAAAATAATGAGATCTACAACGTTCATGAAGGGACTAGGACAAAAAGACTTCATTTGTACCAATTGGATTTTTAGTGGTATTTTATGCATATAAAATACTTTATTTTATATTTTTGTAATTTTTTGATTTTTTAATTAAATAAAATTCAGAATAATATCAAATAAAATAGAATAAAGATATTTAAACAATAATATAACTTTTTGAGTTTAATAATTTGAGAAAATCAAGAATAAGATAAAAAAGGATTTATGTATAAACTATACATACAGACTCACAATACCTTGTTTTCTTGGCTTTTAACATTTTATTGGATTTTTATTTTTGTATACTATTATTTAAATGTAAATAAAAGAAAAATGAAAAGTAACAAGCTAAAAAAAGTTAATTCTGTACATAAAATGATAAGTCAAAGGTAGTATATGTACAATATACAATGAGGAAACAAAATCCAAGTTTCGCATATGAAATCTGATTCTTTGAATTTAGTCCTGATTTGCAAATAATTTGATATGCATTAATTAAAAAGTGAGTACGAATTCATGGAAGACTATATGTGAGAGATATTTGACTTTACGACTTTTCGATCTCAGACTAGAGTTTGGTTTTAGAGAAAAATGAGGTTGCTCTTGCCCTATTGTATGACGATTTTTTTGGAAAATATCATCATGTATTTCCATTACTATATACATCTAATATGCCATTTCAATTTCATCAAAATAGAGATTCATATACCTTTCATCTAACATGTGTAATTTTAACAGTCTTAGAATTGATGTAATCGATTTGTTCAATATGGAGGACATAGGGGTCTATGTTTCTAACAAAATTGGAAAGATATATAGAGGTCTAGTGACGAAAATACATGGTGGTATTTTCCAAAAAATGAAAACAAAATTATGGTAAAATGGGGTGCATCTCGTTGGTTGCCCCAAGGGAGCTGCCCTATTTTTTTCTTAGTTCTATTTGACATATATACAAATTGTGACTTTTTCGGCATTTTAGCTTATTAATGTTAGTGATATTTATATAATGAATTTGATTTTATTTAAATTAGAATTAGTGTAAATTAATTAGAAATGTGAGAAGTGAATATAGTATACAAGTGAGTATATACAAGTGGATTCAATTTTTATTCATGCAAATATGAATGATAAAATAAGCATCTTATTTACATATGCATGAATGATAATAATACACTATAAATGCACAAATGTACTTAATCACTTGGGAAGAAATCTCTATTTTCAGTAATAAAGTGATGAGTCACGTATTCGTCAGAAGCCCAAGAGGACCCACCTATCAATTTCACCTCTCCTTTAAAAAAATGAAAATAAAAATAAAGTTGATGATGTCAACCCCCTTCTTTTTCTTCTTCTTCCAATAAACAAAGGCGTCGCCTCCCATTAAACCCTTCTCCTTCCCACCACATTAATGGCTCCACCATGTCTCTTTACCTCCTCTCCAGTAGAAATTGTCATTCACTCGTCTTCCCTCCTCCAACGGTACATGATGCCTCCTCTTCTTCATAGCCTCCATCTATAAAAAGAGGATGGACCGAGGGGAACCCATCCCCGACCCCCATCACCCTTGTGAACCCATCGAAACCGCTGTTGTCCCTCTGTTGTGCACTGGCAATCTTCGTTGCCCCTCCGAAGATCTGATAGACTCCCTGTAACGAACCTGATCGCCCGAGAATGATGCGGAAGCGAGAACTCAGCGGCCATTTCGGATTCGTTACTCATAGCATTAATCATAACATAAGAGCAGTAAAGAATAGACTCAAAAAAACTTTCTTTCCATACTATTAATAAGGATATGAGTCCAAGATTTCCTTAACTAAACTATATGAATCACATCTATGATTTCCTTATTCTAGAGGGCGTAATGACATCCTTCCAAACCGACCCAACAATAGTCTCACATCGATTCTACTTCTTGTGACGGTGAAGTCTCCCTTGAAGTATAAATAACTTAATCTTCATGATCCCTTGAAAAAGAGTAACAATACATGTTATGAGCTTAATGCTCAGTATGTGCCGAGATGAGGTCAAGCCGGTTAGCGTAAAAAAAATCAAGTCACATCTAACTATTCCATTCATAACATAATGGTAATCATTCCAACAGTAAAGACTTATAAAGTTGGTTCTATATTAATGCCATGTTGTATAAACTATTTGACTAAATTCAAACCAACATCATACATATCGTTAATTAACTTAGTAATGTATACGAAGTATATTTCTTTCATATCTATGCATTGCATATCATACTTGCGTACATACCTTTTAGATTTGCCATATTTGCATGTACGTCCATAATGTTAACATAAGTACACATATACCATTAACATTATCTTAAATTACACATACACCCTTAATATTAACTTGCATTGCACGTATGCCCATATCCTTAACATAATTGCACATATGCCCATATCTTTAACATAATTGCATACATAACCTTAGCTTAACATAAATTTGCATGTATGCCCATAGAATTAGCATAATTGCACACATGCACTTAGCCTTAACATAAATTGCACGTATGCCCTTGCACACATGCACTTAACATTAACAGAACTTAAACATATGTCCATAACAGTAACATAATTGCATATATGCACATAATATTAACATATATTGCACATATGCCCATGACATTTTCATGTTTAGAGTGGTCTTAATTGTTAATTCTTAGGCGGCTTTGATGGCTTTGATGGTTTACCGCATGCACAAGCGGTCCATAACGATACATAACATGACAGTGTAGCTACAATTGTAGAGGACTTATCTTTTGCCTCGCATCCCCGATAGGCATTGCTCCTTTAGGCCCCTGATAAACGGACTCTATAGGTGGCTCCCACCGTTAGGTGTAGCACTTAGCTCCACTAACCAGTATTGTGCCATTATTCTTGATATCTTTATAAAATCTTACAAACAATATTGTTATTATCCTTGTTATTTCAAAACTATAAATAACAAAATCATATCATTAATATCGAGTATCCCGGAACTAAATTCGTATGACATGATATAAGATGGCTACTTGAATTACAATGCATATTGTACACTCCACGTATAACTTAAGATCCGGGTGTACATTATAACATATCATTCCAATGAAATCACACACTAACTAACAGTATATTATATACGTAAATATTATATCTTTTTATTAATAAGTGGAATTAAATAAGGTTAGGAATCCGTTAACAATGAGCAAACAAATGCAGTATGAAGTTAATTGACCCCCACATTCACGTTTGATGAATACCAATATCCCACGACATACAATCTACATTATGTTTAGATAATTAGTTAAATAAATGGTAACAGTCATAAATAACCTTCAGGCTTTTCTTACTCTTTGATTCATGCTACCGAAACATATATTCCATGTAATGATTATTTGATCGGAAGCAAGATAAACCTCATCATAGTCAACAAATTGATGTATGGGGCGTATACAATAATGATCCTAATATCTTTCATAATATTTAGACAGAAATCACTCATTAACTAAAATGTTGGTTTAACAATTAGTGAGAATGGTTGGTCCATAATTGATGAACAATTTTCATAAGTCCATGTTAATCTCGAAATCAATGCATATAGAATCAGATATATGTATTCTTCGATGCTAACTAAGGATGTCAGAAATTACCACTTACGGTCATTAATGCATTTGGTAATATATCATGTGATCTGAATATTTATGCACGACCAGTAATGAATCTTACTTACAGTTTACGATGCGAAACGATATTACGTGGTACGAAGCCTAAAGGGTTTGACACATACATCTGTAAGTCAAAAATTTAAATCAATGATCAACACAAAACATCGCTTAACGATCCTATGTGTTCGACACATACCACGTCGACACAAGAAATTCGTCGATCAAAATTCCACCAAATCGGACTGTTGTCGGCGACGTCAATGCTCCTCCAATCTCGTCGGATCAAAACTCCAATGTTGATGGAGAGGGTTGTCGATGTTGAATTCAGAAAAGGCACGGCGAAAGAATGTCGTCGTCAGCTTCTCTCTCTCTCTCTCTCTAAACTCTCTCTCCCAAAGGCATGTGTGAGAAAGTCATTGGTGTCTTATGGTATTTATAGGCACAATCAATGAGATGATTAATAATAAAGTGGACTTAATTAAGAGATAAAGAAATAACCAACTTGGATTGTTGGCTATTTTATCTCTTTTTATCTTATCTTGTATTATTTTAATGGTCATGTGGGGGTGGTTATGTGATTTAGTTTTTATTTTAATTATTTTATTATCCTAAAAAAATTCAATTGTTACAATCTACCCTCCTTAAAGAAATTTCATCCTAGAAATTTATACTGTAAGAAGTCACTAACCAAAGAGATGAGGATAGTGTTGACGCACTTCATCCTCCAACTTCCAAGTTGTCTCTTCCCTCTGATGATGCTGCCAGAGTACTTTAACCATCGGAACTAGGCAGCGTCGCAACTAGTGTTCCCTACGATCAATGATACGCACCGGTCTTTCTTCATATGTCCGATTCGGTTGAATATCTTGAACTCTGTACTCAATCACGTGCGATTGGTGGGGATGATACTTTCTTAGCATTGATACATGAAAAATGTCATGTAGTTAGGAATAATGAGGTGGAAAAGCAACCTGAAAAGTTACTTCTCCAACTTTCCTTATTATCTCAAAAGGTCTTAGGACTCAATTTTCCCTTTTTGTCGAATCGCACTACTCCCTTGGTAGGAGAAACACACGATTACCTATTTCAAAATTCCAATATCATCTTCGATGATCAGCATAGGACTTTTGTCTACTCCGAGCAGCTAAAAGTCTCTTCCTAATCTCCTCTACAGACTTCGTGCATGCTTGGACTAATTCAGGTCCCAATATATATATTTTTCACCTCTGTCGTTCCAACGCAACGGTGATCTATAAGGTTGACCATATAAAGCTTCATATGGATCCATCTTAATACTTGCATTGTAGCTATTATTATATGCAAATTCAACCAAAGGTAAAAGTCAATCCCAATTTCCAGCAAAGTCTTGGGAACGAGCTCTTAACATGACTTTTAGTGTCTGGATTATTCTTTCCGAGTGTCCATTGGTCTGAGGATGAAATGATGTGTTGAACTTCAAACTTGTACCAAAAGCATCTTGAGCACTTTTTCATAATCGAGAAATATATTTCTTGTCCCTATCTAACACAATCGATATCGGAACACCATGCAATTTTACTATCTCATTCACATATAATTCAACAAGGATCTCTGTAGACTGATCTAAAAGAATGTGTAAGAAATGTACTGGCGTAGTCAATCGATCAACAATCTTCCAAATTGTATCCAAGTGACCTTTATTTGTCTTTGGCAGTGCGGTGATAAAATCCATGGTGATATGCTCCCATTTCCATTTAAGAATCTCTAGCGATTGCAATGGATCTACAAGCTTTTGGTGCTCAATCTTAACTTGTTGACAAATAAGACACACAGATACAAATTTTGCAATGTCCTTTTTCATCTTCGGCCACCAAAAATTTTGTTGTAAGTCTTTATACATCTTTATTGTACCGGGGTGAATGGTATACATATATCTATGAGCCTCTACAAGAATCTCTTGTCTTAATTCACCATTATCCAGAACTCACAATCTATTACGGAACCTCAATGCTCCATCCAACCCAATAGAGAATCAGATCCTTCTTTTCGAGAAGCGACTGGCAATTTTTGAAGTTCATTACCATTCTTTTGATCCAATATAACCTTTTCTACCAACGACGAGTAGATCTTTATTCATGTTATAATAACTCTAGTCTTCCTTTCAATAAATGGGTTCCATTCTTTCAAGTCTTTCATTAGTTGTCATTGCAATGTCATACTTGCGAGATTCCCTTCATATTTCCTGCTAAGAGCATCAGTGACTGCATTCGCCTTTCCTGGATGATAGTCAATGAAAATATCATAGTCTGATAGAAACTCCAACCATCTTTTGTCTCAGATTCAGTTCCTTATGCGAGAAGATATACTTGAGACTTTTGTGATCAGTAAATGCCTCAAATTTCTCTCCATATAAAATAATGACGTCAAATTTTTACCGCAAAAACTATCGCTGCAAGCTCTAAATCATGCGTCGGGTAGTTTCTTTCAGCTTCCTTCAACTGTCGAGAGGCATATGCCACAACTTTTCCATGCTGCATGGGGACACATCCCAACTGAAGCCTGACGCGTATGTGTAGATCACAAATTCATCACTACCAATGGTAGCGTGAGCACCGAAGCAGACGCCAATCTTTGCTTTAACTCTTGAAAGCTTTGCTCACACTTTTATGACCATTTGAACTTTATATCCCTTTTTTATAACAATCGGGTCAGAGGTAGGGAGATCTTGGAGAAATTTTGACTGAATCTCTGATAATACCCAGACAATCCTAGAAAATTGTGAATTTCCAAGATATTATTTGGTTGATTCCAATTTAAAATCGCATCAACCTTTGCAGGGTCCACGAAAATACCCTTCTTAGACACAACATGTCCAAGGAATGCAACTTCCTGAAGACAAAGACGCACTTGGATAATTTGGCATAAAGCTGGTGTTGTCGCAATGACTCAAGAAATAATCCGAGGTGCACTCGGTGTTGTTCCATATTTTGTGAACAAACTAAGATATCGTCAACAAAGACAATCGGAAACTTGTCCAAGTCTACCCAATTCATCAACTCCATAAATGTAGCAGGCACATTTGTGAGGCCAAAAATCAAAACTAGGAATTCATAGTGCCCGTATCTTGTCATGAAAGTTGTCTTCCATATGTCTTCATTCCTAATCTTAAGTTGATGTAATCAGATTGTAGGTCAATCTTGGAGAAGACTGCTTCTTGCTGCTATTGATCGAATAGATCATCGATGCGAGATAGCAAGTACTTATTTTTTATAGTGACTTTATTCAAAGCTCGATAATCAATGCAGAGCCTAAGGGATCCGTCTTTCTTTTTGACGAATAAGACAGGAGCACCCCAAGGGGAAACACTCGGTCTCAAGAACCCTTTATCTAATTGCTCTTGCAATTGCTTTTTCAGCTCATCCAACTCAGTAAATATGGTTGTAGTACTCAATAGTACATCAATAGGAAGTCAATCTCTCTTCTAGACGGAAGATTTGGAAAGTTGTATGGAAAATATCGGAAAATCTTGTACAACCTCCAAATCCTCAGGTTGCACCATAGAGGGTTTTGTACTTATTATGCAAGCCAAAAAAACTGCGAACCCTATGGCTATTAGCCATTGCATGTCCATAGCCATCTCTTGGGTCGATGAAGACTCATAGTCTCTGCTCGCCTCATTCCCATGACGAGGGGCATCTGTAATGACGAAGTGTGACATGTTCAGTCGAATACTTAGATTTTCTAACTTAATGAAACTAAGTTTGATTTGGTCGGATATCTCATGTCCAGAGGAACTCATGCTCTGATACCACTTGTAACGAACCCGATCGCCCGAGAGTGATGCGGAAGCGAGAACTCAGCGGGCATTTCGGATTTGTTACTCATGGCATTAATCATAACATAAGAGCAGTAAAGAATGGACTTAAAAAAACTTTCTTTCCATACCATTAATAAGGACATGAGTCCAAGAGTTCCTTAAATAAACTAGATGAATCACATCTACAATTTCCTTATTCCAGTGGGCATAATGACATCCTTCCAAACCGACCCAACAATAGTCTCGTACCGATTCTACTTCTTGAAAACAGTGAAGTCTCCCTTGAAGTATAAATAACTTAATCTTCATGTTCCCCTGAAAAAGAGTAACAATACATGTTATGAGCTCACCGCTCAGTATGTGCCGAGATGAGGTCAAGCCAGCTAGTGTAAAAAAATCAAATCACATCTAACTATTCCATTCTTAACATAATGGTAATCATTCCAACAATAAAGACTTATAAATTTGGTTATATATTAATGCCATGTTGCATAAACTATTTGACTAAATACAAACCAACATCATACATATAGTTAATTAACATAGTGATGTATACGAAGTATATTTCTTTCATATCTATGCATTGCATATCATACTTGCGTACATACCTTTTAGTTTTGCCATATTTGCATGTATGTCCATAATGTTAACATAAGTACACATATACCATTAACATTATCTTAAATTAGACATACACCCTTAATATTAACTTGCATTGTACGTATGCCCATATCCTTAACATAATTGCACATATGCCCATATCTTTAATATAATTGCATACATAACCTTAGCTTAACATAAATTTGCATGTATGTCCATATCATTAGCATAATTGCACACATGCACTTAGCCTTATCATAAATTGCACGTCTGCCCTTGCACACATGCACTTAACAGTAACAGAACTTAAACATATGTCCATAACAGTAACATAATTGCATATATGCACATAATATTAATATGTATTGCACATATGCCCATGATATTTTTCATGTTTAGATTGGTCTTGATTGTTAATTTTTAGGCGACTTTGATGGCTTTGATGGTTTACCGCCGGCACAAGCGGTCCATAACAATACATGACATGACAGTGTAGCTACAAATGTAGAGGACTTATCTTTGCCCCCACGCCGTCGGTAGGTGTTGGCCCTTTAGGCCCCTGATAAATGGACTCTAGAGCTGGCTCCCACCGTTAGGTGTAACACTTAGCTCCGCTTACCAGTATTGTGCCATTATTCTTGATATCTTTGTAAAACCTTACAAACAATATTGTTATTATCCTTGTTATTTAAAAACTATAAATAACAAAATCATATCATTAATCTCGAGTATCCTGGAACTAAAATCGTATGACATGATATAAGATGGCTACTTGAATTACAATGCATATTGTACATTCCACATATAACTTAAGATCCGGATGTACATTATAACATATCATTTCAATGGAATCACACACTAACTAACAGTATATTATATACGTAAATATTATATCTTTTTATTAATAAGTGGAATTAAATAAGGTTAGGAATCCGTTAAAAATGATCAAACAAATGCAGTACGAAGTTAATTGACCCCCACATTCACGTTTGATGAATACCAATATCCCACGACATACAATCTACAATATGTTTAGATAATTAATTAAATAAATGCTAACAGCCATAAATAACCTTCAAGCTTTTCTTCCTATTTGATTCATGCTACCGAAACATATACTCCATGTAATGATTGTTTGATCGGAAGCAAGATAAACCTCATCATAGTCAACAAATTGATGTATGGGCTTATACAATAATGATCCTAATATCTTCCATAATATTTAGACAGAAATCACTCATAAACTAAAATATTGGTTTAACAATTAGTGAGAATGGTTGATCCATAATTGATGAACAATTTTCATAAGTCCATGTTAATCTCGAAATCAATGCATATAGAATCAGATATATGTATTCTTCGATGCTAACTAAGGATGTCAGAAATTACCTCTTATGGTCATTAATGCATTTTGTAATATATCATGTGATCTGAATATTTGTGCACGACCAATAATGAATCTTACTTTCAGTTTACGATGTGAAATGATATTACGTGGAATGAAGCCTAAAGGGTTCGACACATACATCTATAAGTCAAAATTTTAAATCATTGATCAACATAAAACATCGCTTAACGATCCTATGCGTTCGACACTTACCTCGTCGACGCAAGAAATTCGTCGACCAAAATTCCACCAATCCGGACTGTTGTCGGCGACATCAATGCTCCTCCAATCTCGTCGGATCAAAACTCCAACGTTGATGGAGAGGGTTGTCGATGTTGAATTCGGAAAAGGCACGACGAAAGAATGTCGTTTGTCGGCTTCTCTCTCTCTCTCTCTAAACTCTCTCTCCCAAGGCATGTGTGAAGCAGTCATTAGTGCCTTATGGTATTTATAGGCACAATCAAAGAGATAATTAATAATAATAAATTGGACTTAATTAAGAGATAAAGAAATAACCAACTTGGGTTGTTGGCTATTTTATCTCTTTTTATCTTATCTTGTATTATCTTAATGGTCATGTGAGGGTAGTTATGTGATTTAGTTTTTATTTTAATTATTTTCTAATCCTGAAAATAAATTCATCAGTTACACTCCCTTCTCTATCGTGATCTATTGCACAAGGCCGAACACATCCATCACATCTCCAGCAGCTCATGGTCTAAAAGACTAGCAGCCTTTTCCAAAATGTTTATTGTAATTTCTATTTTGTTGTTCTAGTTGTAATTTCTTAAAACTTTTTATATTTCTTGCAATTTTATTTTGACGTATTTTATTCCATGATAATTTGCAGGTTATTCAGACAACTTCCCATAAATTACATTTCAGTCCTTTGAGGTCTTTTTTGTAATTCTCTACTTAGTTTTTTTTCTTTATTCAATTTCTTAAAATTCTTAGTTAGGAAATTTGTGATCTTATCTTCAAAGTTTTTAAATTACAAATATCCCTAGGAGTAGGTTTATTTACAATTTGACCCTTTGACTTTTAAGTTCTTTTACACTTTTGCCCTTAAGTATTTGAAAATTCATTAATATAGCATAACATTCCAAAACAATGTCAAAAATAATGTGCGCTCGTGAAAAGGTCTACATTTTATTAGTACATATTTCATTATGTTTTGAGATCTAAAAATTAAGATAAAATTGGGGGTTATGTGATGCATAATTGTCGAAATCTGATCTTATTTCATCTAAAAAATTGCGCGACAAACATTATGTACTTATGTTCGACCTCTAACTTATCAATTGTACTCAATCTGTTTCTGAATAGGGATATTTACACCCATAATCTTGATAAGTTTCATAATTACACAACGAGCCCTCGATAATTGCTAATTACACTCAGGTCCCTCAATAATGCTTAACCCTTATATAACATAACCCTATGCCAAGTTCCATCCATTTTTATTGTTAGCGTCGATGGATTCCTTCAATTTTGGATAATTTTACCCCACAAAAAAAATTAGATTTCCAAAAAACTACCCCTCTATCTCGACCACAATTGATGCAGCTCTCACGAGGTGGCTCTTTCTTAGACGCAGCTTCGATAGAGGCTTCGAACTTGGAATTGATGCGTGATGGTTGAATGAGGAACAGGAAAGGGGCTCCCCTCCCCCCTTTTGCACGATGGTTGAAGGAGGCTTCGACTGTGCCCTCAACATACACTAGAAGCATCCTGACTAGATCCCTCCAATAAGAAGCAGTGCCCCCTCCCCTCCCTTCGGTTACAATGGAGGATACACACACCTTCTCTCCTTTCATCATGTCAACAATCGACCTCGTGCAACCCCTTCTCCTTTGCCATGGCGTTGATAGTTGTGACTCCTCCTCTTCCTCACTTTTGCTATAAGAGGGAGGGAGGGAACTCATTAAAGAGGACCCATTATTGGAGATCTAGATACAGATCTTTAACCTCAACCCATCATTGGAAGGTCACATCACTTCCCTCCTTCGAAGCTTGCATCACAAGCTCCCGTAGACTCCTGATGAACATGAAAATGTGTCATTAATAATGTTGTATTATTGTAGTACAGGATATGGATTTCGATTCAGCAAAGACCACGACTTCAAAAATGTGGCAATTAATTTTACTTGGCAAGTATACCAATGTCAAATACAAGGACACGAGCCTCATAGTATATTCATTGAAAAAGATTGACAAAATATTGAGTGATTAAATCCTAATCTAGGCCTTCTTATGCAAACTTAAATGCACAATACATAATGATATGCAAATATATCGTGATAATAAAATGTTACAAAGATAAAGGAATATGATGCATGGTATTTTTTATTTGATTTTATGCAACAAGATTGAGATGCAATGTTTATGATATGATACAAATAAATATGCAAATTAAAATCTAAATATGCCCTAAAATTATCAAATTAATGAACAATCAAATAAGCATTCAGTTCAGAGACAAACTATGCAATAAGAATAAATTATGGCATTTAAAATGATAAGAAGTAGACACTGCAGATCACAAAAATTATCACAATTAATTTTGTGTAAAATTATGAAATTAACTATGCCAAAAGATAGAGGATGAAAAGAGCAACAAAATGACACTGAGATCAACTAAAACAGAGTTCGTATGCTCAAGATATTAAGGAAAGAAACCGGAGGCATAAAGCAATAAAGACATAAAAAATAATAAACAATCACAAAAATGCCCCTGGAGGGGCATTTTCACAATAAGTGAAAGTTGGAAAGCCCTTTTATGATTTTTCCTTAAGCATGGGGGGGGGAATTTTGCGATTTGTGAAACTTGGTGAGATAGTTGTGAAATTTGTCTAGGTGTGCATGTGATGCACGTGTGCTTGGACCTTGAAGTAATTCTGAAGAACCATGAGTATGACGCTGCAAATGACCTAGCCCCTCACGTGGAGGGCACGCGAGGGGATAGGCTTGATGGCTGTGCAGCTTCGAATGGCATGTGGAGGGCTGGAGCACTTCGGGAGGTGGATTGGCGTATGGCTCAGTAGGACCAAGCATGTAGGATCATGCGGGCGACGTATCTCTTCTTGAGGCATTAGAGGGACACCAGAGGGGTGCCATACAACGACACATGTAGCTCGAGTCTATCTTCCTTCGTTGTGCGGATGGTGGTGCTTCTGGGGTTCCAGCGAATCACCTAAACCTTTGCCTCTCCCCTCCGACCACACTAGAGATGAAGGCAGACCCTTGAAGTGTTTTCAATGAAAGTACGATGACCAAGGAGGCGTGAGTGGTCCGGGAATGGCGTTGCAATGGGTGCTAGTCGAAGGCGGAGCTGGAGACTGGAGCAAGGTGCGTAGCTCTAGCCATTGAAGAGATATCTGCAAACAAAGTTAGGAATAGCCTAAGCATGGTGTTGTACACTATTTGGTGAGATAAACAGAGGGCAACTGGCATCGATAGGCGGAGCATTGTATGGGTTCTCCTTAGTCGTGCTGGAGAAGAAAAGGGGAAAAGTGGAGGGAGGTTCTGGAGAAGGGAGAGGGTGGTTGGAAGGAGCCGCAAAGATCAGGGATGTGAGGTAGAGCTTGGGTCATGGTCCGAGTGAAGTGGGGTGGCATGTATGCACAGGATAAAATTAGAGAAGCCAAAGAAAACATTAAAAAATCATACCTGGAGGAATTGGGAGAATGGCAAAGTGATGCGATTTGGGTTGAGCTTCTCACAAAACTGGTGTTATTGCTCCAATCCGACCAGCTGTGCCTAAGAGCTTAGCAATTGCTGGAGGCATCGCAACACAATTGAGGTAGCCATGGGTCGACACCAGGGCATGAGGTTGTCGTTGCCTTGCCAAATATCCCTCTGTTGTCATGGAGGGGCGAGGTAGACCGGACATCCACTCGTGAAATGCTGGACCATGTTGGATGAGGCTGAGAAGATGCTATATAAGAGGCAACTTGACCATTATAGGTTGTGGAGCGTGGATTTTAAATGATCATTTGAAGGCCCTAGAAACTCGGATGGGATCATTGATGGGCTCCAGAAGAAGGTGGATCTCAAGGTTTCGAAGGGGCAGCTTTAGGTTATGGAGAGGTATTAAGGGGCGGTGGCTAGAATTGGAAGGGGCTGGAGTGTCACGAGGTGTAACAGTTGGAGGGGGTGAACTGGAGGTAGGCGACGAAGTGATGGTCATTGTATGGTGAGATATAACGGCTAATATACGAGCATGAAGCGATGAGGGGGATCAGATCAGGTATCTAATTTAACGGTTGATGGAGCGTCGTTGAGGGACGATGGAGATGATGGTTGGCTGAGTGATATGATGGTGGAGGACGAAGGGGCGATGTGGAAGACATAGAGCTGATGGATGGGGACCGATCAAATGGCTGAGGTTAAGGTGGGGAAGGGCAGTGTTTTCACGAAAAATCTTCGAGGATTGGTTATTAACGATATGAAGTCATTGTTATCCCCAAAATAATCCTGCGACAAACAGAGAATTTATTTTTCTCTTCTTAAGATGCAAAATTAATTACAAGAGAATAATGAAGTGAGAGAGATGTTTTTGCTACTTATTTACCTGTATAGTGGAGAGGATTGAACTCAGGGAGGCTACAATTCCCGAGGGTTATTCAAATAATCGAAAGAAATTCAGTTAAGAGAAAAAGCAGGAATCTCAAAAGCAAACTATCCTTGGTTTTTATGGATTTTTTTATCTTTTAATATTTTTTACTTTCTATTTTTTTATTTTATGAGTTTCAAATTTTTAGTCATTTTAATTTTTTTTGCAATTATTATAATTTTCAAATAAGGAACAATACGCACAAGGGAAGAAATACGCACACCACAATCTTTCTGTATTTTTCAATTATATCAAAAATACTCAGAAAAATCTAAAGAAAATATTTTGGGGTTTCAAAGGCTTTGAAATATTTTGAGAATTTTTGTAGAATTTTCAGATGTTTTTCTATTTTTATAAAAATCAAACTGTGGCAAAAATGACAAAACAATGCACAACCTGGAGTAATTTGCAACGTAAAAATATTTAATGTGCCCAAAACTCTTGGCAACCATTTTTATGCTAAAATAGAGTCAAATATGTATACATAGAACTGAAATCACTATTTTTTATTTTTTCTATAATTTTTTATGATTTTTATAATATTTTGATTATTTACACTTTTTTTGAATTTTATAAATAATTAATGCACAAAAATTGGATAGGAATTAAAAGAAAATAAATAAAACTAATCTATTTTTTGGAATTATTAGAGAAATATTCGAATTTTTAAGAATTTTTGAACTTTAGGAAGAGAAAATGAAACTGTTTTTGATTTTTTAATAATATCAAATGAAAAGAAAATTCAATGAAAAATTTACATTATAACAAGACACACAGAAGAGACCACACAAATTTTTGTAAAATTTTTAAAGCAATAAAAACATTCATTTTAATGAAAAGATCAAGCAAAATAAAAGTCTGGAAATGGAGGACTGAAATCAATTAATCAATGTTTTTGCATTAAACAAATAATATAAATAAACAGAGGACTAAAACTGCAGATTACCTAATGAAACGTTCCATGCACGTGACTTGCTAGAGTAGGGGGATTCTACGCAATATGCAAAATGTTTGTGGGCTCTTACGCAATTTGCCCAAAAATTTGTTTCAATCCGAGCTAGCAGGGGACTTCGTGCAATATCAAAGATTTCTGAGGGCTTTAATATAATTTTTCCATTTTTTTAATTATCTCCCTAGGGTTGCTCTTCCTTCGTTCCTCTTCAATTGATATTCACGCCAAAGGAGCCAAGGGACATGCTGCCACACCTCTCCATTTCTTCTCGCGTAAGCTACCTGAGCGACGACAGCACGTAGGCATTGGTTGTTGGGAGCGGAGGCTTTGGTCCGCGGGTGGTCGATCTAGAAGCGGTCGGTGGAGATATGGAATGGGGATGTGGCGTACGACGGTTCCTTGCGGAGGAGCTGGTGACGCACGGGGGCGTGGTCGCCGGGCTGTGATGCAGGTGCTCCTCACGTGAAGGATGCGGTGGTCGCTGTGGTGGCAGTGGTAGAGGAGGCCGCTACAGGCGACGACAGGCAGAAGAGGCAGCCGATCATGGTGGTAAAGGTACCCCACCAGGCAGCCGGTGGGGATGGCTGGGGTGAGGCGACGCTACAACGGTCGCGACGTGGTGCTCGATGGGTGACGGGCGACAGGTAGCGGGCAGCTGTTGCGGTTGGAGGGGTGGCAACGCCCGCAACTGATGTTTTTTTTATTTTTTTAATTTTTGTAAAAATAGAACAAAGAGAGAATATTTTTTAAGAAAAACAGAAATTTGTAACAGAAGAAAACTTTTGTATAATTTTTTATGTTTTTTTAGTTATCTTGCAAAACGAATGTTAGAAAGAAAGAAAAATATATTTATTTTGTTTTTTTATTTTTTTTATTTATAAACAATTAGGATGCGAGCACGACGACTCATCTCTGCTTATTTAAATAAATAAAAAAATTGAAAAAAGATGTAAATGGGGATCCAACGAGATGGAAGAATCGAATCCGAGTCTCCGACCACCGTACGTGGCCAGAGTTGAGAGATTGCATGAGATAGAACGTGAAGCGATGGGATAGAGAAAATGAGAAAAACTCGAGATCGATGATGAATCAAATCGTGATGGATTTTAAGATCCATATAAAAAATGACACCGAAGGAAAAAATGCAAAAAAATAAAACTATCCTAAGATAAAAATAAGAGAAGAAAAATGTGCATCCCACCTTAAGAGAGGAAAAGACCTTAATCGCCTCGACGAAGGCCAACTCGTTGTCACCGGACAGCTCGAAGGCTATGCACCCTTCTGTGACAAGAAGACCCTCAGAGATTGGACTCCTCTCACCAAAGATTGATCATGTTGAAATGAGAGAGGAGGATCCATATAAATAGATAAAGAAAGGAGTTTGGTTTTTTCAAATTTTGAATAAAGATAAGAGATCAGAGAAAAAATTTGAAATGAGATAAAGATAAAAAAGCAATTAGTGTTTAAAAAAAATTATAAAAATTAACTAATTTTTGTAACTTCGTCACTTTATTAATTTGAAAAATAAATGTTATTTTTTAATTTTTTGTGGTATTTATTTAAGAAAATTAACTATATACATATTCTATATACATATATGACTTTATATACATGGTTAAATAAGGAAATTAGTTTTTTTGTTTTAAAATTTTTATTTTTTTATTTTTATTTGAAATAATTATTAAAAATAGTTACAAATATTTACTAATACGATATGTACAAATAAATGGTGAAATTGCACATAACACCCCAGAAAATCGATTTTGAACCGTAACTCCAAAAATTATGAAATAAAGCCATTTTAAAGATAATTTAATTTAGAATGCAATGGAAGTGAGATTGTTCAATTTGAGTTCATATGGAGCCGGAATTAATCTTTCAATTATCGCTTAATGGCTTTTTCCAGATGTGGTTACTTTTATTATATACATGATTTTATTTGATAAACAATTTTATTATTTCGAAAGAATTTTTATTTACAACTTCTGTTTTGAAAATTATTTTATTTCAGGTCAATTTATGCTACAAATAAAATAGTGTTTGTTTTATACATATTTACACAAAATAAGTGAGAATTATTTACAACACACATTTTTTTGGTTTTTCTGATCAAGGACCCTATCTCCCCCTACTTTATTCCTGGTCGATCAGGTCAAGTCTTGACCTTCTCTTGGGGTTCAGGTTAGTCTGTATCTATTACATATATACAATCTTCAATTTTGTTCTTTTCTTTATTTTTCCTTTCTTTCGTTATTTATTTATATTAGGTTAAAGTAATATATAAATATACAATATTTACATACATATGCAAATTAGTAAGAATATGGCATTAGTATTATATACATATGTTTTATAAGGGATTTTAAGCTAAAATAAATGAATAAAGATGATGAAATGTAGATCCATCGTCCCTCTATGATTTACCTTTGCTAGTCCCTTAGCAATTACTTATTTGAAAGAATAAGTGAATAAAAGAAAAAAAAGAAGAAAAATTAAAGAAGTTAGGACAATATTGAGTACTAAACTTATCTTAATAAAATTGTAGTTTGGAGCTCTGTCAGACCAGTGTCTTATTAGTGTGGCGGAACCTTATTGGGAAATGGATTTAAAACCTAACAGACTCTAAGTTCCACAAGACTCCTATTCAGGTCGCCTCAACAATCAGGTCAGAACAAGTCTACATACACAAATTCTTGTGACTATGAATCTTTACTTGTACGGTGTAAGTGAATTATAGCTCCCCATCTCAAAAGTAGCAAAGAAACAACCTCCCTCAACAAGGTACCTCTAGTTCCCCGGTCAAGCAACTCTTTCCTCGAGGAGTGGGGATATTCCCTTCTAAGTTCAAGTACAACCAGCTCAAGAAGAGGGGATGGAGAAAAGAATTGATAGTAACCAGTGTAGCTATCTATCCTTGGATGCATGACCTGTATAGCCAAGTCATCCGCTGCAAGCTCACAAAAATTTGACTTTTAAGCTCTTATTATATGTTTTATTTTTTTATCCTTGTATATACACTCTGGCAGGCATTTTACTTTTCAATCAGGCATGTCCACTTTTGGATATTATGTATTTTTTTCTTCTTTTTTTTTGAAAATATATACAAGGTGCAAATGTACATAAGGAGTTTGTCCTTTGAGCCAGTAGACTATCTCTCTTTTGAAGCATTATTGCAACCTCATAGCATCCTGTCTTTAGACCTCAACATCGCTAGACTAGGTTGAGACACACTTCCCTCACTAGAGGAAGACGAGAGGTTCTGCCTAAATGTACTACCCTCGTATGCTACCCCAAGCCAAAAGATTCTGTCTCCTCACTACCTCCTCCAAGAAGAGATGCGTGTAGAGTACTTGTCCAAGATAAGCCACGGTTTAAAAGAAAAATGTGTGTTGTTAAATATTCTACTTAGACTACTGAAGATGACATGTGGACATAGCTTTATGGACTCAAAGAATTAAGTCACTAGGACCTGAAAAGTCTTAACTCCATTTCTTATAAGGTTCCTATGAAATTAAGTGGATTAAGGTTCAATAAAGCTCCATTCTTAAATTTTATTCCATACATAGTTTAAATATCAATAATATCCTGAAAATGCACATGAAAAAGCAAGCAAATATGTAAAATGCAAATAAAGTAATTTTTTTGAAATAATTTTCTAAATTTGAATTTTTATGGATTTTTGAAAAAATGTAGATGTGAAAAGAAAGTTTTTTTGAATTATGCAAATTTTTATAGACTTTTGGTTTTGTAATTTTTAGGGATTTTTTTTAGGAAAAGGGTTAGTAAAATATATACCAGTATATACAAGAAGTTTTTTTTAGTTTTGTTTTTTTTTTGTTTTTCTTTTTTTTATTTTTTTATGTTTTTTGTTGTTTTTGTTTTTTTTTTCATTTTTTTAGTTTTTTTATACACACGTGGATTTTACAAAATTATATACATATCCCAAAATAATCATCTTAAAAGTACGAGTTATGTCTAAAGTATATATACAATATAGACGACACCCCCTATACTTAGCTCGAACTATGTCATCATAGTGATCAGAAAGCGACAAAGAAAGACATAACTTGTTCTAAGTATTGAAAAGTGAAAAGACTCCTATGATACAATGACTCAAAGAAAAAATAAAAAGAAGAGAAGTTGGTGATCCCCCCTATACTTAGGATCAAGTAATCCTAAGTATAGTAGACTGTACAAAAGGGAAAACCAATGAAGAGAATGTACGGACTCAGCAGAAAAACACACAAAACAAAACGATATGAACAACTTCACTCCCCCTATAAGTATAGGAAACAACATGAGTGATGAACATGATGAATATGAACAACACTAATACTTCACCCCGTATACTTAGGATAAAGAACTTCCTAAGTATAGCATATATACACACGAAAAAGGGGTGAACGATAAAATGGAAGAAGAAAGAATGAAATGAAAGGATATACAAGAGGTAGTCAGCTACTGCATCAGATGCAGATGATGGAATCAAAGATCATCGTCTAACCACATATATAGAATCAATGACAAACATGAATGTATCATGATCTAGATATGGTTTCAGCAACTGTCCGTTCACAACAAATGGCTATGCGTTAGATGACAATCCAGATATGACAATACTCCCATTATCATGCACAACTCTCATGATGAACGGTCATGATCATTTGCTTTTCAATTTTTTTGGAAATAGCTTCAACTTGGCATCAAATAACCAAGCTTTTTGATCAGAAGAGAAAGTCTTCCTTCAAATGTGTTTATCATGCCAATGCCTGAATTTCTCCTTATACATGAATGAGTTATCATATGCAAAGTCCCAGAATTCTAGTAATCTATTCAAATCTAACTTCATGTTCTTTCTTGCTTTCTCATAATCAAGATTACATACATAGAGTGCCCATAAAGATTTGTGAATTAATTCCACTGGCAGGTGTCAAGGCTTTCCATACACCAATATTTTTTTGTCGTGTGTTTCCCCTAATGATGCCCACCAGATTCTATTTTGTGACAATACTCAAGTACACTAGTGTGTTCCTTTTGAGGAATGCACCTTCTCCGGATACAATCCTCACCCTCGCTAAATAGGTACGGATCTTCGCACTGGTAATAATGAATCTCTGACAGAAATCTGTCTACTTTGTACTTAGATCAATCTTGTGGAACTTTCTTGGAGACAAGATAGTTCGTAATATCAACATATCATGGGAGTGAGTCCATAGACAAAATGGCCTCATCTGGAAAGGTTTCGGAAAAAGGGATCATGTTCTGCTTAGAGGTCTCTACATCCGTGATATGGAAAGGTGATCTGCCACAAAAATTTTCACTCCATGTTTATCTCGAATCTCTAAATCAAATTCCTGAAGAAGAAGGATCCATCTGATAAGTCATGGTTTGACATCCTTCTTTGCTTGCAAGTATCGTATGGTAGTGTGATCCGTGTATACAATAACATGGGAACCGGTGAGGTAAGATCTGAACTTATCTAGCCCAAACACAACTGCTAACATCTCCTTCTCTGTAATTGTATAATTTCATTGTGCTTCATCCAGTGCCTCGCAAGAATAATGTATAGCAAATGGTATCCCATCCCTTCTATGTTCTAAATAGCTCTAACTGCAAAATCTGAGGCGTCCGTCATAATCTTGAAAGGAAGAGACCAATAAAGTTGCTGTAAGACAAGAGCACTAGTAACCATCTCTTTCATCTGATTTAATGCAAGCATGACTTCTCGTCGACAACAAAATCAGTCTCCTTACGGAGAAGCTCAGTTAAAGGTTTGGCGATTTTGCTGAAGTCCTTTATGAATCTCCTATAGAATCCTACGTGTCCCAGAAATGACCTCAACTGCTTCAAATTCGACGGTGGCTCTAACTTGAAAATCACATCAATCTTAGTCGGGTCAACCTCCATACCATGTTTAGAGATGACATGGCCCAATACAATCCCAATAGTCACCATAAAGTGTCTTTTCTCCCACGAGAGCACTAGGTTTATCTCACAACAACATTGAAGAACTCGGTCTAAATGAGAAAGACGTGTGTCAAAACTATCCTCGTAGATCGAGAAATCGTCCATAAAGACCTCGAGGAAACTACCCACCATGTCGGCAAAAATGGCTAACATACACCTTTGGAATGTAGCGGGGACGTTACACAATCCAAAGTACATCTATCTAAAGGCGTAGGTGCCAAACAGACAAGTGAAAGTAGTTTTCTCTTGATCCTTAGGAGCGATAGGAACTTGGTTGTATCATGAGTACCCATCACAGAATCAAAAGAACTCTTTCCCTACCAACCTCTAAATAATCTGATCAATAAAGGGTAGTGGAAAGTATCCTTCTGGGTAGTTGAGTTCAAGCGTCGGTAATCTACATAGACCCGCCATGAAGTAGGTACTTGGGTCAGAATCTCCTCACCACAGTCATTCTTTATGATTGTAATCTCGGATTTCTTCGGGATCACATGTAAAGGGTTGACCCACTTGGAATCCGAAATGGGATATATAAAGCCAGCATCACACCATTTTCTGATCTCCTTCATGACAACCTCCCTTAGATTTAGATTTAGACGGCGTTGACATTCACGGGACGATTTATAGTCATCATCTAGGTAGATATTATGCGAGAACAAATCTGGATTAATCCCATGGAGATCCGAGATATTCCATCCTATGACCTTGCGGTTTCTCTCAAGAACCTCTAGTATGTGAGATTCTTGTTCAGCAGTCAACTACGAGCTGAGGATGACCGGAAACATTTGGGGGGTCTCGCAAGGAAGGCATATTTCAACATTGATGGTAAAATATTGAGCTCATGCGGGGTATGAATCGGCTCTACTATAACCTCTGCTACTGTACTGGTAGATTATATATGATATGTACTATGTGGGCTGTCCACCTTGGCTATTAATGTTTCAGCAAGTAAAATCTTGGATAGATCTGCAATGAATGATCTCTGCTCAGAAAGGAGGGGCTCATCAGGGTGTTCAACATTTTTATCAATTAATGGCTCAGATATCTAGACAATAGTCTCAGAAAGATGTCTCTCATTTGTGCATAAATTAGGAAATTCAACGCATGGCTCAGATATCTGTACTTCAGAACTCTAAGAATGCAGCCTATCATCAGCAATGTCATAAAAGTGTATCAAAGGACTATCAGAAAGTGCCTCTAAAAACTCAGATTGATCCTTAGAGATCACCTCAAACTGCCCATCAACAACTAGCTCAATGGGACCACCAAGGGAACTCATGTCGACTGTGCTTTCCATAGAGTCCTTTTGGGAAAGGAACTCTTAGGTGTATAAAGTCAGTGAAAAGATATGTCTCTTGGAATTCAGCAAGAAAATCACAATCTCTGGCTCTGATATAACTTTCTCTGTCTCATCTGTTGCAGATGGAGGTGATGGTCTAGGATCAGAGATCATATCAATTTTCACCTTGTCACTGTGAGAGTGAAAGATGATCTCTCTAGTACCATAATTAACTGTTTCTTCGACCGTTCAGATGAACGGTCGACCTAGTATGATCTGAGTATGGAGTAACGGTGAAGATGTGCCCATATCCATGACAACAAAATCAACTGGGAATTTCATTCCCTGCATCGTTACAAACTGCAGGATTATCATTGTAAAGAGGCTAAAATGCCTCTTAGCCTCTTTATCGATCTATCAGCAAACTGAAGGATTATCATGTTTGTTTTAAGAGGCCCTAACCGAAATTTAGTTAGTAAAGAGGAAGGCATGAGATTAATGAAGACACCGCTATCGAGATGAGTACGATCAAATTCTTGATCAAAGATATGGCAATGGATGTGATGTTCTCCCTTGTCTTTCTTTTTAGGCGGGAGGTTACTGATGGCATGAACTGTGGCCATGGTCAGGATGTGTTTATATGTTTCCTTTCTTATGTTCTTCCTTTGTTGACGCTTTTGTGTACATGCCTCTTTCATTACCTATTTTACTGTAGGCATGTATTCCATGACCTTAAGGAGTGACATCTTTAAAAAGATGTTCTATAAGATCTCAACCACTCCAGGATCAGCTAAGGTTGTTTTTAATTTTTGAATTCTCTTAGATTTGAGAGCAGAAGGAAATGATACTGAATCAGAATAAACATGCAAGCGTTTATTTCCTTTATTCAAAGTAGAATCCTCATGTACAAAAGGACAACCAGAATCAGTCTGTACAATGTTGTTCAAATCAGATGGAGGAAAAACAGAATATAAAATAGAATGAGATGTTATTGTTGGCGAAGAGGAAGAATCTGCAACTGGTATATTATCCCTTGCTGATGGTGATCTACATCTACCTGGTGAAGGTGGTGGTGAAGGCGGTGAAACTCCAGACTTGGGTGTTGCTACACTGGTCCTCTCGACTGCTGGTGAAGGAGATGATGTGGAACATGATGCTCTCTCAGTGGTTTGATTTCCCAACTCCAACTGATATGTAGGTGGATGCAATCTCCTACCGATTCTGAGATGAATGGAATAAGATAAACATGTAAAATCGAGGGACATACCTGTCTTGGGGGTGTGTGGGCTATTGGCTACCTGCTCCTTGCGTCTGAAGTTGTTGGGGTTGGCTTCTACCTGTACTGGAATCAGTGTCTTGGTGGTGGTCAGGTCGTCTATCCGCTGAGTCAGTTCATTCATGTTCTTCATGAGCAATGCAAGTTGGTCCAGTGTTGCATTGACTGAAGGGGCCTCAGATTGCTGATTAACTGGCTACTGCTGAGACTGATAGTACATAGGCTTTTGGTAACCATACGGATTCTGATAATGAGGAGGAGGATGGGGAGGATACTGTCCATAATATGTAGTCTGCTGCTGGTTAGGATGAGGAAAATACATAGACTGTTGTTGTAGCTGGCCTTGTCTCCAATTTTGAAACTATGGTGGAGACTAATAGTGAGGGAAATATTGGTGCTGGTACTGCTGGTGTTGTTTGCCTCCCTGAAACTAGTGGGTGGATCTCTGACCCTGCTGTGAACCCAACTGGCCTTGCCCTAATGGACGGGTCTGGTTTCGCTCACGGTCAAACCGATACCGTTCACCTCCTAAATGACAGGTGGAGGTGGAGACTGCTGCTCAGGAATGTAGGCTACTTCCTGTTGGTATGCAACTACCTAATGTGAATGCTGCTGAACCTGGTCAGGTGTCTGCACGTTGGAGACATGTTGAACTGTAGATGGTCCTCTGCTACTCTGCTGGGTGGAAGAAGTATGCTCCCTAGTAGAGGTATCAGTTTCTACACTCACAATGTGAACTACACTGATCTTACTCACAAGAAGCTCCAGGTGCTTTGTTATCTCATCCAACTTATCCAGGTTCTTCGTCCTCTGCTCAATCACTTGAAGCTTCTCAAGCTCCTTGGATTGTTTCTCAATAATGTCCACTTTGGATAGGTGGTTTCCAATAATGATTAGGTCAGAACTGTCTACTTCTTGTGATGGCGTCATATTGACATCCTTATGGGGTACTGCAGGGGCAGTGATGGGTTGCTTCTAAAAAGCACGTGAAGAAGAAAGATCTGTTGAACTCTCTGCCATCTCCTCAAAAGTTTGATAAAGGACATACTCGTCCTTGTTGAAGTGGCTCCCCCCACAAGCGGCATCATCCAGCTTCTGATTCTCAATGCTTAAACCCCCAAAGAAATTTTGTACAAGGCTAGTCTTTGGAATATTATGATGGGGGCATTTCTCAGTGAGATCTTTGAATCTTTCCCATGCCTCGGGAATCGGCTCTTGGGGCATCTGGGAGAAATTAGCAATCAAGGATCGCATATGGTTGAGTAATCCGAGCAGGTAATATTTGTTCAAAAATGCGGACCTCAACTCTTCCCAAGTAGTGACAACCTTCCCCAAGTGATTTAACCAATATAAATCTTTGCCCATCAGACTGAATGGAAAGGCGGTCATCTGCACTACCTCTAATGGGGCATTTGGGTAGTGTATTGTTCCACAAATGTGATCGAACTGCTGGAGGTGTATATAAGGTTCTTCATTAATATTTCCATGGAATATTGGGAGAAGAGGTAAAATAGCAGGCTTAAGCTCGAAATGCCCATGAACCGTAGGGATTTGTATCCAAGAATTTGTCTGTCTTGCCCCTGGATTATACGCATCCTTTAATGTAGGTTTAGCCCCAAGTTCTATGTGAGGTTCTTCTCCCCCATTCCCACCTCCTGGGTTTCTGTTATCCCCCTCTATCCTATCCTCTCTTTCCTTTCTCATCTCGAGTATCATATCTCTCAATATGATCTGAAAATTAGCATGCTCTGTTAACTGGGCTTAACAGAATGGAGGCTAACATGGTGTTGTTGATCTCGCTCTACTCCGACATGGTTCCCTTTCCCTTTGGTGGCATTAAGTGTCCATCGTCTGACTCTGAAAATATGAATGACACTCGATTAGTGCTCAGAATTGATGGAGTCTCATATATTAATTCGAGATTAAAGTCAATCTCAAATAGTTGATTGATGGATGTTGTGAAGGGTGAAGTGGAGAAAGAAGAATATTCGTGAAGTGAGTCTACCAGAAAAGAAGGTGAATGATTCGGAGTGTAGAATGAGTTCGCAAAGTCTGGACGAGAAATACTCTGATTCGTCATCTTCGAAATCAATAGGCAGGATGTGAGGGCACGAATGTCAATGAACGAGTGAAAGTGAATGAAGGCACAAATTGCACATAAGGATCTTTATCACTAGCAATCAAATACAATACAAACCTCCAGTTCACCAACTCAACGCAATGTGAAGACCATGAAGGTTCGGTCAATTACCTTGTCAATTGTAGAGTTTGGTGAGAATAAAATCTATCAGAGCGATAAAAGCGACCTGTTAGGAACCCAATACTCCCAGGAGATTGGCCTAATCCAAAAGTTAGATCTTTCCCAGCCAGTATGAATTGTAGACCGTTTACTGGCTCCCTGATCAATTCAGTCTTCTAATGATGTCGTGGACCGTTTACCGGATACCCGGAGAGATCCTCGCTGGAGAATGACTAACCCCAAGATAATAGTCTGAAAAGTGTTCGAGCGTGGTCCTATCCTAGTGTGCGGGTCGCTCTCTCGCTACAGACAAACCAAACAATGAAGGGGTTACTCTCCCCAAAATAATGATTTTTCCTTATGTTTATATTAGGGTTGAGTTTTTTTAGCAGTCCTGAATTTTAGGAATTTGTCACTTGATTTAAATATTTTCAATGAATCGCCTACCGTGTGTCTAATTTCCTTTTTAACTTATGTAAGTGAAAACAAGGAAGGAGATCTGAAATGCCAATGCGCGATTAAAAACAATGATGCATGCAGGGGCTAGAGATACGTACCTTGTCGCTAGCACTCTACATGGAGGGTGATTGGCGTAGAATTTAAATATAGAAAAATAAACTATGTTATATGATGCAAGTGAACCATCCTAGATGATAGCTTCTATTAACTGGCAAGAACCAATTGAATTTGACTAAATCCAATTACACTTTACTCAATAGGTACAGAAATTCTTGTTTAGGGTATTTGGACCTAATTAATTACCTGGATCAAGCAAATTAAATAAAGCAATCAATACGTAGCTCACAAAATATGCGTAAAATAAAGAAAAATAAGGCAATGAAAACAAATCCGATGATGTCCCCCAAGTGCACCAGCACTTGGTGAAACAAACCCCACAATAAATGAATGTCCGTTTACAAGAGTTCAAATGCTAAAATAAATAAAAAATAAAAACTATCTATGCTTGAAATGATAGTCTCTCTCAAAATCTTCTTCTCATTCTCATGCGCTCTCCTGCGGCTTCGAGATGAATCAAGCCTTCTCTGCTTTGCTTGGGTGCTTCGGATCTCCTAGGATCACCTCCTTCACTCTGCGGGCCCTTGCAAGAAAAAGAAAAGAGAGAATATGTAGGAAACACAGTTATAAAAATATGATCATAAATAATGAAATAAATGCAGTGGATATAGACAATGGAGTAAATGCAAAAAGATATAAACAACCTAGAATAGCAGGTCAAAGAGAAACCTAACTACCCTCAATGTGCCTCCCTGGCAATAGTGCCATTTTGTTTTCACGAAAAATCCTCAAGGATTGGTTCTTAATGATATGAAGTCGTCGTTATCCCCAAAATAATCCCGCGACAAATAAAAAAATTATTTTTTTTCTTCTTACGCTGTAAAATTAATTATAAGAGAATAATGAAGTGAGAGAAATGTTTTTGCTACTTATTTACCTGTATAGCAGACATGATCGAACTTAGGGAGGCTACAATTTCTGAGTTTTATTCAAATAACCGAAAGAAATTCAATAAAGAGAAAATCGTGAATTTCAAAGGCAAACTATCCTTGGTTTTTGTGGATTTTTTATCTTTTTAATTTTTTTATTAAATTTTTAATTTCTAATTTTCAAATTTTAGTAATATTAGTTGTACAAAATTTTTAATTTTCAAATAAGGAACAATATGCACAAGGGAAGAAATACGTACACCACACTCTTTTTGTATTTTTCAATTATATAAAAAATGCTCAAAAAATCCAAAGAAAATATTAGATTTTAAATTCTTTGAAATATTTTTGAGAATTTTTATAGGATTTTTAGATGTTTTTATATTTTTCTAAAAATCATACAATGGCAAAAATGATAAACAGTGCACAACTATGAGTAATTTGCAACTTAAAAATGGTTGAAGGACCAAAACGCTTGGCAATCATTTTTATGCTAAAATAGAGTCAAATATCTACACATAAGAACTGAAATCACTATTTTTGATTTTTTTTCTGTATTTTTTATAATTTTTATAATATTTTTATTATTTTATATTTTTGGATTTTATAAATAATTAATGCGTAAAAATTAGATAGGAAGTAAAAGGCTATAAAATAAAACTAATCTATTTTTGTTGGAATTTTTAGAGCAATATTCAAATTTTTAGGAATTTTTGAATTTTAGGAAGAGAAAATGACAGTGTTTATGATTTTTATAATATCAAATGAAAATAAAATGTAATGAAAAATTTACACTATAACAAGACACACAGCATGAGATCACACAAATTGTTGTAAAATTTTTAGAGCAATAAAAATATTTATTTTAATGAAAAGATCAAGCAAAATGAAAGTATAGAATTAGAGGACCGAAATGCAATTAATAAGTGTTTATGCATTAAATAAAAAATATAAATAAACAGAGGACTAAAGCACAAATTACCCAATGAAACGTGACGTGCACGTGACTTGCTAGAGGAGGGGGATTCTGTGCAATATGTAAAATATCCATGGGCTCTTACACAATTTGCGAAAAATATTTGCTTCAATCTAAGATGGCAGGGAACTTCATGCAATATCAAAGATATCTGAGGGATTTAATGTAATTTTGCCATTTTTAATAATCTCCCTAGGGTTGCTCTTCCTTCATTCATCTTCAATTGCTATTCACGCCAAAGGAGCTAGGAGGTAGGCCACCACACCTCTCATATTCTTCTCATGCAAGCTACCTGAGCGACAGTGACACGTGGGTGTGGGTTGTTGGGAGCGGAGGCTTCGGTCGGCAGGTGGTCGATCAAGGAGTAGTCGGCGGAGATCTGAAATGGGGATGCGGCACACAGCGGTTCCCAGGTGAAGAAGCTGGTGATGCGCTGGGGCGCGGTCGGCGGGCTACGGTGCAGGTGCTCCTCGCACGGAGAATAGCAGTGGTCGTTGTGGTGGCGATGATGGGATGGTGGAGGAGGCCGCTACAGGCGGCTGTAGGAAGAAGAGGCGGTCACGGTGGTGAAGGTGCCCCACCTTGCGGCTGATAGGGATGGCTGGGGCGAGGCGACCCTACCGTAGTGGAGGCATGGTGCTGGACGGGCAGCGGGCGGCAATTGTGAAGGCTCCCCGACGGGCAGCGGGCGACTGTTGCAATTGGAGGGGCGGCGCTGCCCGCAGCTGATTTTTTTTTAATTTTTTTTGTAAAAACAGAAGAGAGAGAATATTTTTTATTTTTTTAAGAAAAATAGAAAGTTGTAATAGAAGAAAAATTTTATAATTTTATTTATTTATTTTTGTGTTTGTTTATTTATCCTGCAAAACAAATGTTAGAAAGAAAGAAAAAAATTTCTGTTTTTTTATAAACAATTAGGATGCGAGTACGACGACTCATCTATGCTTATTTAGATAAATAAAAAATTGAAAAAATATGTAAATGGGGATCCAACGAGATGGAAGAATCGAATCCGAGTCTTCGACCACTATGCGTGGCCATAGTTGAGAGATTGCGTGAGATAAAACATGAAGCGATGGGATTGAGAAAATGAGATGAAAACTCGAGATCGATGATGAATCAAATCGTGATGGATTTTAACATCCAGAAAAAAAATGACAACGAAGGAAAAAATGCGAGAAAATAAAATTACGATTAACCTAAGATAAAAATAAGAGAAGAAAAATGTGCATCTCACCTTAGGAATGGAAAAGACCGTAATCGTCTCGACGAAGGTTGACTCGCTGTCATCGGACGGCTTGGAGGCTAGGCACCCTTCTGCGATAAGAAGACTCTCGGAAATCAGGCTTCTCTCACCAAAGATTGATCAAGTTGAAAGGAGAGAGGATGAGCCATATAAATAGATAAAGAAAGTAGTTTGAATTTTAAAATTTTGAATAAAGATAAGATAAGAGAAAAACTTTAAAGTACAATAAGGATAAAAAACAATTAGTGTTTCAAAATAATTAAAAAATTAACTATTTTTTTGCATTTTTGTTACTTTATTAATTTAAAAAATAAATGTTAATTTTTTTTATTTGTTGTGGTAGTTATTTAAGAAAATTAACTATATACATATTCTATATATATATATATATGACATTATATCCATGGTTAAATAATAAATTTAGTTTTTTTAATTTTATTTTTTTATTTTTATTTTAAATAACTAGTAAAAAAATATTTACAAATATTTACAAGTACGATATGTACAAATAAATGGTAAAATTGTACAAACCACCCCAGAAAACTGACTTTTCAATCGTAACTCCAAAAATTATGAAATCACAACCAATTTGAATCTCATTTAATTTAGAATACAATAAAAGGGAGTTTGGTTCAATTTGAGTTCATGTGGTGCCAAAATTAATCTTTAAATTATCATTTAATGGCTTTTTCCAGATGTGGTTACTTTTATTATATACACGATTTTTTTGGAAAACATTTTTATTATTTAGAAAACATTTTTACTTACAAATTTTGTTTTGAATATTATTTTGTTTTAGGTCAATTTATGTACAAATAAAATAGTGTCAATTTTGTACAGATATACACAAAATAAGTGAGAATTATTTACAACACACATTTTTTAGATTTTCTGATCAAGGACCCTATCTACGCATTCTTTATTACCGGTCGATCAGGTCAAGTCTTGACATTCTCTCAGGGTTCAGGTTAGTCCATATCTATTACATATATACAGTCTTCCTTTTTTCTTTTCTTTATTTTTTCTTTCTTTCTTTCTTTATTTATTTTAGGTTTAAATAATATATAAATATACAATATTTACACACAGATGTAAATTAGTAAGAATATGGCATTAGTATTATATACAAGGGTTTTATATGGGATTTTCAGCTAAAATTAATGAATAAAGATGATGAAATACATATTTATCAGGCAACTCTGATGAGATCCAATGATCTCATCAAACGGTTAAGAGCTATCGAGGGATGGATGGTGGTGATAAAGGCAGGGAAGGATGATCCAAGGACAGAGAGCAAGGATGGGTGGTATGCAGAGGAAGCGGCCACGTGGGTGGCCCAAAGGGCGTCACATGGCGACACCAAATTATTCACAAATAAGGAAAAGAAAGAAAATTAAGAAAGACATAGTAGAAGGTTGAATTAACAGAAAGTCAAAACATGAAAGTTGTAGATCTAGATGAGATCCACAAGTTTCAAGTTAAACGAAAATCAAAAGAGGTCATTTGTACAATGACATATTTTTGAGTGTATTTTTAATGGATAAAAAACACTGCATTTTAACGATTTGTATTTTATTTTTATTTTGATATCTTTTTAAAAGATAAAACAAATATATACAATAATTAAATAATTTTAGGGGTTTTTTAATAAATTAGAAAATAAAGAAAATGTCAGTGATAATATAAATATGCTTAATACTTTAGTGTTAATTATACATAGATTATTTACAATATAATGAAAGTTAATATTAGTGAATTAATGGTGGTTTTTACTTATATGTTCAAGTTAGAAGAATAATCAATGGATTTTATAATGATGTATATGGGATTCATCATACCCATATACTTAAACTATGCTCACCTTCGAGCATCTAAAGAATTAAGGAGTCAGATTAATTCTTGACAGTGCATGTGATTTTCCAAGGCTTGGTTCATCGAAGACCCTAAATTAAGTGATCCTGAAACTCTGGGCTAAGCCATGCTCTAGTCAAAAGGAATCCAACTTCTCTATTTATTATATTCTTTATTTGTACATATAATGTAAGGATATGGTACTTAGTGAACTGCAATCATGAGAGTCGAGTCGAGATGTCACCCAAGGTTTCAATCTATGAGACTCTCCTCTAGTTTAATCCTCAACACTAGAGAATAAGTCGGTCCTTACATTCAATCCATCGTCTCATTATTTTGCTAGACTTGAAAGTGTAGATGGATGGCCAAATGAAGGAGGCATAGGATTGTGCATTTTCTTATCTCCCTCACATTGGAACAAGGATCCTCTCGAGTGACTTATTACTCAACACATGTATATTTTTTGTTTGTTTATCAATGTGTCCGTTAAAAGAGTATGGAATCGTTTGCACTTGTTTTCGTGGGAGTACAATGAGATATGTCTCTTTTGAGTATCTAAGATACCTTCGACTCCCAGACTTGTATAGTTATACGATCCAAAGCCCTTTTTGGTGCCAGTCTGACTCCTTTGTCCTAATAACATTTGGTCCAAGTGGACACTTTGAAATGTTTAGGAGCGCCTGCCATTTGTGGAAGCTCTTTTGAATTTGTGTTTGTAATTATAGAGCTTTTCTTTGTATGAGAGAATTTCTCTTGAAATTTATTTCATTATTTGGCTAGCTCCACTACTTTTACCAAAAGTTGGCGCACATTGATCAATAATTTATTCAGGTTCCATCGCACCCTAGAACATAGGTAGATATCAAATGATATCATGCGAACGTGTTCACATACTAGCTAGGGTTTGTTGACACTCAAGTTTCATGAAGCCTTCATTGACTTTATCCCATCCTCGAGCATCATTAAATCAGATCTAAACCCAAATCTCCAGTCCTAGTTCCTCAAATGATAACTCAACTCATCTCATCAATCATGCAATTGTGTAAGTGATGTATTGATAATATTCTTTAGAAGGTAGAGATGAAGAGTGCAATATAGCGCCCAAATCTTTCAAACTAGGGAAATGTGGATTATTAATTCCCAAACCCTAATGACTAAAGCTGGTTAGCTCAAACTCTCAAGATCTCATAAACTAAATGTCCTCAAATCTTTAAGACTTGAGTGATGTTGAATGTGTCAGGAATACAACAACTCCAGAGTTGGCGATTTTTTGTGATTTTTAGCTTTTGCAATTTATGAATTTTTTTTTAATCTTAAGAGAAATAATGGATGGTCCAAGCTCATATGAATACTTGCATCCATTTCCAACTAGTATGGGTGTAAGAACGGACTGTTAGACGACTATCCATAATACTTCAAGACGATGCCATTTGCATTGTCTTTTAACCACACACTCTACTAAGGGAGACCATAGTTCCCTCACTTAGAAATGGCTAGTCATTTCTAAGCTTAATAGTTAGAAACATTACTTAAGAAAAAGATATTAATTTTTAAGATTTTTATGGAATTTTTAATAAGGTTAATTGAATTTACAAAACAATCGGTAAATCCATTTTTTAAAAAGATATTTACAATAATTTTACAAAAATTAATTCATAAGAATTCTTAATCACTATCCCAAAAAAGTTTAAAAAATTTCAAAATATGAACTATGGCTAAAGTATATGCAATATATACAGTATATCCCCTTATACTTTACTTTTGTTATGTCCTCATAGCACCAAGTGATATGAAGCCATGGCTCAGGTCAAATTCAAGGTGATATAGCAGAATTGATTGGGATAACCCCTCTATACTTAGGTCAAAATGATCTAAATATAAGATGACAAGAATAGGGTAGAATGGGTCGGGTTCATCATATATTTAGGATATCAATAACCTAAGTATTGAATATGCAATGAGGATGGGGAGACCCTAGGTGAATAGTTACAATTATGTACAAGGTTTTCCCTATATTTAGGCTGAAAAGTATCCTAAACATTTGGGTATGGATTTCGGGATGGGGAACCAAAGATCAACTGGGTCAGAGGTTGATTTTACACAGATGAATAGATAGAGGTGGGGGAGGGGGGAGTAGATCATCAAGGGTTATGGGAGGGCTGGGAAGACAATCAGGTTCAACCAAGAAGATAATACCCCATTATTCACCGACACACATGAAGACCAACAGTGCTAGTAATTTATCTTTTCTATTTTATTGGTGATCATTAAAAATTAAAGCACATTATGCAGGTTTTAAGGTTATGTTTTTGGTCACTATCTTAGGGATACATCCTCACCTCTCAAAATTCAAAACATCATGCATACAATGACGTGGTTTGTTCTCCCATAATCCAAGAGTGATTTTTATTCCAACTAATTTCATCAACTTGCGTTATCAGTCCCAGTTTTAGCTTTAGGTTATCATTGTGTTAACGTGAGCACAAGTCAAGGAAGCATCGTCTATTCAGCCATTCCCAATTTCCTTTAATTTACATAAGTGACAAATTGAGGTAAGATCGAGAGAAGCCAGTGCATTTGTGAAAAACCATGATGTATGCTTGAGAGAGAGATACTCACAGTGCCTCCAGCCTTCTTCATGCATATGTAGGACTGAATTTAAATTCATCTCTAAATGCATGCAAGTTGTACCCTAAACATGCTTCTATTAGCGAGAAAGACTTTAATTATTTTGGCTAAGTGATGTGTGTCTTAACCTACGAAGCATGCACAAATAATAGGAAAATGAAGAAGCTCGAAGAGTCATGTGCCTAACCCTAGGTCGACACTCAAGTGAAGCCTCACCCGGACTAGGGTGAGGCTTCACACACCACATGCAAAGGTTCATGTCCATAATTACATGTGCGAGCCATCAAACGAGAACCCTTAGAAATGCAAATGAAATACATTTCTTTCTTTTTTTACAATGGATGCATGAACAGAATGCTAACTAAACTCCTTGAATTCTTTTGAATTTCTTCTGCATCTCCTCGTAGCAGGAGCTCTCGACTCCACGCCTCCATGGTTCTTAAGCATTCTCGATCTCCATGCGTCCTACCACAAAAGAAAAATATCAGAAAAATATCAAGAAATTAAATAAAAATGATGCAAGAACAAACAGAATGTGAAGACCTTAATTACTGAATATAATCACATCAAAAATAATGCAATAAAATTCAATAAACAAATAAGATGAGACATGTCCTCGGGAATGATGCCATTTGATGAACGTGAAAATGCCTCTTTGATAATGTCTTATTATTGTAGTACATGAGACAGATTTCGTTTCAGCAAAGACCACAACTTCAAATCTATGGCAGTTAATTTTACTTGGCAAGTATATCAGGGACGAACATAGGGACACAAGCCTCCTAGTCTATTCATAAAAAAATCATTAATTAAATATTGAGTGATTAAATCTTAATCTTGGTCTTCTTATGCAAACTTAAATGCACAATACAGAATGACATACAAATATATCATACAAGTAAATTATTACAAAGATTTAGGAATATGATGCATGGTATTTTCATTTGATTTTATGCAATTAAAATGAGATGCAATGTGTATGATATGCTACAAATAAATATGCAAACCGTAGTGTACAAATATGCCCTAAAATTATTAAATCAATGAGCAATAAATAAGCATTGAATGCAAAGACAAACTATGCAATAATAATAAATTATGGCATTTAAAATGAGAAGCAGTAGACACTATAGATCTCAAAATTTATCACTATTAATTTTGTGTCAAATCATGAAATTATCTATGCCACAAGATATAGGATGAAAAGAGCAATAAAATGACACTGAAATCAACTAAAATGAAGTTCAGATGCTCAAGATATTAAGGAAAGAAACTAGGGGCATAAATGTAATAAAGACATAAAAAAGATAAATAATCACAAAAATGCCCCTAAAGGGGATTTTGCTACAAATAAAAATCGGAGGTGCCCCTTTTATTATTTCTCCTAAAGCAGAGGCATTTCTGTGATTTGTAAAACCCTATAGGATATTCTGCAATTATTCTAGGTGTGTACGTAAGGTAGGTGCGCATGGACCTCAAAGTAATTCTAATAAACTCTGGGGTTGATGTTTCAAATAACCTAACCCCTCACGTACGAGGCACGCAAGGGGCTAGGCTTGATGGATGTGCAACTTCAGATGGCATGTGGAGGGCTTGGGTGCTTCGGGAGGTGGCTTGGTGTATGGCTCAGTGGGCCTGAGCTTGGAGGATTGTGCAGGAGACTTGGCTCTCCTTGAGCCATTGAATGGACACCGGAGGGGTGCCATACAATGATACATGTAGCTCGAGTATGTCTTCCTCCGCTATGCATGTGGCAGTGCTTTTGGGGTTCTGACAAAACACCTTAAGCTCGGTCTCGCCCCTCCATCCACAGTGGAGCTCAAGGCAGACCCCTGGAGCATTGTCGATGAAGGTACGATGAGGAGGAGGTGCAGGAGGTCTGGGAATGTCGATGCAATGGGTGCTCATTATACGTGAAGCTGGAAACCGGAGCAAGGTGTGTAGCTTTGGCCATTGAAAAGATACATGTAAACAAAGTTGGGAATATCCTAAGTGTGGTGTTGTGTTGGGTTTGATGAGATGAACGGATGGCAACTGGAGATGAGAGACGGAGCCCTATATGGGTTCCCCTCAGGCATGCTTGAGAAGAAAAGGGGCAGAATGGAAGGGAGAGGGTAGTCGAAAGGAGTCGGGAAGATCGGGGATGCGAGGACGAGCTTGGGTTTTGGTCTGAGTGAAGCGGGGTGGCGTGTTTGCATGGGATAAAATCAGAGAAACCAAAGAAAATGAAAAAAAATCATACCTGTAGGAATTAGAAGGAAGAATGGCAGAGCGATGCAGCTTGGGCTAAGCTTCTCACGAAGCTCAGGTCATTGCTCCAATCCGACCGGCCATGCTCGAAGAGCTTAGCAGTTGCCGGAGGCACCGCGATACGATCGAGGTAGCCGTGGGTCGACACCAGGGTAGGAGGTCTTCATTTCCTTGTCAAATCACCCTCCGCTTTCACCGAAGGGGCGAGGTAGGCTCAGCCTTCGCCCGTGAAATGGATGACGAGGTTGGATGAGGAGGAGAGGCGATATAGGAGGGAGATCATCCGTTACAGGTGGTGGAGCATGGATTTTGAATGGTTGATTAAAGGCCCTAGAAGCTCAGATGAGATCATTGATGGGCTCGCGACGAAGGTGGATCTCAGGGTTTTGAAGGGACAACTTTAGGTTATGGAGAGGTGTTAAGGATGGTGGCTAGAATTAGAAGAGGCCAGAGTGTTGCGAGGTGTAATGGATGGGGGATGAACTGGAGGTAGGCGGCAGGGAGATGGTCGTTGGAGGATAGGAGCGTGAAGTGACGAGGGGGATCAGATCAAGGATCTAATCTAATGGTTGAGGGAGCGACGTAGAGGGATGGTGGAGATGATGGTCGGCCGAGTGATCTGATGGTGGAGGATGAAGGGGTGACATGCATGACATAGAGATGATGGATGGGGACCGATCAAGTGGGTGAGATTAATGCGGGGAAGGGCAGCTCTGATGAAATCCAATGATCTCATCAGAAAGTTGAGAGCTATCAGGAGATGGATAGTGGTGATAGAGGCAGGGAAGGGCAATCCAAAGGCGGAGAGCAAGGCCGGGTGGTGTGTAGAGGAAGCAGCCATGTGGGTGGCCCATAAGGCGCTACGTGGCTGCACCAAATTATTCAAAAATAGGGAAAATAAAAAACATTAAAAAAGATATAGTAGGAAGCTGAATTAACAAAAAGTCAAAACATAAAAGTTGTAGATCTCGATGAGATCTACAATTTTTTATGTTGAATAAAAAGTCAAAGGAGGTCATTTGTACAATGATATATTTTTGGGAGTATTTTTAATGGATAAAAAACAATGCATTTTAAGGGTTTTGTATTTTCTTTGGATTTTTTATATATTTTTAAAGAAAAAACAAATATATACAATAACTAATCAATTTTTAGAGATTTTTTATAAATTGGAAAATAAAGAAAATATCATTGAATAAATATAATAAATTGGGTTAATAATTTAATGTTAATTATACATAGATTATTTACAATATAATACAATTAATGGTGGTTTTTATTGATTTGTTCAACTTAGGAGAATGAGGAATGGATTTTATAATGATGTATCTGGAATTCATCACTTCCCTCTATCATCATTGTGATATGCTTCTCATGGGAGGCACCATTGGCACCATCAAGGATGCTCCATGTCATGTCTCCAATGGTGTGTCCCCTCGAACCGTTACTCTAGCGACGTCTCCTTGCTACATGGTTGTTGCCGACCTCCGTTGTCATGGGACGACTGAGACTTACGACCTTTCTCTTGCCATAAGGGTTTTTTTCCTTATCGAGGAGGATGCCCGACGTGAATGCGGGAGGAGGGGGTGGTGGTCGGAGGAGGAAGGGGGAGGGGTTGGAGGAGGAAGGTGAGGGTGGGGGAAGGTAGTCAACATATGAAGGGGGAGGGGCTAGAGGAGGAAGGGGGAAGGTGGGGTTTCCTCCAGGTTGGTTGAGGATGAGCCCCACCACATAGACGTGGAGGAGGTTGTACACGAGAGGGAGAGCAGGAGGTGGTCGATGAAGGAAGGATGAGGGGTTGGAGGGGGAAGAGGGGGAGTTGGTCGGTGGGAGGGGCTGAGGAGGAAGGGAGAGGTTGTCGATGAGAGGGGGCTAGAGGAGGAAGAGGGAGGGTGGGTTTTTTTCTTTTTGATTTTGGTTTATTTCAGCCGTTGGATTGAGCATAAGTTAGATTAGTTCAATAGTTGGATTAAATTAATGACCTAAATTGGTGAAGGGTCGTGGGTGTAGGACGAAATACTTATTCAGGGACATGGGCGTAAGTATGAAATATCGATGGTTCGTGGTGTAATTACGAAACTACTCAGGATTGTAGATGTAAGTATTCCTTCAGAATAAATGCTCCACATTGTCTTAAAATCTTGCAGAAAAGATATTTTGCAACTTGGAAGGAATTCCATGAGCTATTTCTTTGGTTCATCAAATATATGTAATTTCTAAAAGGAAAATTAATTAGTTAACAACATCATGTGATTTTTACGATCTTGAGTTTGTGTCACCTTAAGCTTGCATGAAATCTTGGTCAATGCTTCCTGCACTGATGTCACGGACACAACACCTCTCCAACATGACAAGTAAATCGATGATGTCAAGTGAGGGAGCGAACAACGAGATGTCCATGCATATGATAGAGGGCGATGGAGGGATGGATGGTGTCATTACACCGGGATGAAGGGTTGAGAGATGACATTAGAGGGGAGGGTTGCGAGATGGCTATGGACAGTGGATATGGTTAGGATTGGGATGTTTTTATGATAGAATGGAGTCTGCATAGGTGGAGGGGAGAGGAGGGATGCTGGAGGCGATTCATGGGCAATGACACCATTGTGATAAGGAGTGGAATGGAGGATTAAGGGTTTTGTGGGGGAATGCCGAGCTTATATCGAACTGTGAGCTTGATCAAACCAAAGAGAATATAATGAGGGTTGCTTTCTGAGGGAGAGAGGGAGCGACACAATATAGAGGAGGTGACCAAGGTCAATAGGGGTAGTAGGGTGGAGTCCATGGAGGGGTGGAGGATACATAGTTGGAGAGGGCAAAGGGTTGAGGAATTGGGGATAAGATAAGTGTTAACTAATATAGAAGGATATAAAAGGGACTTGTTGGCAAAAGATAATTATCAGTTGATTCTTCCCGCATTATATATGTTATAGGTTTTTTAGTGGACAAAGAAAAAAAACAACTTTATTTATTGAGGATATGATCCAAGATATTTGCATATACATTAGTAGATGCAAATGATTCAAAAATGAATCGAATATGGATATAGTTTTCAATTCTTTCAATGATATTTATACACCAAGGATGTGAATCCAAGATATTTGCATATGCATTTATAGATGAATATGATTCAGATATGAATCAAATATGGATATCATGTTCAATTCTTTCTGAGGAGATATATAGACATTAATAGCATTTCATTTTTTTCGAGAACATTAATAGCATTTCATTTTTTTCGAGAACAGATAAAAACATAGACCTTGTATATTTTTCTTGTGGATGCTGATAGAATTCATATCCATAGTTAAGTAAAAATGCCATCAGATACATATCTATATCTATTTCTGTTTGTTTGCTAATGTACCCATCTTCAATCAAAATACGAGTATGTAACTTGTCTATCATATAAAGATATGGATACATATTTTTATTATTTGCAGCTATAGATAAGGATAAAAAGATGCATTCTCATTTTTTTATAGATATACGAATGCATATTAGAAAGTTTGCTTTTTTTCATTGACATGCATGGTTTTATATTTCTCTTGTAAATATGGATATGTGTAAGTATATTGATTTTAAAATAGAAGTAGTTTGACTATATATTAAAGATAGTGATTTTTTTTACAGATATGGATACCGTCAGGGACGGAGACAAGGGAGGGCGGGAGGGGGCTTGGCCCCCCGTCTCCCAATTAATTCTTGCATATATTATACTATTATAATAGAATATGATATGTAAATAAATAGTTAATTATAAATAATAATAAATTATATATAATGGCCCTCACATCTTTCATTTACAAGTTGTATAGATATGGACATATCCGTATAATCCGTCATTGTATCCATATCATACAGATTTTCACATCCATATCTGCATCCGTTTTCAAATGTATACAGATACCGATATCGCATTCATATCAACTTATATATATATATATATATATATATATATTCGTATATGTATATACATTTATTTTTAATTTTACATAGCATAATCGTGTACCTTCTTTTATCATATTTGGTATAATTGTTATGATATAAGCACATTTAAAATATTTATATCATTTGTATTCCAACCAATACATGTATATTTAAGCTAATATATAGAGTATTTATAGTATTATTCCTATGCGATCGGTATCCATTTTATATCAATATTCATTTTTTACAGTAATGGTAATATATTTTTCATCCGCCAATATCGTTATATGCATCACATTCATATTTAAAATCAGATAAGGATATTGGAACACCTATATTAATATCAGTATCGGTCTATCTGCATCCCTAATCTCTCCAATCTATCAATAAAAATTCATAATATGACATGAATGCAATAATCTAATTATCTATATTTGTAAGTTTTACATAACTACATGTTACATATAACCTCAACAACAAAATAACTATATAGTGATCTTTTTTAATTCGTCATCGTAACGTCTTTTTAAATTGTTAGTGACATGTATTATTTCATTGTGAAATATACTTGTAAACATTATGAGAAATAGTAACAAAGATAAATTATATATGAGAAAAATGGGGCTGCCCCTAGTGGCTACCCTCACCCCATTTTTCTCCATTTTTTTTGTTTTTTTTTCAAAATTCCACCATATATGTTCATCACCATATCTCTCTAACATGTTATTCCAATTTTGTTAGTAACAGAAACTCATATGTCATCCATGTAGAAAATTTAATTTTAATGATCTTAGAATTGTTGTAATCGGCATGTTCTAGATTTGGCATAGAAGTCATTGTTTCTGACGAAATTGGAATGACATATTAGAGGGATATAGTGATAAAAATATATGGCAGAATTTTTCAGAAAAATAAAAAAATTGGAGAAAAATGAGACGGAGGCAGCTCATTGGCTGCCCTCTGGGGGCAAATCCATTTTTCTCATTATATATAGTCTCAATAATTTGGCCCCACAAGCAGAAATTCCTGGCTTCGTCCCTGTATACCGTATAAATATTTTTACTTTAAGTATTTTTTATTTAAATATAAATGTAGATACCAATTTATTTTTTTAGGATATAGGTATAAAGAATACTTATCCCGATTTTAAAACGGTGCGGCTCCAATAGAGATGCAATAAGATACGAATATGTATCCCGATTTTAAAATAGTGTGGCTCCAATCTTTGAGCAAAATTAAAAATAAATACTCATACTAATAAAGGTATTACTTTTTACTTTTTTTCAGATAGAAATACAGATGAGAACGAGTGTTATTTTTTCATATAATGATGTGGATATAAATAGTATTTTTTTAATTATATGAATAAGAGTATGAACGTATACTCTTCTGCAAACATGGACGTGAATATGAGTTTAAATTTAAAAGAGATGCAATTAAGTACAAATAAATTTGCATTTATCAATTATTATATTCATCTTCAAGCAACTTGATAAATTTAAAAGGATGCAATTAAGTACAAATAAATTTGTATTTATCAGTTATTATATTCATCTTCAAGCAACTTGATGGATGTCTTTTTCTTTTAGATACTATTTTCATTTTTTTGATGATATGAACATTAGTATTTGTAGCTATAAATATGGATATGCATGTTTATTTTCAGATACATGGATACCATTTTTATATCTTAAAATATTTGTTTCGATATTTTTCCAATTATAGATACAAATAATATAAATTTTCACAGAAATGGACATGCGAATGAATATTAAAATGAACGTGGGTTCATTAAGGATGAATCATATATGAAAATATTTGTATGTATTTGTCTATTATTGTTTCTATCTTCAAGCAAAGTGTGGTTATGTAATTGTTTTGACGAGTACGAATGCAAATAAGGATATTTATTTTTTTTCATGTACGTAAACTGATAAAGATATGTATTTTCATTTATTATATATACAAATATAGATATTTATTATTGTATATTTTTATTTATAATATGAAACGACATCGGAGTTAAAATGAGTATGAATTCAATAAAGACACTATCAAATATATCTTATTGCATTATCATCTCAATACTCAAGGCTACATGATTTATTCCGTGTCTATGTGGAGAAAGTGGATTCTTAAACCTTTATATGCGATCAAGCACAAGGTCCTCGACATTTATCCCAATTTGATCTTTAATATGAATCGTCAATCGGAGAGACAACAACAGTTCCCATAGTTAAGGTTTCTAGGCAATATCACAAGAGGGAAGAGACTGCTTGCGAGCTGAAAAGTAAAATACGAAAAATATTCACACATATTCAATATTTCCCTACTCCAAGAAATTTCTGAACAAAAGTTTTTTAAGTGAGGGTATATTGCAATTGCTGGGATAATCACCTCCAATCAAAATTTCTTTTTCCCATATATTACCATTATTTCTTTTTTACATATATTACCATTATTGCAATAGTTGATTAAGCAAGCATTTCTCTTATTCATAATTTGCAATTATTACGGAAAGAAAACGAGAATGTTTACGGTTATAATCTTGAATAGTTTTATAATTACATCCAGAACCCTTGATAATTAATAAGTACACTCAAAACTCTTAATAAATACTTTACTCTCGTATCCCTTCATTAATTTAATCATAACCGTCCATTAATTTAGTCAATTAATTCAGTCAGACGATTCAGTTAATCTTTGCCTTCCTCCGCCCTGCCGCCCTCCCCTCCATCACCGAAATCCACCGGCAGTGCGCGACGAAGTCACGAAGGTCCCCTTCATCCCCACCGCCGCATGGGATAGTATCAGCATCTGCGGCACCCATCCCCTTATCACCATCCCTCTCCTCGCCGCCAAGAACAGCACATCATCATTTCCTTCTCCCCACGGCTATATTCTGTGCAGTACCGGAGAGGGCAGTTTGCCGATGCTCTACGGATATATGAACGTGCCATAGCGATGCGCCCCGAGAGCACTGCATGTCGGAGCAACCTGGCAACGGCTCTGATGGTGTTGGGCAGGTTGGAGGAGACGGTTAGGAAGTGCGAGGAGGCGGTCAGGCTCGATCCCACTTACGTCAGACGCATCATCGACTCGCATCGTTGTACATGCGGTGAGATATCTATACTAGCGTTTAGATCGTTCCTATAGGTTGTTTCAATTTCGTCAGAAATCGAGTTTGTATTGAAACGTTTACGATGGAGCAACTCCTGCTAGATTTCATCGAGGTTGTAAGAAACACGTTCTTGCGGATTGGCAAAGCAGAATCTGATAAATAGTTGTCGAAATCGTGGCAGCATTGTACCGTTTATGACGAACTCGGTTGCTCCTTTCTTGCTTGGATTTGAGCTCTGGAAGTGACTGTTATTGCACTTTTTTTTTGTATTTTTCTGCTGATCATATTTTACAGGTTGTGATTTTGGTTACTAGATCGATTGATGTTGGTAGTGATCAGTTTCTCATAAACTGTCGAATTATTCTTTGCGCAGGTTGGGACTTGTGGAGAAAGCGAAGAAGCACCTATACTTCACCGGAGAGCTCCCCGACTCAATGAAGTCTCATAAAGTGCAGACCATTGTTCGTCCCAAAATGATGCGGAAGTGAGATCATAATGGGTAATTTCGACATCATTACTCATGGCATCGTCATAACATAAAAGAACGGTAAAGAATCAACTTAAAAAAATTTCCATAATAATAATAAAGCCAGAATTTCAAGAGTTAATTAAAACAAAAGGTAAACAACTAGATGAAATTGTCTCCACGATTTTCTTATTCCAGTGAGCATAAAAACATCTTTCCAAACTCACCCAACAGTAGTCTCGTATTGATTCTACTTTTGAAGACGGCAAAATCTTCCTTGAATCGTTAATGATTTAATCCCCACATTCTCCTGAAAAAGAGAAACAATACATGTATGAGCCTAACGCTCAGTATATGCCGAGTTGAGGTCAAGCCGGCTAACGGAGAAACCAAGTCACAACTAGCAATTTCATTCATAACATAAGGCAATTATTCCAATAATAAAGATATAATTTTTGTTCTATTCCTTTGCCATGTTGCATAAAATATTTGTCGTGACATAGGTAAGAACATCATGTGAATCACTATTTAACTTAACTATGCGCACGAAGTACTTTTTTTCATATCCATGTAATTACGTATATACCTTTAAGTTTTATCATATTTGCATGTATTCTCATCATATTAATATAAAATTGCACATATGCACTTAACTTCAACATAAATTGCACATATGCATATAGCAATACATAATTGCATATATTCCTATAGAATTTACATGATTGCACATATGCCCATAACATTTTCAGTATTTAAGGTTGTCTTGATTATGACATTATTAAGCAGCTTTGATGGCTTTGATGGTTTCAACCCATAAACAATACATAACATGACAGTGTAGCTATGACTATAGAGGACTTATCTTTTACCTCACGGCCCCAGTAATTGTTGGCCATGTAGGCCTTTATGATCCCTTAGTTTGAGTCGATCCCAAAAATCATAATTTGCATATGCTGATGACCTCATAATTATTTATTTTAATTCTAGGTGATTATTTCAAAAAAAACACATCATACATACAACATACAATGCGTAAATAATATCGATATGATATGTGATCAACAAGTATTGCAATATTATCTTCATAATATTTCAAGGCTTAGGTACGTAAATATTTGTGAACTCCACTCCAGGTTGGTTGTATAAAACACGTGATATACAGTAACCTAACCTAACATTATTGAGTTGGTGATTTGTATGATTATAAATAATACGTTATGGCTATTACATTAAGGACTCTAGAAGTAACTCTTATTTTCTTAAGGTAACGAGTTTAGTAATTACAAGTTGACTAAATCCAAAGATGAGAAAAGATAAAAATACAAGTAATGCCTATGTTATTCTTTGGATCCATCAACAAGAAAATAAAATCAAACATCCAAATTCTAACAACTTTATAATCACATGATTGAAATATTAGCAAGGGGAATACCTAACATACTAAATCGATTTTCTTTATAATTAATATACATCAATGAAATATGTTTTGAAATTACTCATGCAGATTTGGAGATAAAGAAATCAATTTGTTGATAGATATAGTGGAATTAACTTGTCAGTTGCCATCATCAAAATCATTGTAACCCCTCAAGATCCATTGGTTGATTTGGTGCTTGCAATTTTCCTGATATTTCTAGACTCGAAAAATGCTAATCCACAAGAATAAAACATATTTTCAAGTAAACCGGACCTTATCTTGTGTGGCATTAATTCTACCAAAAGTAATTGTATGCTTCTGAATCTTTAAGCAGAAAACACAATCCTGATTGAAATGTGACCATTTTATTACTTTTCTAAAGGGTTCGACACATACCTCGTCGATGCAAGAATTCCATCGACCAAGATTTTGCCTATCAGAACCGCTGTCGACAACATCATTGCTCCTCCGAATTTGTCTGATCAAAACCTCGATGCTGACGGAGAAGGATGTTGTTGTCGGATTCGAAAACGGCACGACGAAAGGATGTCGTCACCAGTCTCTATCTCTCTCTCTCTCTCTTTCCTTTTCTCTAGAAAAAACTCTCTCTCACGTCTAAGGGAAGATGGACAATTTGTTGGAGCCTCATGGGTTTTAAAGAAACCATAAATAGAGATTTTAAACAATAATTATGACTTAATAAGATAATGAGGTGATAATTTGAATAACTTATTTTAGTATTATTGCGTAAATTGTTGGGTGATTTATCAATTTTTAATTATCCTCATATTTAATTGGTTTTTGATATCGCATCATGAGGTGGTTTTTTATCTCTTATTTTCAATTTGTTACAATCTACCCTTGATGAATCTCAGATACATCATCGTAAAATCCATTTATCATTCTCTTAGCTTAAATAATTCAATAAAAACACTATTTAATTCATTATTGTTAAACTATTCTTGTGTTGCATACCATCTAACCCTAATCTATTGTATTAAATACTAATACTTTATTTTTTTTATTATTAAAAATCCCTAAAAATAAGGTTAATTATTGTAGATATTTATCTAGGCTTTAAAATAAATAAAATATCAAAAAATCAGAAACCAATTAAAATCAAGTGTTTTTACCTATTAAAAATACTCCCAAAAATTCGTCTATGTACAAAAGACCTCTTTTGGATTTTTGACCAACATGAAACTTTTAGATATGATCGAGATCTACAACTTTCATGTTTTAACTTTTTTTAAATTCAGACTCCTATTATTTTTCTTTATTTTCTTATTTATTGATTTTTCTAGAGCGGCCACGTGGCGCCCTCTAGGCTGCTCACATGGCCGCACCACCTCTCGCCACCTAGCCTTACCTTTTGGTCGTCAGATCGCCCTCTCCTGCCTGCATCTTGGCCCTCCATCTGCGCTCTCTCCTTAGCCCTCTGATCTAATCCCATATCAGATCAAGGCCACCACTCATGCCTTCCTCTCAACCATCCGATCTAACTACATCTAGTGGCTCATAAACAGCCATATCATCTCCCCTCTTTCCATCGTTGATCTACCCTTATGCTCCATATTCTCGCCGCTCATCTCTGCCCACTCCTTAGTCATTCGATCAGATCTGAAGGATCTTATCTCCGCCCTTCAACTGTGCTCTAATCCTGACCATTGGATTACAAAATCCAATGTCTAGGGCTCACATCCTACATTAACCTCCTCTCTTCTCATCCATTACACCTCACAGCCAACCACCCCCTCCCATTTTTAGAAACCTCGTCTGACAACCTCTCCAATCCCTAACGCCATTCCCAAGTAGCCCATCGATCCACCTTTCTCACGCACCCATCAATGACCTCTCACCTCGCTCTAACGCCTTTCACAAGACACTCCAAGTCACCTTGTCACCACCATAACGGTCAGAGACCTCCGCCTAAAAATCATCTGCTTCGCCCCTGTCACACGATGTCCACCAACCACGATCTTAGGCCCATCTCCTCTGGCCCCTCCGGTGATAGTAGAGGGGCGGATCGTAGAGTCGATGACGACCCACTTCCCCGGTGAGACCCTTGGCCCCTCCAGCCAAGATGTGGCTGCCACTGCATATCGATGAGCTCGCTAGTGTAGCTGACCAGCTCGAGCGACGACCAGAGGTTCTAATGGAACCTTATCCCAAGCTATCCTCCGCATAATTTCCCCTCTGACTAGGTACTCTTGTCCCCTTAGTTTTCTTCCTTTTTCTTTAATTTCTATCGCCTCCTACGAAGCACTTCGTCATCACCCGACTATCCTCCATCATCTGCAATACATCCACCATATTCGCCAAACACTTCGCTCACCACCTCCAGCCTCCCATCCCTCTTCCCATGTCAAACCACCTTCTTCGCCTTCAAGGCGGAGGACCTGTCGGGTCTCTACCTTCTCCGCCATGCACAGACCCCCATCTCATTCACATCGCAGGCACAACACTCGCCTCGGTTATTAGATAACATCTTTTGCATGTGGAAGCTTTCAATGGCCGGAAGCGTGGACTATCCTCCGTTCTCGAATAAGAGCTTCGGTGATGCTCCACCATCCAATTGATCTGAGCATCCTCACCACGTTTTAGCTGACCAACACCTTCGTTGGGTCCTCACGAAGGTGAGGGGACCTTCTAGATAGCACATTAGGGTTGGTGGAGGATGCATGACCTTGCTAAAACACAATCAAGTCCACCGCAGGAGGTGGCGGAGCTGCTACATACAGATATTATCTGGTCCTCACGATCATATGGTTGAGATGTAGCCATACCTCTCCGCACGACCTCCAGGCTCGGGTCCACCAAGTCATACACCAAGCCACCATCAGATGCCACATGTCGCACGAACCTCGTGGCCTCCCGAGCCTGGTCCCTCGCGTGCCATGCACTTGAGGGGCTGGGTTATTTGCAGATGAACCCACGGGTGCATGCCTGAGGTATTTTACAAGGAGGCCCAGTCGGGTTTCATAAATTGCATTAAGGTTCCTGTGTGCATAAGGAAAATTTCAATTGAGCCCCTTCAAGTTGTGGTTATTGCAAATAGGTCCCTCTAGGGACCTATTTGTAATATTTATCTTTATTTTTTCATGCATTTTTATTACATGTATGGCCTTGCACTGCTTCATTCGTATCTTGAGCATACAGACTCTTTTAGTTGATTTCAGTTTCATTGTGTTGTTATTTTCATGCTCTAACTAATAGTATCATTTATTTCATGTTTTAATACTTACTTAAATATTCTAATTTTTGAAATGTAAAGTGTTTATTGCTCTCAATTCCTTGATGTCATTATTTCATTTTAATGCTTAACTTATTTATGAAATCAACTGATCTTTTATTTCTCATTGACTTGATTATTTTTTTGGCATATTTATACATACCTATATGTTTGCATATCACTGTGTATTGTTGTTCATTATTTACATTGTATCTCACTTTTAATTGCACTTTAAAATCAAACAAAAATTGCATGCATCATTCTACTTGTTCTTGCATCATTTTGTCTACATATCATTTTGTATCAAATCTGTAAGAAGACCTGGATTTATAAAATACTCACTTATTGATTAAAGAATAAATTTGATAAAATAGATGAAGAGGTTCGTATATCTGTGTTACCTTGCTATACTTTTCAAGTAAATTAACTTCCACATATTCAAAAGTTTGGTTTTTGCTGAATCATTTTTACCACCAACACTACAATAAGATACGACTATTAACATGGTGAAAATGTGGTTCATCAACCCTCCTTAAAGAAATTTCATCCTCGAAATTTGTACTGTAAAAAGAGGACTTATCGAATAGATACGGATAATGTTGACGTATTTCGTCCTCCAACTCCCAAGTTGCTTCTCCCTCTAATGGTGCTGCCAAAGTACTTTGACCATTGGAACTAGAAGACATTGTAACTGGAGTTCCCTACGGTCAATGATATGCACTGGTTTTTCCTCAGATTCGACTGAATGTCTGGAACTTCATGTTCGATCACGTGTTATGGATTGGGATTATACTTCCTTAGCATTAATATATGAAAACATCATGCAGCTTAGAATAATTAGGTGGAAGATCATCCTAATATGCTACTTCTCTTACTTTCTTTATTATCTCAAAAGGTCTCACATATCTAAGACTTAATTTTCCCTTTTTACCGAATTGCACCACTCCCTTACTAGGAGAAATTTTTAAGAACACATGGTCACACTTACTTGAAAATATAATTCTTGTCTTCGACAATCAACATAAGACTTTTGTCAACTTTGCGCGGTAAAAAGTCTATTCCGGGTCGCCTCCACTCCTTTCATGCATGCTTATACTAATTCAGATCCCAATATCTATTTTTCACCTACGTTGCTCCAGCACAACAATGATCTACATGGTCGACCATATAAGACTTCAAAAGGAGTCATCTTAATGGTTGCATAATAACTATTGTTATAAGCAAATTCAACCAAAGTACATGTTGATCTTAATTTCCAGCAAAGTTTAGGGCACGAGCTCTCGATATGTCTTCTAGTATATGGATTGTTCTTTCAGATTGTCCATCGATCTGAGGATGAAATGATGTGACGAACTTCAAACTTGTACCCAAAGCATCCTACACGCTTTTCCATAATCGAGAGGTATATCTTGTATCTCTTTCCGACACGATCAATACCGGAACCTCATGCAATTTCACTATCCTGTTCACATACAATTTAGCAACTCTTTCTATGATTTGATCTAATCGAATAGGTAAAAAATGAACTGACTTAGTTAAATGGTCAACAATCACCCAAATGGTGTCAAAGTGACCCTTGTTTGTCTTTGGCAATCCGCTAATAAAATCCATAGTGATATGCTCCCATTTCCATTCGGGAATCTCTAGTTATTGCAAAGGACCTGCAGGCTTCTAGTACTCAATATTTACTTGTTGACAAATAAGGCATGCCGACATCAATTTTGCAGTGTCCTTCACCTTGGGCCACCAAAAATTCTGTTGCAAGTCTTTATACATCTTTGTTGTACCAGGATGGATGGTGTACATAGATATGTGACCTCTTCAAGAATCTCTTACCTTAAATCAATATTGTCTGGAACCCATAATCTATTGCGAAACCTCAATTCTCCATCTACTCCAACTAAGAAATTCAATCCTTCTTTTTTAGAAGCAATTATGAATTTCAGAAGGTCGTCATCATCCTTCTGGATTAGGATAACCTTCTCAACCAATGACGAGTAGATCTTCATTCCAGCCATTAGAACTTTAGTCTTCCTTTCAATAAAAGTGTTCCATTCCTCCCAATCTTTCATTAACTGCCATTGTAATTTCATACTTGCAATTTTCCCTTCATATTTTCTACTTGGTACATCAGCGTCTGCATTTGCCTTTCATGGATGATAGTCGATTTAAAGATTATAGTCTGAGAAAAACTCCAACCATCTTCTTTTCCTCATATTCAGTTCCTTCTGAGAGAAGATATACTAGAGGCTTTTGTGATTAGTAAATACGTCAAATATCTCTACATATAAATAATGATGCCAAATTTTTAGTGCACAAACTACTATTGCGCGCTCTAGATCATGTGTCGAGTAATTTCTTTCAGCTTTCTTTAACTATTGAGAGGCGTAAGCCACAACTTTTCCATGATGCATGAGGACACATCCCAAATCAGATCTTGATTCATCTGTGTAGGCCACAAATCCACCACTACCCAATTGTAGCATCAGCACAGAAGCAGTCGTCAATTTTTGCTTCAACTCTTGAAATCTTTGCTCGCATATAAACTTTACATCCTTTCTCAATAATCATGTCAGAGATAGGGAGATCCTAGAAAAATTCTAGATGAAACTCCTGTAATACCCTGCCAATCCCAGAAAACTATGGATTTCTGAGACATTCTTTGGTTACTCCAATTCAAAGAACCTTTGCGTGATCCACAGAAATACCATTCTTGGATATAACATGACCAAGGAATGCAATTTCCTGAAGCCAAAAGTCGCATTTAGATATTTTAGCATAAAGCTGGTGTTGCGGCAATGTCTCAAGAACTATTATGCACTCGATGTTATTCCATATATGTTGAATAAACCAAGATATCATCAACAAAGACGATCACAAACTTGTCTAGGTATTCTCGGAATACCCTTTTCATCAACTCCATAAATGCAGCAGGCGTATTTTTTAGGCCAAAAGGCATCACTAAGAATTCATAGTGCCCGTATCTTATCCTGGATGTTGTCTTTGATATGTCTTCATCCTTAATCCTGAGTTGATGATACTAGATTGAAGATCAATCTTGGAGAAGATTGTTGCTTGCTGAAATTGGTTGAACAGATCATCAATGCAAGTTAATAGGCACTTATTTTTTATGGTAACTTTATTCAATGCTCTGTAATCAATGCAGAACCTAAGGGATCCGTTCTTTTTTTTCACTGACAAGATAGGAGCACCCAAGGGGAAACACTTAGTCTCAAGAACCTTTTATTTGATTGTTCTTGCAACTACTTTTTCAGCTCATCCAACCCAGTAGGAGCCAATATATGGTGCTTTAGATATGGGTGTAGTACCTGGTAGTATATCAATAGTGAAGTCAACCTCTCTTATAAGCGGAAGACTTGGAAGGTCGTTTGGAAAAATATCAGGAAAATCTCGTACAACATCTAAATCCTCAAGTTGCACCATAGAGGATTTTGTGCTTATTGCACTAGCCCAATAAGATGTGCATCCGGTAGCTATCGATCGGCGTGCGCTCAATGCTGATATAATCGTCTGACTCCTCTTTTTGTCTCCCCAAATGATTAGTTCTGCTATATCTGGTTTGTTAAAAATCACTTTCTTTTTTCTACAATATATAGCTATGTGGTACTCCCAAGCCAATCCATACCCAAAATAACATCAAAGTTATTTGTCTGAAGTAATATCAAGTTGGCAGATAGATTGTGTTCTTCAACTAGGATACATACATCGGCCAGGTAGGTACCAAAAGTGGAGTGTTCACCCATCGTGAAGTCACAATAAGTGTATACGGAAGTTCAATAGCATCAAAATTCAACTTGTTGGCGAAGTGAAGAGAAATAAAGGAATGTGATGCACCAGATTTAAACAAAACATAGCTCAAATGATCTGCAATAAAAAGTATACCTTTCGTTGTAATGTGTCCATCTTCCTCATCTCCAGTAGGTAGAGTTAACGCCCTCCCTTTGACAAGTTTCTTTTGATCTCTAGAGTTCTGTTCCTTCTTCTTAGGACAATCTCTAATAAAGTGACCCTTATGATCACAAGCCAGGCAAGCTTCTGTAAACTTATAGCACTCCCCTGTGTGCCTTCTATCACAATGAGGACATAAAGGATACACTGACTTATCTTTTGCAACATTCTTGATTCTTGGCTTCTTTCCTCGAGCCTTATGAAATTTGCCCTTCTTGTTGCCAGTAGAATGGGAACGTTTCCTACTGCCTTGTTGTAGTTGGATCCTCTTATATGCCCAGTCAATCTCTACAGCTGTTGAAATATCATCTGAAAAAGTCGGAGGTCCTCTGGTGAGCACCTTCATGCATAATCCTGAATTCAAGCCTTCCACAAATTTCTTAGCATGATGTCTTTCATTTGCGCATAACCCTTTTCTGTACTTCTCCCGCTCCCGAAATTTGGAAGTATATTGTTCCACTACCAGACTCCCTTGTCGAATCTCGATGAATTCTAGTCTCTTTGCTTCTTGGGCATGCTGAGGAATGTGACGTTCGGTGAAACGTTCCATAAAGTCCCTCCACTGAATAGAAGTTGCATTAGCAAAGTATATGCTTTTGCAAGAAGTCCAACATTCTTTCGTATTGTCTCGTAGAGATACGTACCAAACATCACTTTGTTTTCCTCGAGACAATCAGTTGCCTCAAATGCCAGTTCCGTCTCCCTCAACCAACACTCAGTTTTATCTGGATCGGATTCAGCTTTGAAGATAGGTGGGTCATGTTGAATGAAGGTCTTCAGGGTCAATCCACTGGAGCCCTATCCTTGATGCTTTTTCTGTTGAGTAGTCATCAATTCTAGCATTTGTCGTTGCATGTCCATAGCCATGTCATGAGTTGACGAACAATCACGATCTCCGTTCGCCTCATTCCTACAACGAGGGGCCATCTTAATGACAAAATGAGAAATGTTTGGTCAAATACTTAGATTTCCTAAAACTAATTGACCTTAGTTAGATTTGTTCTAATATTTTATGCCTAAAAAACACCTGCTTTGATACCACGTGTAATGAATCCGATCATTCGAAAATGATACAGCGAGAACACAACGGACAATCTCGAAATCACTACTCAGCATCAATAATAACATAAAAGAACAATAAAGAACTAACTTAAAAAAAACTTTTCCATAATAATAATAAGGTTAAATTTCCAAGAGTTCCTTAATTAAAATAAAACGTAATTAACTAGATGAAATCGTCTACATGATTTTTTTTATTCCAATGGGCATAAAGATGTCCTTCCAAACTGATCCAATAGTAAGTCCCATATCGATTCTACTTCTTAAAGACGGTGAAGTCTCCCTTGAACTATTAATAATTTAATCCTCACCTTCTCCTATAAAAGAGTAATAGTACATGTTATGAGCATAATACTCAGTATGTATCGAGTTGGGGTCAAACCGGCTAGCATAGAAACCACATCACAACTAGCAATTTCATTCATAACATAAGGTAATTATTCCAAAAATAAAGATTGAAAATTTTCATTCTATTCCTTGGCCATGTTGCATAAATATTTGTTGTTACATGGGTAAGAACATCATACGAATCAGTACTTAACTTAATTATGCATACAAAGTATGTATTTTTCATATCCATGCATCGCATACCTTACTTTCATATATACCCTTAAGTTTTATCACATTTGCGTGTATGTATATAATATTAATATAATATTGCATATATGAACTTAACATGAACATAAATTGTACACATACACATAACAATAAATAATTGCATATATGCCCATAGAATTAACATAATTGCACATATGCCTATAACATTTTCAGTATTTAGGGTTGTCTTGGTTGTTACATTATTAAGTGGCTTTGATTGTTTTGATGATTTTACCGCTGGCACAAGTGATAATGTAGCTACGACTGTAGAGGACTTATCTTTTGTCTCACGCCCCCGGTAGACATTGGCCCTTTAGGCTCTTACGACTCCTTAGTTTGAGTCGATGCCAAAAATCATAATTTACATATGTTCATGACCTTATAATTGTTTATTTTAATTCTAAGTGATTATTTCAAAAAAATCACATCATATGTACAATATACAATGCGTAAACAATATTGATATGATATGTGATCAGCAATTGACGCAATATTATCTTCATAATATTTCATGGCTTAGGTAAGTAAATATTTGTGAACTTCCGGTTGGGTTGTATGAAACACGTGATATATATTAACCTAAACCTAACATTATTGAGTTGGTGATTTGTATGATTATAAATAATAAGTTATGGCTATTATTAACTCTTGTTTTTTTGGGTAAGGAGTTTAATAATTACAAGTTGACCAAATCCAAAGATGAGAAAAGATAAAAATACAATTCATGCCCATGTTCTTCTTTGGATCCATCAACAAGAAACTAAAATCAAACAGCCAAAATTCCAACTACTTCGTAATCACATGATCGAGATATGTGCGAAGAAAATACCTAACAGACTAAATCAATTTTCCTTATAATCATTATACATCAATGAAATATGTTTTGAAATCAATTGTGTAGATCTGGATATAAAAAAATCTGTTTGTTGATAGATATAATGGAATTAAATTGTCACTTTCGATCATCAAAATCATTGTAACCCCTCGAGATCCATTAGTTGATTTGGTGCTTATGCAATATCCTTGATATTTCTGGACTCGCAAAAATGCTAATCTATAAGAATAAAACATATTTTCAAATTAACCAGACCTTATCTTGCGTGGCATTAATTCTACCAAAAGTAAATGTATGCATCTGAATCTATAAGCGGAAAACAAATCATGATTGAAACGTGAATATCAACCATCTTATCGCTTTCCTAAGGGGTTCGATACATATCCTGACGATGCAAGAATTCTGTCGACTAAGATTCCACCTATCTCAGCAATTGTCGACAACGTCATTACTCCTCTGAATTTTTCGGATCAAAACCTCGATGCCGAGAGAAGGTTGTTGTTGCCGAATTCGAGAATGGTGCGATGAAAGGATGTTGTCACTGTCCTCTCTCTCTCTCTCTCTCCCTCTTTCCTTCTCTCTTTGGAAAAAAGCTCTCTCTCATGTCTAAGGGAAGATCAAGCATTTGTTAGAGCCTCATGGCTTTTAAAGATACGTAAATAGAGATTTTAAATAATAATTATGACTTAATAGGATAATGAAGGGATAATTTGAATAACTTTAGGATTATTTCTTAAATTTTTGGGTGATTTATCTCTTTTAAATTGTCTCCATATTTAATTGGTTCTTGATATCACATCATGAGGTGTTTTTTATCTGTTCTTTTTCAATCCGTTACATCATAGAGATGCATGTAGGAGTGTGCAATGATGCTCATAAGATTAGAGACTGGGCAAGTTTGTTGTGGGAAAGCTAGACGGTGATTGCTATGGGTGCGTATTCCTCACTTCTTGTAAGTAAACTGAGATTTTTGTGCATGATATCTATATTTATAATCATAACTAATATTGGGTTTTTCTCCTCCTATATCCCACTACATGATACATGGCAAACTCCTCCTCACACTTATGTCATTCCACTAACGTTTATATCCCTCCCTCTCCCTCTCTCTATCCAGTTACTCCCTCCCTCTCCCTCTCCCTCTCTATCCACTTACTCCCTCACTATTCATCTCTCTTTCTCCCTCTCTCCTCCCCGTTTCTCTCTCTCTCTCTCTCTCACTCAAATGATATATCGCTCCCTCACTCCCTCCCTATCCAAACTTGATTTCTCTCATCCTCTCTCTATCTCTCTTCATATTCTTTCCCTCCATCCCTTTCTCTCTCCATCAATTCACATTTTATATCTCTCATTTCCTCTTTCTAAATTTAGAAACATATTAATATTAATTAAATAAGGACAATATCATATATTATTTATAGTCTTTATAAAATTTGAACTATATATTAGAATTTTTCTAAAATTGCTATTTTCATTATAAATCTACTACTTTGGAAAATTAATTGTAATTTTCTAAAACTACTCTTGACATCATTCATATGTAATTATTAATTGGAAAAAATGAGTGGATATTTTTATCATAATAATTTCAATAAAAGTATAAATTCAAATAGGGATTTTTACACCCCATAACCTTGAGTAATTATGCAATTACAATCATAACCCTGTATAATCGTGAATTACACAACAAACCCTCAATACTCACTTCATCTCACACCCATAACCTTCCGTTAATTTTTCTGTTAACCCAATCATATCATTGGGTTAATTTAACCCATGATCTCCCAACTGATTTTAGAAAATTTTAAAAAATAAAAAATCAGTCGACATATGCTTGCAGGAGGCGGATCTTGCAGGGTAGGAGGAGCTTCCAAGCAGATGGGATGGCGGGCTGCAGGGTGGAGGGGTGCTTCAGGCTCGTGGCTCGAAGGGAGGGGGTGGAGGGTCGGAGGTGGGGGTCTTTGTGTGAGGCGGCAGTGCTGGAGGGTCGGGGTGGAGGGCTCTACGTGAGGCAGCGGGCTGGAGGGGCGGAGTGGGGGGGAGGCGCTTCAAGCTCAATGGGGGAGGGAGGGGACTGGACAGAGGGCTTCAAGTCAGACGGATCGGGGTGGGGGTGGGTTCTTTGCATCAGACAACAGAGGGAGGTTGTTGACTAGGGAGGGGGTGCTGGAGGCTGGTGAGGGCAGGCTTGACGGGGGGGCGGGGAAGGGGGGTTGCGTAAGGCGGTGGGCTGGAGTGTCCGAGGTAGAGGTCTTTGCGTGAGGCGGCGGTGCTGGAGGGTCGGGGGTGGGGGCTATGCGTGAGGCAACGGGGTGGAGGGTCGGGGCGGGGTGGGAGGGGGGAGGCGCTTCAGGCTCAACGGGGGAGGTAGGGGACTGGACAGGGGGCTTCGCGTCAAACGGAGAGGGTGGGGGTGGGTGCTTTGCGTCAGACGACAGAGGGAGGTCGCTGACCGGGGAGGGGAGTGCTGGAGGCTGGTAGGGGAAACGCTGTTGGCGGGGGGAGCTGAGGTCGCTAGCAGGGGCAGGGGTGCTGGAGGTCATTGGCGGGGAGGAGGGGCTTCGGCAGGGGGTGCTGAGGTCACTGGCGGGGCCCGGCTCGACTCAATAGGAGGGTGGTTGTGCAGGCTCGAAGGGAGAGAGGTCTCGACATAGAGGGAGGGTTCGACGTGGTAAGGCCCAGCCTGAATCGGAGGAAGTGGGCGTGGGAGACCTGGATGGGGGGTCAGTGGGGAGGAGGAGGTGGTTGATGGGGAGGAAGAAGGGAGGGGGAGGGTGGTTGTGGAGGAGGAGGAGGAGGGGGTGGAGGAGGAGGTAGAGGGAGTGTACTAATTTGTAAATAACACAACTTAATGGTAGAAAATATAAATTATTTGACGGATACCGTCATTGTTAACGGAATATTGGATGGAAGTTAACTCGAGGGTTATGGGTGTAAGAGTTAAGATTATTGAGGGTACTGGATGTAATTCACGATTATGCAAGGTTATCATCGTAATTGCAGAATTACTCAGGGTTATGGGTATAAAAATCTCATTCAAATAATAATTTAATCCATTAATGTTAGTATAATCTATTTAAAATGCTTAATTAAATATATAAATATGTTGACATAATAGTTTGTTAATATACAATTTATATGAATTTACTCTTATAATTTTTAAAAAGAGTGTCATGTATTGAGTTTCATTTTTAAATAAATTATATAAACATAATTAAAATAAAAAAATATTTAATTTTTACTAAAAAATCGAAATTTGTAGAAATAAATATTATCATATTAACAAAAATATGCATCACTATTTATCTCTCTTTTTTTCCAACTCTCTCCATTATTTAAAAGTTACCATTTTTCAAACTTAGCCACTCTCACTCTCTCTTCATATTCTCTCTTTCCCTTTCTTTCTCTCTCTCCATCCATTAACATTCTATGTCGCTCATTCCTATTTTTTTAAATTTAGAAATATATTAATATTAAGTAAATAAAGGTAAAAGTATATATTATTTATAGCCTTTATAAAATTTGAAATATATATTAGAATTATTTTTAAACTGCTACTTTCCTTTTAAATCTACTACTTATATCACGTTGCATAGTGCAGTTATGCACTCTAGTACCTATTTAAAATTGGGTTTTTTATCCAGCAGTTGACACGTGGCTTGCTCAGAGTTTTCCCTTTTCTTATATTAGAATCTCTCCGTGTCTCCTTGTTTGCACGTTAACCCGCCACCATTCTCTCTCTCTCCAGGTACACAATCTCTCTCATCCCACTCTCTTTCTCTTTTTGTAAATAAAATATGCAAATTGTGGAGTTTTTAGTGACGATATCCCTGTCATTCATTGATATTACATATGTTCGCTTATAGCTCATTCTTATTTATAATTGTATCCATATTCACTATTTTAATAAATATCTATAAATTCTATAGTAAATAAAATCTGTTAATAATTAATAAACAAAAATACTTATAAATACATATTACTACACCTTATGTTATATCGAAATAGTTATGAAAATTAAGCTCATTTTATTTTTAAGTAAATAAAAATGAAAACTACATATAAATATTTAAAATCCATAAAATTTCAAATAAATCCATAAAAATTCCATATAAACAATAAATCTTTATTTAATAATTCTTAAATATATATATATATATCCTTTTAATTTATCAGTGGTTTCATATTACATATATGTAAATTGCTTAAAGTTAGAACCATCAATTAATAGTTGTTTTATATAAAGTTGCTACTGTTGGATCTTGATTAATTTATTTCAAAGATGTTTTATTCACTTATCTTTCTTTCTTAAAAGTCTTAGTTTATTATTTTAATCTTTTTATTATTTATTATTTAGGAAAAGGTATTGTTAAGTTTTTTATAATATCCACTTTATATTATTCATTTGATATTTTAATTCATATTTTACTTACTAATTAATAATTTAGAATTTTTAAATGTTTGTTTAGTGATTTTATACTAATGTACCAATATTTGAAAAATGTATATTAGATTTTTCTATCTACAACTATTATTTTTTGAAACATAAAATATACATATTCAACAACAACCCCTCTTCCCTTCATCTATAATGTAAATTAATGTATTCGTAGATACATTGTAAAAATAATAATAATAATTAATAATAAGGTTAAATAATGTTGGTATTTAATCAATCTATGTGTTTTTTAATATTTGAAGTATACATGCTACAATATATTTTAAAAATTAAACTCAAAGCACTACCACTATATGTATGTGTATCCATGCATGTATGTATCTGCATGTGTATGTACGAATATTACAACTAAAGCTGATAAATTGAGGAAGTAATATCACGATCCTACGAGAGGAGCTCCCTATGGCCACCCCATTTTACCATTTAGGGATAGTAATTATTTATAAATTCCATCACCTTCTGATCACTGATCATTAATAACGTGCAATGTTCATGTGAATTCCATGGGTTCACATATATTCGAATAGATTATATTCTGGTTTAATCACACCCTATTCAATTTTAGTGAATTTTATTTTTTATATCCAAACTATTAAATATTTACACTGATGCACATATATTTCACTATATTTTAGAACACATTAGTTTATTCATACTTACATATTCCCTTAAAATAGCATATTCTCATGTTTACATCGCTTGACATTCAAATTATACTTTGATTATTATGTTAGATATGAAGAAAGGAATATCTGTTAAAATGGATGTTGTATTTTTTATATTTTAATCCTAAATCCATCTTTCTTATCCTTCCTAACTAATATGTTGTTACATGTTAGAACAACAATAAAAAACATGAGTAAAGCGAACGTGGATGAAATAAGTACAATGAAATAAGAAAAAGAGTTATCAATTTTAATATTTCATCTCTTTCATATTTTTAAAAATGTAATCCATGTTATTGCATACGAATAAACAACACATGATATATATAAAAGAAAATCACAGGTATATACAACATATGGATGTCCATATATACTTTTGATAAGGGTTTGATCCAATATGTTATTTTACATATTTAAAATTTTCTAATCTAATATAATTTGTTAGAACGATAAATCAAATCATTCTAACATTTCATGTTAAAATCCTATACAAGAGTTCTATTGGTTAATAACCATAAAAAATGGCATCTTCGTCTCTTTAGATGTGGAAATTTTTAAAAACTATTTATTAGATACCTTCCAATTAAATAAATGGTAGAAAATTTCATTTTTTTAAATGTATAATTCAGCACATATCAGCACCTTTGGGATGGTCCATCTCTATTGCATTTGCAAATTTCATCTATTACCTTTGGATTTTATTTCATTTATCCAAAACCCGTTGATTTTGGTTTTTGTATTCGATGTTAGGATCTAGGAACAATATATATGTATTTGAATATTTGTTTTAGTTGTATTTTGCACCTTTTGGTGCACATATATGAATGTGTGACATATATTATGAAAGGGTGCACATAGAAGATACATTTTGAAAAATAACTACATATTTCATTTAAATACTAATAAAAGAATTACATTGTTGATCAAATATACATGGAGATCATTATCTACGGGATCCATCTCTTTATAGAACTTCACACTTTTCCTCATTTTTATTATAAATCTATAATTTTTTAGATGAAAATTATACATTAAAATTTTTTACGTAATTCCGTACATCATATTTATTCCCTTTACTCTTTTAACATTTTATTCAATTTTGATTTTAATTTAAACATTACAAATTATTATTTAAATTTACATTATATAACCAATTTATTATCTATCGTGAAGCACGAGTTACATCCTAGTTATTTTGAATTCTTAGATCCTATTAATCGAATGATGGAAAAAAATCGCAGCCTCTCGCTTCCAAGGCCGAAGCGCTCCTCCAACTCTGTCAACTCAAAGAGGCGGACATCATGATATTGTACGCGCTCAGGATAGAGACATTGGTGCATACCACATTACATCCCAAGAGCCACCCGAATTTTGCAGCTCATCCCCCTTCCTCCTCCATTCTATCCACTTGGAACTATAAAACTCGCACTAACTCTAACTCGAGGTCCACCGTCGTAAGATGATGGAACTCGACAATGGGATGGATTTCGTGGGTGTCGGACATCTCAGGAGGGGAACAAGACTGGCATGGACAGTGGCAATATGTATGGAAGTGAGAAGGAAAGGAGTAGTGGCATCAATTTTAAATTAGGTGAACTTAAAGCGTAGATTATTTAAATACTTGATGGATTCCGTTATAGTTAAGATAAAAGAGAAACAGATGAAAGTTAACATAGGGTTGTGATATATAAGAGTTAAGCACTATCAGAATTCTGTGTGTAATTATGAACTATCAATGTTTCTTGGTGTAATTACAAATACTCAGGATTTTTGGTATAAATATCCCAAGAAAAAATTCATAAATGAATAAAAATATAGCAATGAATATAATTCATTATAAAATTATATAACAATGTCATTATTTCCATGATAAATGTATGGCAATGTTAAATATATAACAATGAATATAATTCATTACAAATTTATATCCACTACAAATATTATATTTATTGCTAATATATTTGTTTGTGTGTATATATTTATGATAATCCGTTGTCTTTTTTCATTCAAAATTTGTACTGATCATCACTAATTTAGTAACGATTAGAAGAATAAGTCAACGAATAATCATTGTTATAAGATTTCTTGCTAGTAATATAAAAGTAATTATGATATTCATTACGAATTCAAAGAAGTAAGAAATGAATAATATTCATATTTATTATTTCACCGTGAAAGATATGGTATTGAATTATGGGTTTTTATCAATTCTGTTCCTTTGAGATATTGGAATTTTAGTTATGCCCCTCCCTTTTTTGGAATATCAGTTATACCCCTATCTTCTTGCAAAACTAACAGTTATGTCCTTCTGTTAAGGTAAAGTAGGGGCATAACTGATATTAAAAAAGGGCAGAATTGTGAATTTTGCAAGAAGATTAGGGCACAACTGATATTTCAGAAAAGATAGGGACATAAATGATATTGCAATATCTCAGAAGGGCACGACTGATAAAAACCCTTGAATTATCCATACCCCATAAATTAATTTTCTTGTAATGTGATTGTACTATAGAATCTATTTCCTATTTGGTAGCATATGGTAACATCCGGATCCAAATAAATCGAAACTCACCTAATAAATAGCATGAAAGTTCATTTAATATTCAATTATTATTGAATAACTTATGTTCAATCTATATATTGCAAATCGAATCTCATTCGGACACAATCGACCAAAAGTCAATCACATTTTAATGCGTGCCATCAGAAAAGTCGCAACACAAAATAGAAAATCATAAAACAAATTGAGATCACTAAAAATTCGTCTCAATGAAATAAGACTAACGAAATCAATCGTTCATCGATTGGATGTCGTTTGATATTTTAAAATCACAAAATTTAAGTCACAAACCAAGATCATATCTCGAGAATTTCAGAAAATAATACCTAATCCAATGTATATGAAAATTATACTCATATTGATCATCATTCAGAAACGGTCAAAACGAGCTATTGTACATCATAATTCAAGACTTGAGGCGTGAATATGAACGATTTTGTTTATTTAAATAAGTGAGAGAGAAAATGTGTTTTAAAAAAAGTTTAGTATTTGTTGTGTTATAAACCAGATAGTGCAATACAACCATTTGGCCTTTTCTTTCCAGCCCACTTGGCTCTCCATCTTTCCTCCACATGTTAAACCCTAGATCTCCCTTCCCCTTATTTATAACTCCAAGCACTCTTCCTTTTATTCCCAAATCCCGATTTTTACCTCCATCCATGAGATCCCCCTTCCCTCTTTCTTTCTCTCAAAAACCTCCCATAATCTAAGCCGAAGGAGCCAAATAGCCCCTTGGAGATGCTGCTCCTCCTGTAAAGACTCCAACTGGGAGCTGCTCTATAAGAAGTCCAATGCAGCTGCAAGATGTTGCTGAGCAGCCAAAGGAGCCGCTGCTCCTTGCAAGTCCAGGCCCCTGCATGCAATATTATTCTTCAAATCTTGAAGATTTTAAGGTACAATCCTTTTTTCCTTCCTCCTAGCTACCATGCATGTAAAAGATAAACCTCATTGATGCCCTCCGTGAAAATTTCTATCATTTGTTCAATAGTTTTGATATAAGGAAGTATTAATTCTTAGAACTGATCTTTTTTTAAAAGAAATGATGATCAATCTAAATTGTTTCATTTAGTCTTGCAGAACACTTTAATTTCAGCCTTGATATCAAAGAATAGTTCCACTAAAATTAAGTGGAATAGTAATGTCATCAATAAATATCTTCAACCATAACATTTCAGGGACCTTAATATCTACATCCCTCAACAATTGGTTTCTCATACATGAAATTTCTTATTCTTCATATCACAAAAAAATATCACCCGGGGATATGCAAAAAACCCTTAATAGATCATCTAGTTTCATAACAAAACCCTGTCAACATTCATATTGCATTCACTATAACCCCCTTAGGAAATCATATTTATTTTATTGAGACAGATATACACCATTTCACCTCTAACAACTACTACCCTTGGAAGAGTCTGTGACTGCCTAAATCCATCATTCATTCTCCGACAAAACTCCTCTTTGTCTCCGATATGCCAAATTCATTATTTCCTTACAATATTATATCATTATAGATAAACCAATAGTGGAACTATCCCCCTTGCACTCAGTTCACACAGAGTGAATGAGCAACAAACTAGTGCTAGAACCTACTATCTTGAATAATCTTAGAGAGAGCTTCCAAAGCCAAGCTCAAGGATTTTGCTTAGGCCATAGATGCTTTGTGGAACTTGTACACCTTGAAACACTTTATATGAATCTCAAATCAAGGTATAAGTAAACTTCATCCTATATGTCATCTTAGTGAAAATTATTCTTGTTATTTAACAAATACATGGGCCAGTCATGGGGAATAACTGATGAAGATATGCATGATGGAAAGATGATCCATTAAAGAGAAAGTGTCCAAGAAATCAACCCCATAGATCTCGGAGAAGCCTTTTTTCCACTAAATAAACCTTGTATCTTTCAACAAAGATATCATGAAGGTGTTTAAAGGCAAATACTCACTTACAAGTTACTTGCAACAATAACAACATTGATGGGAAGATAAAAAAAGTTACTATAATGGTAATAATTAAGAGAGGATCGGTTGTTGTAATATCTGGATATGGGAGTATAAAAATAATAATAAATAAATAAAACAAGGCAATAACAAGAATCTTTGAGATCAAACCTTAGGTATGAATCACTACCTATAGATCACTACAATATGAGTTTGTCTGCACAGGACCTAGATCTGTACAGTCAACCACATAAAGGAGTGAGAAAGAGATGAGTAATCAAGGAGGGAGAAATGTTGGTGAATCAATGATAATTGGTAATTAAGAGTGTTGGTCATGGTGACCCTTACACCTAACCATGTAAGGGTACGATGACCCTCAGCTGGACGGGAGATAGGAAGCTCAGTTAGGGCAGCGACTGTCAAGTGCACGGGTTTAGGATCCAAGACCTTTTTACTATTTTTACGCTTCATTGGGATCCATATTTTTGACCAGTTCCAGTGACCCTCTATCTTGGGTACCTAGGATGGGAGGGGGCCTCGATTTCATTTTGTCTCATGAGCTCATTTTTCCGTACAGGTCAGGCCAGTTTTTGGAGCGACTCTTTTGGAGAGTCTCTCACACCCATCTCAAGGGCGTAGTTTTGGAGTAGTACTAGACCTCTACTGGACCGTACGTCCACTTAGAGAGCAAGACGAAAGAGTCTCTTATGAGGCTTCCTCACTACTTGAGTTTTGGTTATTGTTCCGTCAATAGATCATGGCAATGAGTTACAGTTGAGAGAACAGTTACAGTCGAGATGGATACAGTTGAGATTAGCATAAAATCATTAATCATCGCCAATCATCAATCATCTACATTTAATCAAATCTTAAAACTACTACTACATATGTCAGGAGAAGCTAGTGGACGTGCTGGGAACTTAGTTAGGTAACATTATACTCCATTGAACCCCAATACTAAGGAACTCTTCACACCTTAGAGTCATAGTGTGAGGTCATACTCAGACCAAGACCACAGAGTATCTAGTAGACTTGAGATATCAGACAAAATAAAGGATTAGATCAGAAATTCATCATCCTTAATACTAAGATCCATCAACATGATCACTAAAGTGATAAAAAGATAATAACATACACACATGTAATTAATTAATATATTAAAATGATATATATATATATATGGAAAGTTATGTGGTGATGAGTGATCACGAAAATTATAAACGTAACAGATTGAAAATCTACTTTTATGCAAGTAGCTTGTTAAAATTAAATTTTAATATCTATCTACTTGCTTTCTTTTGAAATCGTTGATTATCTATTATTTTTAATATGCTTGATTGTATTCAACAATTGTTGACATAACTCTTGTTTCCAACATATGTGGTAGGCAAAGTGTCTGCATCGCAATAGATTGGCAGATGATCCGAGCTTCCATTGTTATACTCATCGGTACATATGTTGTTATTCTTGTTAAGATAATGTAAATGCTTTTTTATCCTTTTTTACATTTTAGGATACATGTACATAATGCAGTTTCTTTTGTTACATGTAATACATATGGAAATTAATGCAATATTAATTGAAAATAACACTTGGTAGCTCTATGATTGTTTACATTAATTGTGAATGTTATTTCAAAATGCAAAAAAAATTCCCTAAATTTCATTAACCTAATGCAATCAGTAAGAAAATATAATGCTACAAGCAAGGTTGGAGAAAGCAATTGTCGGTACTCGATTGCAAGGGTCACTAACTAAGGATTAATCGTCAGTCAAGCGACTAATCGAATTTAGTCGGTCGTTAGTTGGTTTTGAATTTTTTTAATTATTTTAAATATATAAATCATTTTTATACATAGATTTGTACATTTTCTATACTTTCAGAATGAAACAAAAGAAGTAATTTACTTTAAATAACATTATTGCATATTAGAATAAATTTGCTTATATATTAACATAGATTTGTACATTTTATATACATTCATAATGAAACAAAAGAAATATTAACTTTAAATATAACATGAAGAATATTAGAATAAGTTTTCTTTTAAAAAAGCAAAAAACTAAAAAATATAAAACCTTGATGTAAAAGTCAGTCGATTACTTTACCGACTAGGCGGACTAGTCGGGTTGACCGATTAATGGCCGACTTGTCCTAGTCGAGTTGAGTACCCCTCTGACTCACCAATTACAGTTAATTTTCATATAGTATCCCAAGAAGAGGAAAAAATGGTCAGAAATGTCAGCTAACATCAACTATTATAAATAATAATATTGATTTTCAAGTAGAACCATGACGTCTAGATTGAACCAAGAGTTTACTGATCGACTGAAGCATATCATGACTGCACTTACTGACCTCCAACGGCGACAGACTGCCATGCGAGGTCAACAGGACCAGATTTTGGCTCAGTAGATGGAGATTGTGAACAGACTAACATATATCAAGATGAGGTTCGAGGATCTCTTTCATTACACTTACCATCCATCCCAAGATGGAACGCGATAGGATCAACCATATTTTGTAGAGGTTCAACAACCTCAATTTTCAGCAGCCTCGGTTTGATGATCCACATGAGAAGATGCTAGTACATGGAGCCGAGGATAGAGATTTTGTCAAGAAATAGGATCATCTACTCCTTACAGACAAGGACACACATGAGCACTCCACCATTCACATGCATATGTCAGTTTTCACTTCCAATCAACGAGTCAATGTCCCCATGTTTGAGGGCATCGTGACATCAGATGAGGTCGAGCAGTGGCTGAAGAGGGTGATGAAGGTACTTCGGATGATTCACCTACCACGAGACTTGTGGTTATTTTTTATGGAGTATTCATTGACAACATTCGTCGAGAGATGGTGGGGCAAACAGTTTCCAAGTTGGGACGTGAGCCCACATGAGACGATTTTGAGATGAGATTTAGATCCCACTTCTTCTATGGGAAGTGGAAGGAGTCCTGTCACTAATTATTCACAGAGCTCGGACGGGGGCGAAAGACAACTAGAGAGTATTTTAATCATTACACCAAGTTGTCACAACACACACCATTAACAGTTGCTTTTTCAGATGATAATATAGAGAAGTTCATTAGAAGTATGCGAGAAGAGGTGCATGAGAAACTGGTCGGACTATGTATTACTTCCATCTTTGAGGATACTGATGCAGTGGAGAAGTTTGAGGACATATGAGAGAGATGTTTTGGAAGCTCGTTAAGAGCGGCACCTATGCTACATCGATCTTTTGGACCGATTCGATGACAGTTTCATCAATAGAGGTCAACCAGGAAGATTCATCCCTTAAGTTCAGCATTTTCATGCAGTGATCACTCATCTCTAGCGACTACTTTAGGAGGAACACTTGCCAGACGCGGCACCAGTTCAGCTCGACCATCTGGGTCGCAGAGAGTGGAGAGATCCTTGGTAAGATCAACTCGGAGCACAAACACGACCACTCTACCTACCTAGTCAGTCTGATGTTACTTGTGCAATAGTGGGAACATTACCGATTTCAGTGCCCATAGGCTTCTAGTGAGCCTCGATCGCAGCGACAACCTTTGCAGTTGTAGGCATAATGTATTGGGAGTTTCCATGGCAGAAACTACAAATTCAGGAGATCGCCAAGACAGACACAGAGTGTGGCCGATTCGAGTATTGTGTCAGCTGGACAGGGATAGTTACATGCAGTGACCAAAGAGCAGATACGATCAATAGCTACTATGGTGAAAGGTATGGTCTCAATCCTGAGGCGACCTTTCCATTTTATTTAATTCTGGAGTGACACATTCCTTTATTGCTTCAAGATTAATAGCTTCATTACGTAGAGTTGCAGAGGCTCTATATCCTCCTTACCACATCCATGGGCTAGGGTGTCCACTTGTTTGTCATTTCACTGATAGTCAGATAGTTACCAATGCTGATTGGCAGTCATAAGATGATCACAAACTGTCTGTTACTGTTGCTTGATGATGAGGTCTAAAAGAATCGAGTTTCGCGGCTTTCTTTTTATTTGATGAAGAAAGTGGTCGATGTAGCAAAAGCCGCGAAACAAGTTTTGATTCTTAAAAACCTAACAAACAAATTACGGTTCTCTGTCGGAAAACCGTTCACTAATTATTTTACCAGGCAAGTGTTCCTGGGTCGAACTCAAGGAGGCAGAATATATTCCCTAGATTTCTCTTCTCGTAATTTTATTTTAATTCTTCTCTAAGTCAGAACGCTTTTTTAGTGATTTTTATTTTTTTTATTTTTATTTGATTTTATTCTTTTCAAATTTTTATTTAATTTTCAAAAATGGATATTTTTCAAAAGATTTATTTATTATATAGTAGGTAGATAGAATATAGGTGATATTATATAGTATAGATGAACGAGGTTCGAGCCGCGTACTCGAACTACAAAGGAAATCAAAACAAAACGAAGCGGTTTTCGATAAAATCAAAACACGTCAAAAGCTCGTCGAAAAGCCGCGAAAACTTTATACTAGAAAGCTGGGGTAGTTGTGTAACTACCCTCCAAGAATCGTCGAAATCCGAGGTCAAACGAACAAGATACAGCCCCTACAGCCCAGGGGCATAAGCGTAAGAAAATACTAATTAAAATGTTCTCAAATTGGTCCTCAGGGACTGTTCTGCAAGAAATCTAACAAATTCTTACATATAGGCCCCTGCGGAGGGACCTATTTGTAATTATTGGAAACTTGGGCGGCGGGATGTAAATCTGGAAGATTGCTGGACTTATGGTGCAATTTCTCCACCGTTTCGGATCTGACGGCCAAGATTAGAACGTGCAGGATGCGATCGGACGCTGCGGGTGCTGACACGTGGCGCAAGCTTGTGCGTCGTCTGTTCTTGGAGTTGTTAGAGCTCCTGGCGGACGGCCTCCTTCCCCGATTTATCCCAGCTGTTCCCCGACGAATCAGACACTCCGGCGGGGCCAGAGGGGTGGCTCCTCCACCCCTCGAGCTCGCCCGCGGTAAGGATGGCGGTGGCGGCGCTCCGAGCGGTAGCGACGGGTCGAAGAAGATGGTGGTCTCAACCACCTGGGGCTGAAAGCTGTTCTGGAGTGCGTCCTTGGAGAAGAAGATCGGCGACGGACGAAGGCTTGAAGACCGAAGCAAATGGCTTGCGATGCTCCTTGATCTGTAGTGAATACGAATATACGCTCGATTCTTGTTGAATCGGCCTAGAGATTAAGAGATATAATTCCCAAAATGGTGAAAATTGCAACTCAAACTCCAGCAACTACCAGAATGCATGAAGATGGTGATGGTTTGATGAATGATTTGAAAGCGATTTGGAAGCGAATCGAAATGGATTTTGATCTTGAGTGAAAGCTAGGTAATTAGGCTATCTAAAGATGTGATTAGCCACACTAATCGTGGCACGGCTATCGAGAAACGAAATTGTAAAAATGGATGAATAAGTCTGTGAGTTCCAGGTGTATTACCTGGAAAAAGATGCTCGACGGACGACCTTGGCCGGAGCTTCACGCTGCGATGGCGGCGATGCAAGGCTGACGATGGCCTTGGAACTCTTCTCCGATGTACCCTCCTCCTCGCGAACGCCTTCGAGCGGAGCTGTCACCTCCTGAGCGAGCTGGGCGAGGCGAAGAAGATGGGGGTTCGGGCCACTGGAGCTGGAAAGCTTGGAGGCTGGAAAAGTTAATGGTGGTTGTCGATCTTGAGGAGCTTATATAGAGCAGACGCTTGGGCTCCACGCCAAGATCAATGGTGGGCGAGGTAGCTGGTTGTTAGGAGGAAGGGATGAAGGGTCGAGATCGGTCGGAGAGGTTGAAGTCTGAGCGGGAAAAAGAGAGGAAGTTGGCCGGTTGGCGCAACTTCTTCTTGAAGAAGAAGGCTCCATGTGCTGACACGTGTCAGCACCTGGTTCGCCCAGATCTGATAAATACTCATAAATTAGATATAAAATATATAATTACATTATTTCAAATAGGTATAAATACAAGAAAGTTAGATAAATTTATTCTCTAAAATATGGTATAATTACTTTTAATAAATAATAAATATTATTTAAAATATAAATATTTTATTAATAAATATGTATTTATAAATAGGTTTTGAATTTTTAATTTAGTAAATAATTAAGTAAAAATTAATTTTATATTTTCTTAATTATTAGGGTATTAAATAAGACTTGTACGAATTTTTATAGATTTTTATGAATTAATTTACATATTTTAATAAATAGAGTAAGTATCTATATAGGTCAATTATACATATATTTTGAAGTGTTTGATTTTATAAAAATAACAAATAGTCTCTAAAAATTATGAAATAATTTATGGTGAAAGTACAAGATCATGAAATAATTTAAAAATTATAAAATTAAGAAAATAATAAATAGTGTGTGTTACATAAAATAAATAGCCCAGAAACCCCTTTGTCTTTTGGTCCCAAAACCGACTTTTTGCAAACGGACTCCGAATTCAATGAAACCACCTTTATTAATTAGATAATATTATTTTATGAACTTTAAAGGTGAGTAGAATGAAATTGGAGTTCGTATGAGGAAGTTATGATGTTCGGAAGTTGAGATTTTGACAATTTGTAAGCTGGATTTCTTGGCATCTTTATAGGATAATATTTTTAACTTATTTTTATATTTTTATTTACATTTTTATGAATAATTAGGAGAAAGATTTGGTGAAGAATATGTTAAGATGAAATAATTAAAATTCTTTGAAGTTTTGTATTTATTTTATAAATAATGAAGGGTGTATTTGTGTGTGTTAAATTATTTTTATTTGGTTTTCTTTCCTTATCTCCCCCTACTTATTGGTTTGTCGACCAATCCATGCTGACTTGGTCTCGGGGATTAGGTTATAAATATATCTTACAGCTATATTTATATTTTAAGTCATATTGCATATATATACATATATTTCATATGCCTTTGTCTTTCTTTTCTGATTCTTTATTTATTTATATGAGTTTAATGGTTAAAAATGAATATTTACCCATGAACGGAGTTTTGTTAAAGTATGAGAATTAGTGAGTATTTGCATGTATTTGTTAAGGGTTTTAAGACAAAATGCGACAGAAAAGTTAATGAATCATGGATTCATCAACCCCCTATACTTAAACTTTGCTAGTCCCTTAGCAAACACTTATTTTGAAAAAGTAAGTGAAAAAGAAAGAAAGTTGGAATGAATTTATTTTCCTAAACCAATTCATGAGAACAGACAAAGGACGGAGCTCGATCGGGCCTAAAACAAGCATTTTGTCGGAACCTTAACTAGGATTAGGATTTTATCCTCAACAGTCTTCAAGTTCCATAATCCTTACTCAAGATCACTTCATTGGCTAGTTCAGACTCACTTATTCATATCGCAAACTCTATCATCCTTGAAGTCAACTTGTACAGTGTGTGAATTGATTTAGCTCTTCCTGCTTAGAGAACCGCAGAAACCGTCCATCCCGGCTATACACTCCTATGGCTTCCTCATCTCGCTACTCTTTCCTCGGGGAGGGAGGTATTCCCTTCTGAGTTCAGTTCTGCTATGTCCACAATCGAATATAGGGAGAAGTTAGAAGAATGAGAAAAGAAGTGGAGTGCGACTAGTGTATACGCATCTCCTTGTGAAGCCCAACCGGTGTAGCTGAGTCTCCACTAAGATGTGCAGGCATTTTTGGTGGAAGCTTGGACCATTGTGGTCATTTTTGGTGGAAGCTTGGACCATTGTGGTCTTATTTGGTGGCTTCTGCTTTGCTTTGACTTTGTAATTTGCTTGCACTGCATTCATCTTTTTGTGCCTCGACGGATATAGCATCTTTTTAGTCCGTCCCTTTTTTGAGGTCTTAGAAAAATTGTGTCAGCAGATCCTTCCCTCATCCGAAGCAACTATCGCAACCCTAATCTCTCCCGTCTTTAGACGTCAATGCCGCAAAGATAAGGATAGAAACGCACTACCAAGGTGTACTGCCCTTCGGAACTCCATGCAAGTTGAGCTAAGTGCAGAGTGCATGTGTTCAAGATTGGTTCATTGGTGTAGAGTTATACGGATGACTCCAAATGGTCTACTTAAGCTCAGATGACTTGATTTCCCGAATATGGTCTTAGGGAACCCAAAGATTTAAGTCAAAGACCTGAAGAGTCTAAATTCCAGTTCCTAATCAGGCTCCTTACAATGATCGTTAAAAGCCGTAATCAAGCTCCATCCTTTAGACTAGACTCAGTCCTTAGTTCCAGAAATCAAACTTATTCTGAAAAATGCGAATGCAAAAGCAACCATGTTTTTGTGAAGTGTATTTTCTGAATTTTACTCATTTTTATGGATTTTAAGAATTTTGTAATTTTTCTGAATTTTAGGACTTTGTATTTTTTATGGATTTTATGATTTTTATAAACAAAATTTTATTTATAAATTTTACAAGATATATTTTATTTGAGTTAAATATCTAATGTATTTTACAAATTTTATATACAAAGTATTTTACAAGGCTTGAATGGTTTTTACACATGTTTTAATAAATAGGGTTTTAAATAAGTATTATACAAATTTTAAGTACAAATTTTAAATACATATTTTAATTACAAGTTTCAAATACAAATTTTAATCATATTTTACTTATTTACAAGGATTTTATAAATAAAAGAGTGGATTTTAATTTAACCCGTACCCACTTTTTATGGATTTTATAGATATAGAAAATACATAAAAGTACGAGTTATGGCCGAAAGTATATATACAATATATACGCACCCCCCTATACTTAGCTTGTGCTATGTCCTCATAGCATCAAAAGAGAAAAAGGAGGACATAACTCGTGCTAAGTAAAAGTGGGTGAAAAAGGATATCGAGTACAAGTCAGTCAACCCCCCCTATACTTACGATCAGGTCATCGTAAGTATCACGGGAGAGCAAAAACGGGATGACTGAATAAAAAGGATAAATAACGAAAGTTCAAAAGGAAAAGAATACGAAATCATTGAAATCACTCGGTCCCCCCTATACTTAGGATAAGTCATCCTAAGTATAGAAAAGAATGTAGCCAAAAATTGGGAACCAGTGATTCGTGAGAAAGAATGGCTATACAAAAGAATCAGCATAAAAAATAAAACGTAAATCAGCGGGCAATCGGTCCCCCCTATACTTAGGATCTGGTATCCTAAGTATAGAAGACGAGCAAAAACGGGGACGATTGTGGTCTACGAAGAATGTACAAGAACGGTTATCTGATTACCCAACCAGGATCATACTGAATTTTCTGCTTCTTGTGTGTATACTGATCGCTAGCTGTAACAGTAGAGCCTCTTCTGTAAGTGAACTCTGTACATGGCATAGCTCTCTTTTCTGAAATATGCGTCTCTGGAGTCGGACTACAGAAGGTGTCTATATGTGTCAGCATTACACCATCCGACTCTCTACGCTGAATGGACTGTTGATCTGTGCAATGTATTCGATGGACTCTTGTGTTGTAATATGTGTTCTTTCAATCTGCGGCACAGAGATATCTACTGCAGGTGACTGCTCATCTGAATCTGATATGAAATCTGTTTCTGTGTATGAACAATCATATGAAGAACTAGGTACCAAGTGATCTACCCTATCCTCGTGTAGGATATTGTGAGTATCAAAATAAACACTCTCAAGATCAGGAGATTGTGTTTCATCTATGTTCTGGCAATCTTCCGCAAGACTGGTGTCCTCTGAAGTGAATGACAATACTGATCTAGGACTGCTACATTCTCTCTCCATCTCAATGTGTATCTCTCCGTTGTCTGTGCGGAATGATACTCTCCCAGCATCATAGTCAAAGAGTGCTCTTGCTGTCTGCAAAAAGGGTCTCCCGAGAATGATTGGAGCAAGGTGTAACTGAGTAGGGCATGTCATGTCTAGGACTGTAAAGTCCACGGGAAACTGCGAGCCCTGAACAGTCACGATAATGTTCCTTAACACACCTCTAGGTCTCTTTATAGATCGATCTGCAAACTGAAGAATCGCCCGTGATTTATAAAGAGGACCTAGCTTGAGCTTATCAAGCAAAGAGGATGGAAGTAAATTGATCGAGGAACCATTATCTAAGAGAGTTCGATGGAATGTAGTGTCTTCAATCTGACAGTTGACATAGTGAGCTCCCAAATCTTTCTTCTTCTTCGGTACCTTGTTCCGAATTGCACATGAAGTTGCCTTGGTCAATATATGCTTCTCAACTCGTGATCTCTTATTCCTACGCGTGGTGCATCGGTTCCTCAACTGATTCTTGAGCGTAGGAAAATGATCCAAGGCATCATGCAGTGGAATCTTCAAAAAGATGTGATCTTTCAGTAAACGTTCTGTTTCTGGAGTGACAACATTATTTTTGGTTTTTTTCTTTCCTCTTCCAAACAAAGCATCAGGAAAAGGAACAATCTCAGGAGTTAGAGAATCAGAATTTTTATTCAATGGGGAATCAGCTTGTACATCGAGAGTTTCAGAATTATCTACAAAACTCTCTAAAATAGGGGAAGAAATGTTTTTGTCCGGGCTCTCTGCCTGATCTGGCGTGATATCATCGTCTGAGTCGCCAGTATCCATATCTGATGAGTTGGCATTGCTCCCGTCTCTCGATTCTGCATATTGATCCTCATCCTTTTGCGGTTTCTCCTCCTCGGCTTTTGGATCATGCTCTTGCTCCTCTGGTGCCCTCTCCTCTTCTCCAGCAGGTGTTTGCGGTGATCTACCGCTCCTGAGACGAATGAAGTTAGATAAAAATTCACGAAACGAGATCTTACCTGTAGTATCTACCTGGTCTGGATGCCTCCTCTTGTTATTCGGGTTCATCTGAGGCTGGGCTGGGAGAGTAGTCTTCGGCACGGTTAACTCGTCCAGACGACGGTTAACCTGCTCCATCTCTGTCTTGTGCGCGATCTGGAGCGTACTCAGCATATCCATGATCTGGTTGAGCGCCTGGGCCTGTGAAGACATCTCCGGTTCGGTGTGATGGCCCTGGCTTGCTCCTCTCTCCTGCCTTGGCGTGAAATGCTGAGAGGTGGAAGGCTGGGAGTAGCGCTGAGGTGTGGAGGAAGACTGCTGCGGCTGCTGAAAAGAATAATTCGGTGAAAACTGAGCAGGGTGCTGATATGAATGTTGCAGTCTCTGATGGTAGACATTCGGATGAGACTGCTGCGGCGTGAAGCTCTGGCGGTGCTGGAATTGCGGACGTCCATGCTGCGGATGACCGTACGGCTGCTGCGGCTGTTGGTTCGGTATACTCGGCTGCTGGATCGGAGTATACCAAATCCCGTCGATCTCGAAAGTGGATTGCGGCTCCACCTCCATCTCTGCGGTGCTGGTGATATGGCCAGGATTGGCATGAGACTGATCCTCATGCCAATCGAGCTGCGGAATCTCAGACTCGCTCTGGATGTAATGGATCTGACGGGTGGGTTGAGCGGGTGCAATCCTCCGTGCTGGCTGTGAAGAAGTCTGGCTCTGCTGGTACTGGAGCTGAAGATCAGAGACCTTCTTCGAAAGATCACTCAGCTGCTGAGGTAGAGATGAGAGTTTCTCCAACTCTCGCAGCGGCTGTAGGTCTTGGACCTGCTTGTGAATCACGTCCACCAACGTCAACTTCTCGCTAATAAAGCCCATGTTGGTGTTGGATTCAGAATCTGATATATTCGCCACCTTGTGATGCTCTCGGTGATGTGGTGGCTGCGGGGCTTTCTGAAATGCCCGAGTAGAGTCTACAACTCTCGAGTTCTCGGCCATCCCTTCGAAGATGGCCCAGACTGACTCGGCATCCTTGTTCAAGTAACTGCCGCCACATGCGGCACTTACGAGCCCCTAAACTTCCGGCTGGAGTCCTCCGAAATAATTTTGCACTAGCACCTTCATTGGTATCTCATGATGCGGACATCTCTCCGTCAGGTCCTTGAATCGATCCCATGACTCATGGAATGATTCGTTCGGCAATTGCGTAAAGTTGGAGATCTGACTCCTCATCATGTTCGTCCTTCCTAGAGGAAAATATTTGCGCAGGAAGGTGGACTTCAGGTCGTCCCACGTGGAGATTTCTCTTCCCAGATGGCTCAGCCAATAAAGGGCCTTATCGGCTAAGGCAAAAGGGAAGGCTTTGAGGCGCACGGCTTCCTGCGTTACTCCTGGATAGCAAGCCGTTCCGCAGATCATCTCAAACTGCTGCAAAAACGTGAACGGCTCCTCTGCGGCATTCCCATAGTACTTGGGAAGCAAGGAGATGAAGGACGGTCGGAGTTCGTATGGCCCTTGATTCGGCGGTAGCCGAATCCAATGATGGAGCGTTCTTGCGCCCGGGTCATACTCGTCCCGTAAAGTTGCGGGAATCGCAGGCGGTAACTGGTTCCCGGCCCCTGCTCGCAGCGCGGCTATTTGCCCTTGTAATTCCGTCTGAACTCGGAATTGTTCTCGAATTTGTAGATTCATCTGCTGAAGTGTATCGAGAATCCCAGTAGTAATATCTGCAGCTTCTGATCTTCCGTCATCTTGCTCCTCGGCTGCTGCCCTCTCTTCTGCTGCCGGTGCTTTACCGCGAGCCATCGGCTTCGAGTCGTCTGGAAAAGAAAAGCTCTCGTAAGCACTCAGTGATAGTTCAGCTGGAGATGATTTATTGAGACGAGAGTCTGTCTCAATTTTCTGGCCAGGAGGTGAGGGAGTCTGGGTCTGACTCGCCTCGAGATCTAAGAGGACCGGCTCGGAAAGAGAGTCATCCCGAGCCTGTGAAGACATACGTTCGATGGTGGACTGTTGAAGGCTCACAGAGTCTGAGCTGAAAAGCCGTCGAGACGTCATCTTCGATGTCAAGAGAAAAGTCAGAAGAGCACGTGTACGATTCAAGAGAGAGAAAAATGCGAAAGCCGCGGAAACTCACGCCCCGCAAGCAAACACAAAGCAAACCCCGTTTTCACCAACTCAACCCTGATGAAGACCGTAAGAGTTCGGTCTTTTATCTTTTTGGTTTTAGGGTTGTAATTAGCAAACAAATTATTACGTTTTATCGTGCGCTGTGCGAGCTGATAGGTGCCCGATTTATTTCTCGCGATACTGTCCTGAGTCCTTACAGAGGATCACTTGTTTGCAGCCAGTATGGAGGCAAGTACGGACCGTTTCCGGCTACCCGTGTTGCTTGGGGACGGTGCCTTACGCGATGTCCTCTAAATCCCCCACTCTGCTAAGTATTCTCGGACCGTTGCCGGCTACCCGAGCTTCCTCACTGACAAGACAGTGATCAGGTGTATGGACTAAGTAGTATTTTGAAAAATATCGGTTCTTAGATTAAGTGTCGTCTCTTGCTCGCGCACTCTGAAAAATGTGCGGGGGTTACTCTCCCCAAATCAATTGAATCGATTTACGGTTTTTGATCAGATATTTTTAGCAGTCCCAATTTTAGTTTTGCGATTTTTATGGTATTTTCAAACAACGTCTATTTTTTTTGTCTTTTTGTTTAAAAACCCTAAAGCAAGCACCTAGGTTGCAAGTCCTAAAACTAGCTACGTGGCACAAGCAGATAGAGTAAAAACCTAAACAATCATCTAGAAAACCGCGGAAAATCGATAAACGATGAAAAAGCCGCGGTGGGTGCCCTGATCCACCGGATACACGGTATCCGATGAATCAAGCCCCTAAAAAATGAATGTTTTATTAACAAGTACAACTCTTTCCCTTTCTCTCTCTTTTAAAAGGATACTAAGTCTTTGCTCCTCTGCAGTCGACTCGTGAAGAAGAAGCCGACCTCTGCCCTTTCAACTTGCTCGGCCTCCGAAGAAGTCGGTTGATCCTGCAGGCCCTGCAAAGATGATTAGCACAAAAGAATTGATCGAGAAAGTCGAGAAAGCCGTAAAGAAACCAAACAGAAACTCAGAAAATAAAGCACGAAAAAGCCGTACGAAAAACCGTACGAAAAACAAACACAGAGAAGAGAAAGAATAAAATCACGAAAAACGAAAAATCCAAGGAATCTAACGCCTCCCCGGCAACGGCGCCATTTTGATGAGGTCTAAAAGAATCGAGTTTTGCGGCTTTCTTGTTATTTGATGAAGAAAGTGGTCGATGTAGCAAAAGCCGCGAAACAAGTTTTGATTCTTAAAAACCTATCAAACAAATTACGGTTCTCTATCGGAAAACCGTTCACTAATTATTTTACCAGGCAAGTGTTCCTGGGTCGAACTCAAGGAGGCAGAATATATTCCCTAGATTTCTCTTCTCGTAATTTTATTTTAATTCTTCTCTAAGTCAGAACGCTTTTTTAGTGATTTTTATTTTTTGTTATTTTTATTTGATTTTATTCTTTTCAAATTTTTATTTAATTTTCAAAAAGGGATATTTTTCAAAAGATTTATTTATTATATACTAGGTAGATAGAATATAGGTGATATTATATAGTATAGATGAACGAGGTTCAAGCCGCGTACTCGAACTACAAAGGAAATCAAAACAAAACGAAGCGGTTTTCGATAAAATCAAAACACGTCAAAAGCTCTTCGAAAAGCCGCGAAAACTTTATACTAGAAAGCTGGGTAGTTGTGTAACTACCCTCCAAGAATCGTCGAAATCCGAGGTCAAACGAACAAGATACAGCCCCTACAGCCCAGGGGCATAAGCGTAAGAAAATACTAATTAAAATGTTCTCAAATTGGTCCTCAGGGACTGTTCTGCAAGAAATCTAACAAATTCTTACATATAGGCCCCTGCGGAGGGACCTATTTGTAATTATTGGAAACTTGGGCGGCGGGATGTAAATCTGGAAGATTGCTGGACTTATGATGCAATTTCTCCACCGTTTCGGATCTGACGGCCAAGCTTAGAACGTGCAGGATGCGATCGGACGCTGCGGGTGCTGACACGTGGCGCAAGCCTGTGCATCGTCTGTTCTTGGAGTTGTTAGAGCTCCTGGCGGACGGCCTCCTTCCCCGATTTATCCCAGCTGTTCCCCGGCGAATCAGACACTCCGGCGGGGCCAGAGGGGTGGCTCCTCCACCCCTCGAGCTCGCCCGCGGTAAGGATGGCGGTGGCGGCGCTCCGAGCGGTAGCGACGGGTCGAAGAAGATGGTGGTCTCAACCACCTGGGGCTGAAAGCTGTTCTGGAGTGCGTCCTTGGAGAAGAAGATCGGCGACGGACGAAGGCTTGAAGACCGAAGCAAATGGCTTGCGATGCTCCTTGATCTGCAGTGAATACGAATATACGCTCGATTCTTGTTGAATCAGCCTAGAGATTAAGAGATATAATTCCCAAAATGGTGAAAATTGCAACTCAAACTCCAGAAACTACCAGAATGCATGAAGATGGTGATGGTTTGATGAATGATTTGAAAGCGATTTGGAAGCGAATCGAAATGGATTTTGATCTTGAGTGAAAGCTAGGTAATTAGGCTATCTAAAGATGTGATTAGCCACACTAATCGTGGCACGGCTATCGAGAAACGAAATTGTAAAAATGGATGAATAAGTCTGTGAGTTCCAGGTGTATTACCTGGAAAAAGATGCTCGACGGACGACCTTGGCCGGAGCTTCACGCTGCGATGGCGGCGATGCAAGGCTGACGATGGCCTTGGAACTCTTCTCCGATGTACCCTCCTCCTCGCGAACGCCTTCGAGCGGAGCTGTCACCTCCTGAGCGAGCTGGGCGAGGCGAAGAAGATGGGGGTTCGGGCCACTGGAGCTGGAAAGCTTGAAGGCTGGAAAAGTTAATGGTGGTTGTCGATCTTGAGGAGCTTATATAGAGCAGATGCTTGGGCTCCACGCCAAGATCAATGGTGGGCGAGGTAGCTGGTTATTAGGAGGAAGGGATGAAGGGTCGAGATCGGTCGGAGAGGTTGAAGGCTGAGCGGGAAAAAGAGAGGAAGTTGGCCGGTTGGCGCAACTTCTTCTTGAAGAAGAAGGCTCCAGGTGCTGACACGTGTCAGCACCTGGTTCGCCCAGATCTGATAAATACTCATAAATTAGATATAAAATATATAATTACATTATTTCAAATAGGTATAAATACAAGAAAGTTAGATAAATTTATTCTCTAAAATATGGTATAATTACTTTTAATAAATAATAAATATTATTTAAAATATAAATATCTTATTAATAAATATGTATTTATAAATAGGTTTTGAATTTTTAATTTAATAAATAATTAAGTAAAAATTAATTTTATATTTTCTTAATTATTAGGGTATTAAATAAGACTTGTACGAATTTTTATAGATTTTTATGAATTAATTTACATATTTTAATAAATAGAGAAAGTATCTATATAGGTCAATTATACATATATTTTGAAGTGTTTGATTTTATAAAAATAATAAATAGTCTCTAAAAATTATGAAATAATTTATGGTGAAAGTACAAGATCATGAAATAATTTAAAAATTATAAAATTAAGAAAATAATAAATAGTGTGTGTTACATAAAATAAATAGCCCAGAAACCCCTTTGTCTTTTAGTCCCAAAACCGACTTTTTGCAAACGGACTCCGAATTCAATGAAACCACCTTTATTAATTAGATAATATTATTTTATGAACTTTAAAGGTGAGTAGAATGAAATTGGAGTTCGTATGAGGAAGTTATGATGTTCGGAAGTTGAGATTTTGACAATTTGTAAGCTGGATTTCTTGGCATCTTTATAGGATAATATTTTTAACTTATTTTTATATTTTTATTTACATTTTTATGAATAATTAGGAGAAAGATTTGGTGAAGAATATGTTAAGATGAAATAATTAAAATTCTTTGAAGTTTTGTATTTATTTTATAAATAATGAAGGGTGTATTTGTGTGTGTTAAATTATTTTTATTTGGTTTTCTTTCCTTATCTCCCCCTACTTATTGGTTTGTCGACCAATCCATGCTGACTTGGTCTCGGGGATTAGGTTATAAATATATCTTACAGCTATATTTATATTTTAAGTCATATTGCATATATATACATATATTTCATATGCCTTTGTCTTTCTTTTCTGATTCTTTATTTATTTATATTTGTTTAATGGTTAAAAGTGAATATTTACACATGAACGGAGTTTTGTTAAAGTATGAGAATTAGTGAGTATTTGCATGTATTTGTTAAGGGTTTTAAGACAAAATGCGACAGAAAAGTTAATGAATCATGGATTCATCACTTGATGAGTTTGACTTGATTTTGGGCCTGATTGGTTATCATCTCACAATGCTCTTGTTGATTGCTTTAGGAAGAAAATTGTCTTCAATATTCCGGACTTGCCTGTATTCACTTTTGAGGGTACATTACATGACTCCAAATTAAAGTACATCTCAGCGTTGAGAGCCTAGAGACTAGCTGATAAGGGATGTGATTCATATTTAGCATTTGTTTGAGAGACATCCAATCATGAGCCTATGACACAGGACATCAGAGTAGTATCAAATACCCAGATGTATTTCCCGATGAATTACCATGGTTACCTCATGAGAGAGAGAGAGAAGATTGAGTTCGAGATCACATTTCTACCAGATACACAACCAATATTGATGGTTCCTTACCGCAATGCACCAGTTGAGTTGAGGGAGCTGAAGGTGCAACTGCAAAAGTTATTTGACTTGATTTTTGTGAGGTTGAGCACTTCACCTTGGGTGCTCAGTTCTTTTTGTCAGGAAGAAGAATGGTTTGATAAGATTATGCATTGATTACATGCATCTGAACATGAGAACGATAAAGAATTGTTATCCTTTGCCACACACATTAATGATTTGTTCGATCAGCTTCAGGGATATTCAGTGTTTTCAAAGATCGATCTTAGATCTGGCTATTATCAACTGAGGATTCAAGAGTCAGATATTATGAAGACATCTTTCAGGACTCGATATGGGTAGTACAAGTATGTGGTGATGTTGTTTAGGCTCACCAATGCCCCTGCAATGTTCATGGACATGATGAACAGGATCTTCCATCCATACTTGGACAAGTTTGTGGTGGTACTCACTGATGATGTTCTGATTTATTCTCGGAATGGATGGGATCATGCGAAGAATGTGCAGATAGACTTGGCCACATTGCGAGAGCACAAGTTGTACGTCAAGTTGAGTAAGTATGAGTTCTTGTTATCTTGGGTCTCATTTCTTGGGCATGTCATTTTTGGAGAAGGTATCATAGTAGATTCTGCGAAGATTGATGCAGACATGTCTTGGGAGGAGCCCAAGATAGTCACTCAGATTCGAAGCTTCCTTAGTCTAGGGGCTATTACAAACGCTTCGTCAATGAGTTTTCATGAAATGTTCTTCCTATGATGCGATTGACACAGAAGGGAGTTCCTTTTATATGGGATGATTCATGCGAGCAGACCTTCAAGATATTGAAGGAAAGATTTACTATTGCACCTATTCTTACACTTCCTTTAAGCACTCAAGATTATGCAGTTTATACATGTGCATCATGTGAAGGTTTAGGAGCAGTACTGAAGTAGTGAGATCACATGATTGCTTACACATCACATCAGTTGAGGCTACATGAGAAGAATTACCCCATACATGCTTGGAGTTGGCGGAAGTTGTCTTCGTTTTGAAGATCTAGCATCACTATCTATATGGGGTGAATTTTGGGATTTTTATAGATCACAAGAGCCTAGAGTATATTTTTTTATCAGAAGGAGTTGAACATGAGACAATGCAGGTGACTTGAGCTACTGAAGGATTACGACTGCACGATCTCTTACCACCCCAGTAAGGGAAATGGCAGATGCGCTTAGCAGGAGAGCTCATGTTGAGGGTACGACAAACTAGCTATACATGTGGGATATGCTCACATCTTTGACTGATAGGCATTCTCAGGAGAGTACATCCATATCTAATGTTGTGCCTCCACGATTCAGCGATCTTTGGGACCACATAGTAGAAGGACAGAAGACATATCCTTAGATTCGAGACAGATATATGCATGTTATCAAGGATGAATTGATGATTTTGTTGTGACATACTCTTTTTTTGTAAAGTTGGCCAGATCATTGTGCCCAATGATGAGTAGTACGTATAAATATTCTTGATGAGACACATAGTTCACAATTTTCTATTCATTCGGGCAGCACAAAGATGTATCGTGATCTACGCCAAAATTTCTGGTGGGACGGGATGAAGAGCGATGTGGCACATCATGTCAGCAGATGTATGAAGTGTCAGATGGTGAAGGTTGAGCACAGGAGAGCACTAGGATTATTGCAGTCTCTCATCATTCTCGAGTGGAAGTAGTAGAGTATCTCTATGGATTTCATCATAGGACTACTGAGGACACCAAGTGACCATAACGCTATTTGGTTATTATTGACAGGTTAACAAAGTCATCCCATTTCATACCTATCAACATGACCTCTCCATCTAGATTGGCCAAGCTATATATGCAGAACATTATCAGACTTCATGGTGTATCATGAGAGGTAGTGTCTGACAAAGACTCAAGGTTTACATCGCACTACTGGCAACAGTTCATGTCAGCACTACAGATAGAGAAGATGAGGTCTGCGTACCATCCACACATCGGCGGATAGATCGAGCGCACCATTCAGATGCTTGAGGATTTGCTACAAGCATACACTCTTGAGTGAAAGGGTCATGGAAGGACCACCTGTCGTTGGTAGAGTTCACATACAACAACACCCATCATTCTAGTATCGGCATGGCACATTCAAAGCCTTATACGATGGAGATGCCCACATCTCTCAGTTGGCGTGAGGTCTATTGGAGGAGACTACGAGGGTTGTTGATCTTGTGAGGGGGAAGCCTATAATGGCATGGATTCGCCAAAAGAGCTATGCACACCATCGGAGAAGAGACTTGGAGTTTCATGTAATTCGATCATCTTCTCTTAATCCATTTCAATATAGTGTATCCATATTCAACATAATCTCTCATACTAATGAAATTCCTATAAATACACGTGGGAGATTGGGTATTCCTCCAAGTATCTCCCATGAAGGGAATAAAGAGATTCAGTGTTCGTGGTAAGCTGTCACTATGGTATGATGGACTGTTTGAGATTCTTGCTAGAGTGTGGAAGGTGGCCTACCGAGTATCTCTTCCTCCACACCTTTTACCCATTAACTATGTCTTTCACATATCCAACATGAGGAAGTATGTGCACGACCTCGACACATCATCACCTACGAGAATCTTGATGAGGAGCTGATGAATCAATAAATACATATATTAATATGGATTCGTTAGAGCACAACCACTTAGCTTGTCATACATAACCGAATGAATAATCTATGCGAGGAGGATTCGGCTTTAATTTATATCCTTGTAAGTTCAGGGTCGAACACAAGGACGCGAGCAATCAAGTGATGAAATTTAAATGTCAAATATCTTAAGTGGCAATTCTTAGATTAGTTATGTTGAGTAAATGCAAAATTCACAACAGAGCCGAATTTCAACACATTTTTATTTACTTAAATGATATGAAAGCAACAATGCATAAACGATAAGATAACAATACTCACAATGCAATTAGAAACAAGTAGAGTTAATCACAAGATTTTCCTGAATTAACTGAACATCAATTATTACTTAAAAAATAGATCCAAGAATAACTTTAGTCGTTAATTGATTTAGAAAGCAGTCTCAGAGCATCAATGATATTCAATTTCACTTAGATGTTCAAAGTCACTTTAGCAAGCAATTAAACCATTTATTAACATAATGATAGTGATCAAACAAAACTAAGGATTGTTCATATGGAATTAGTAATAATAATGGGTTCAATTGTTCACTAAGATGTCAATTTTTACTTTATTTAAGAGTCTAATTAAGCACTTAGAAAGAGAAATTTATTGCATGTGAATTTTAATGCAAAAATATTAATAAAGCACACCCAAAGAAAGAGTAAAAAATAGATTTAAAACGAGATCAAAATCACTTTAATTGGATCTATAAATCAAAAGATATCAACAATTAATCCAGAGGCATAAATGTAATAAAAACTTAAGAAAATAAAGCACAAGTCTTACAAACAGATTCCTAGAAGGACTAATATGCAATTAATAAAAACTGGCCTTGGATTTTATCAGATACACCCTACATGGGGTATTTTTACAATTAAGAAGACCAGTGGGGATATGGTTGCCCACGTGCAAGAAAGCACGTGACTCGAGGTTCGGGTCAAAGGTTGAAGGATATGGTTAGATCCTCAAGCGCATCACGAAAGCGTGAGCATCGTATCGAATACAACGAAGAACGACTAGTCAGACTAGTTGTTCTATGCAACGGAAATTAAAATTTTTTCATGCGACGAAACCACATTATCCAAGAACACTTCTCGGATCGTTTCGTCTAAACTACAAACAAGTAATAGGATTACCTCTTGAAGCGTGGTTGCAATCGAGTCTCTAAACGAAGAGACCTCCTGTCTCAAATTCGATCCAACGGAGGAGACGCTTGCGAGCGTGTTGATGAAACATGTGCTTCTCGCAATCATGTTGATGATCCAAGCGGAGGATTTCCTGATCTCGACATACGAGACTCGACATCTTCTTCACGAGCGAGGCGCACCGAAGGAGACAGAGATCCACGAGAAAACGATCGGGCAGCATAACAACGACGCTGTGGTGATGGAGAAACTATCTAGGGCATCCATGGTGGACGACCACATGAGAGAGAGAGAGTAGGCGTGTAGAGAGAAAGAGAGAGAGAGAGAGACTTATGTTCTCATTGTGTGTTTGTCACCAAGAAGAGCAAGGGTGCCTCTCCTTTTATAACATTTTGGGATCCATAGATCTCAATCCATGGGACAACACAAATCCAATGGCTTACATTGATTTGTGTTTCTTTTAATGGCCAAGATTTTGTTGGTAGAAAAACCAACAATAATTAATTTAATTTAGATTAAATATATATTGATAAATCAATATGATTTATTCTCAAATTAAATCAATCATGCATGGAGATTTATGGAATGAAGATTGCCTCCTTCCATAATATGGGATTTGGTGGCAATCTCATGTAATCTCATGAGATCTCATGAGATTGCATTATTCCATGGAAATCTCCAAGATTTATAATAACACTTGTTGTAAATTATTCTACAAAAATAATTCATAATTATTTTGTGAATATTGCAATCTTGCCATTGGAAAATTGTGAATCACATTCACAACCCAAAATAAAATGTGAATTACATTTTCAATTAATTGTCCAATGTGAATCCAATTCAAATCAACATTTAATTAACAAATGTAAATTACAAATAGATCTATCTTATATATTATAAATCACATTTATAATATATATATGACTAATGTGGATATTGCTATCCACATTATTCATATCCATGATAATTAAATCACACTTAATCATCTTGGATCTCTATTCTCATGTGCCCAAATAATATGAATCACATTCACATTATTCACATCTTGATAATTAAATCACATATAATTATCTAAGATAACTCTATTTACAATATGAATCAAATTCATATTATTCATGATAATTAAATCACATTTAATTATCCATTTTCTCAATGCTTGGATACATAATATCAACAATGAAATTATCCTGAACCTATTCAAGGATAATGCGCTTTCTCCGCAGATACTTGAAGATAAGGATAGGGTAATTGTATTGTTCCACGTACAGTGACTTAAATATTGAGATCATATCTCAAATCCAAATCGCGGGCCTCCCATAGATGCTTGATGAAATCAAGACCGCCAATCTAATCTTTTCATTGCATCTGAATCACATTCAGATCAATGTCCAACATTTGGACCAAGATCAGATTACTTCTCTACTGAGAGGAGTCACTAAAATCCAGACCCGTTTCATCACTCCCTAGGAATGGAAGCTTCATGGTTATACAATTGTTTATGATCACATCACCCTCAAGTTTTCCCAATACCTGTACATCTTGCATACTTGAAGACTCAGAATAAACCCGACGTATTAGATCAACTTTATACTGTCTACTTTAGGATTTTTATGAGTAAGTTTCTCATTCGATCATTGGGAGTTGGTATCGATCATATACTTTTCAAAAGCATATATCATACCTAGGTCTTGGTCATATACTTTCCAAAAGTATATATCAAACCTATAAATTCAGTCAAGCTTCCAAAGCGAGACAACCGTGCACGGAATTTGATTCTTCCCAATATCTCATGAGTGAGCTCACGCCTCCCGGTTCAGTAAATGAATCGGTATGATCCCTTTGAGAGATTGTATTACTCATATGCCCATATATGCACACCAGTGCGTCGGTGTATAGACCTTGGTTAGGTCATCAACCTATTGGTCTGCCAAATGTACATACTCAGACATATAGTAACACATCTGTCTCCGGTCAGAGGATGCATGCCTGTATCGTGACAACATACGATATAGGACTTTGGTTATCTCAATCTCGTTAAGTCAACTCTTTGACCTAACTAATCTGACACATCCGAATCTCTATTCCTATGCAGAGGATCTGCATCAAGAGGTCGGTCAGATATCAGCCTAATTGAGAAAGGATTGCTATCTCCTACTTAGGTTGGAGATCATCTCTTAACAATCATTTGATGGTGCTTGATGAGTCCTCAATCTAATCCTTTAGATATTCATCCAAGCACCAGCCTCTATGATTCAATTATTGAATCAACAGATATATGATTATTAAGATGGCCATGGTACATAACCCTAATTGCACTAAGGGACCTATTATGCAAATTATTTATTCTTCATTTCAGATCAGGGAATGATATGTGCAATAACATTTATTGCATAATGGCTCGTCGTGGGCTCGCATGTCCAACAAAGGTATGGCTTGGGTCACATGGCGTGATATGACGCTTTGGTAAGCGGTATGGGGATGTCCAAGATTGCAGGCTTGATAGGTCGACATGGCTTTCTATAGGTCGTTAGATCACGCCCAATTTACGCTAATCAACGACAATTGTACGCAGTTGATTCACCTCCTTCTTCTTACAAGTCTGTGAAGGAGCAGAGTTCCGACGTCCCCTTCTTCCTCTACCAAGCTCCAGGAGGTACTCTAAAGATAAGTGATGGCTCTTAGAAGGCCCGCAAAGATGGTACGATGTCGGTGATGGTGTGCGAGCAACCAACAGTCGACGAAGTTGGAGGAGCATTAGGGATTAAGGTTCAGATCGGAGCTTCTTTATCTTCTCCGGCCACTAAAGATCTTTTGACATGCAAACGTTATCAAGGATATTCGAAGCCTTATCGAGTGTGTGAGTGCGAGCGTAAGGTGAAAATGGAGGGATGGATAGGCTGAAGAAGGTGGATCCCTATTGGGTTTCCTCTATTATGATCAGATGAAGATGGTAGAGGTGGGGATTACGATAGAACGAGAAACATTGAGGTTGAGGTCTTCCGCGTGTATTAAGGATCCATTGTAAAGAATCTAATCATCATGATTTTGATCTTGGATCATCCTAAATAGTAATAAAAATTGAATAATTACACGGAAAATAGATATATATTCTTACCTAAGGTAATGAAGAATGGAGGAGGACGAAGAAAATGGCATGGATTGGAGTTTTACGAACTTCGATTTTCGCTCCAGATCTCTAGTTAGGAGATGAAGCTCGAGCAGCTTTGTTGAGAGGGTTGTGGCATGAGACAATACTCGTGGATCTTGCCGGACAAGAAATTGTGTCCTCATGTTTCGTTATTTGTATCTCACTGTCATGGAAGAGAAGCTTGGGAGTTGGTTATGCAAGGGGCGGATCCCTTGGAAGTTGATCAGAGAGGAGGTTTTAAGGTAGTGGAAGTTCGACGGTTGGCAAAGAAAGGTGGTGGTTTCAACCACCACCATTGACCATGAGAAGGGAAGTTGGGTGGTTCTAAATGGTTGGCGAGATCAGGGTAGATTGGTGTAGATAATGGTGACAGTGGTTGAGAGGGAAGTTACTGGAGGTTATTAGGGAAATGGCAAGAAGTTGAAAGTGTATGAAAGGTTGCGACTGTTGGAGAGAGGTGGATGAAGTTTGAAGGACATGTTTCGATCGTTTGATCAGGATCTAACGGTCTGTACTTAGGCGTGGATGGGCGATTGAGAAGCGTTTGTCCAAATGAGATCAAGCGGTCGAGATCAAGGTAGGATTTTTCTAATCAAGCAACGATTAGACAGCTTAAGTGGCAGTGGGTGTGGTTGAATCCATGCCGTCTGATCAGATGATCAGACGGTCTAGGAGGCGGGTGGATGGGCCAGGTGGAGCGCTCTAAGAGAACCATGTGGCCCAATCAGAATGAGGAAAATTCAGAAATTCAAAGATAATTCTAAAATAATTAGGTAGGATATGAAAGTTGTAGATCTCAATGAGATCTACTGAGATCTACAACTTTCATGTAGAAGTCAAAGAGATTAGAGGTCATTTGTACATAGATAAAAATGAAACAATTTCTTTTGATTTTTTCTTTTGTATTTTTATTTTGATTTATGTTAATTTATTTACATACAATATTAATATAATTTATATTTATTTTTTAATAAGGAATAAATACTTAAAATATTACATCATTATAGGGTTATATTACTTTACAATAATTATTTGCAATTATAAACAACACACAAATTGGTACTTAATGTTATTTGTTATTGAATCTTTGTGATTTACTTAAGCAAGAGAGATAAAAAAAGATGATTAATGATGATAAATCCAGGATTTATCAAGATCCCGACTTGACATACGAGGAGAGGCTAATGCAAATAATTGATAGTGTTGTGAAGAACCTTCGCATCAAAGAGAATCCTCTAGTCAAGGTGTTATGGCACCGACATGGTGTCGAAGACATGAGAGACTGAAGCTGATATGCAAGCTCGATACCAGCATCTCTTCTCAGATAATAATTAAACAGGCCTATTTAATTATATACTTGTTAAAAAAATATGGTTTGTTTTCCTTTTGAGGTTTTTATGGGTTCAAAACTCTTTGAGCTTTTTATGGTAAGATGAAATCCAAACAAGACACATGACCTTGACTCGAGGACGAGACTCCCTTTGAGGTTTTTATTTATAACATCCGGATCTGAATAAATCGAATCTATCCTGATTAAGAGTCTGAAGTTAATTTAATTTTCAATTAATATCGAATAACTTCTATTCAGTCTATAGATCATAGATTGAATTACATTCAGATGTCATTGATCAAAAGTCGATAGCATCATAGTACATGCCATTGGAAAAGCTGCGACACAAAATCAGAAATCGCAAAACAAATCGAGACTATCAAAAATTTTGTCTTAATGAAATAAGAGCAATGAAATCGATCGTTCATCAATCGGAGGTCATTTGATATTTTAAAATCACAAAAATTTAAGTCACACACCAAGACTGTATCTCGAGAATTTTAGGAAATAAGACCCAATCCATTATATATGAATATTATACTCATATTTATTATCATTCAGAGATAGTCAAAACGAGCTATTGTACATTAGAATTTGAGACTTGAGGCGTGAATATGGACGATTTTGGTTATTCAAATAAGCGAGAGATAAAATGTGTTTTAAAAAATTTAATATATGTTGTACTGTATAGCAGACAATGTAGTACAACCATTTGGTCATTTCTTTCTAGCCCACTTGGCTTTCCTCCTTTCATTCACATGTCAAACCCTAGAGCTCCCTTCCCCTTATTTGTAACTCCAAGCACTCTTCCTTCTATTCCCAAATCCCAACTTTAACTCCTGCCGTGATAGCCCTTTCCCTCTTTCTTTCTCTTAAAAACCTCCCATAATATTAGCCGAAGGAGCCAAGCAACCCCTTGGAGTTTCTGATCCTCCTCCTGCCAAGGCTCTAACTGGGAGCTGCTCCACAAGAATTCCATTACAGCTGCAAGCTGTTGTTGAGCAGCCAAAGGAGTTGCTTCTCCTTGCAAGTCCAGACCCCTACATGCAAAAGATTAATCTTCAAATCTTGAAGATTTTAAGGTACAATCCTTTTTCCCTTCCTCCTTGCAGCCATGCATGAAAAAGATAAACCTCATTGCTACTATCCATGAAACAGTCTACCATTTGTTCAATAGTCTTGATATAAGATTGTATTATCAATCTAAATTATTTCATTTAGTCATGTATAAGACATTAATTTCATCCTTGATTTCACATAATAGTTCCACTAGAAATTAAGAGGAATAGTAATGTCAACAATAAGAATCTTCAACCATAACATTTCAGGGACCTGATAACTACATCCCTCAACAATTGGTTTCTCAAACATGAACTCTCTTCTTCTTCATATCATAAAAAAATTACCACCCATGGATATGTAAAAACCCTTAATAGATCATCTAGTTTCATAACAAAACCCTATCAGCATTCCTATTGCGTTCACAAAAAGCCCCCTTAGGAAATCATGTCTATTTTGTTGAGGCAGATATACACCATTTTCACCTCTAGCAACTACTATCCCAAGAAATAGTCTATGGCTGCCTAAATCTATCATTCATTCTCCGTTAAAACTCCTCTTTATCTTGGACATGCCAAATTCATTATATCCTCGTAGTATTATATCATCATAGATAAACAATAGAGCAACTATCTCCCTCGCAATTAGTTCACAGAGTGAATGAGCAGCAAACTAGTACGGAACCCACTGTCTTGAATAATCTTAGAGAGCTTCCTAAGCCAAGCTCAAGGATTTTTTTCTTAGGCCATAGATGCTTTGTGGAACTTGCACACCATGAAACACTTTATATGAATCTCAAATCCATGTGGCTATTATAGGTAAACTTCATCCTATATGGTAAACTTCATCCTATATGTCATCTTAGTGAAAAGCATCCTTGTTATTTAACAAATACATGGTCCAGTCACGGGGAATAACTGATGAAAATATGCATGGTGGAGAGATGATCCATCAAAGAGAAAGTGTCCAAGAAATCAACCCCATTGATCTAGGAGAAGCCTTTTTGCCACTAAATAAACCTTGTATCTTTCAACAAATACATCATAAAGGTGTTTAAAGGTAAATACTCACTTACAAGTTACTTCCAACAATAGCAGCATTGATAGGCACATCAAAAAAGTTACTATAATGGTAGTAATTAAGAGAGGATTTCCGTTGAAATATATGGATATGGGGTATACAAATAATAATAAATAATAAAATATGGAAATAACTGAGAATCTTCGAGATCAAACCTTAGGTATGAATCACTACATGTATATCACTATTAAATAAGTTTGTCATCAGAGGGCCTAGATCAGTACAGTCAACCACAGATAGGACTGAGAAAGAGATGAGTAGTCAAGGAGGGAGAAATATTGATGAATCAATGATAACTGATAATTAAGAGTGAGTATCAAGATGATCATTACACCTGACTGTGCAAGGGTGCGGTGATTCTCAGTTGGGCAGGAGATACAAAGCTCAGTTATGGCAGCGGCTGCCAAGTGCACGGGTCTAGAATCTCAATCCTTTTTAAGATTTTTACACGAGATCGCAATGTTTTTACGCTTCATCGGGATCCAGATTCTTGACCAGTTCTTCCAACCCTCTATTTTCAAGTACCTAGGCACAAGGGCCCTCGAAATTAGTTTTTCTCACGAGCTCGTTTGCTCGTACCGATTGGGCCGGTTTTTGGAGCGACTCTTCTGAGGAGTCTCCCCCACATGTCTCAAGGGCGTAGTTTTGGAGTAAGCCTAGCTCTCTACTGAACTGCACTTCCACTTAGAGGGTGAGACGGAAGAGTCTCTTAGGAGGCTTCCTCACTGCTTGAGTTTTGGTTACCGTTCCGTCAACTAGTCTTGGCGATGAGTTACAGTTGAGAGATTGGTTACAACCGAGTTGGTTGTAGTTGAGCTTGATAGAGAATCATTAATCATCGTTAATCATCAATCATCGATATTTAATCATATCTTAGAACAACTACCACAGATATCAGGAGAAGTTAGTGGAGGTGTTGGGAACTTAGTTAGGATGCATTATACTCCGTCGCATGCCTATAAAGGCACCCCAACACTAAGGTACTCTTCACACCTTAGAGTCGTATTGTGAGGTGACACTCAGACCAAGACCACATACTACCCACTAAACTTGAGATATTAGAGAAAATAAAGGATCAGATCAGAAATTCATCATCCTCAATACTAAAATCCATCAGCATGACCACTAAAGTGATAAAAAGATAATAACATAACACATGTCATTAATTAATATATGAAAATGATATATATATATATATATGGAAAGTTATGGGGTGATGAGTGATCAGGAAACTTACAAAATATAACACCTTGAAAACCTACTTTCATGCAAGTAGCTTATTAAAATTAAATTTCAATATCTATCTACTTGCTTTCTTTTGAAACCACTGAATATTCTGTTGTTTTTAATATGCTGGATTTTCAAAATTGTTGACATATCTCTTGTTCCTAACATGTGTGACAGGCAAAGCGCATGCATCGCAGTAGATTGGTAGATGACCCGAGCTTCTGTTGTTACATTCGTCAGTACACTTGTTATTGTTTTTGTTCAGATAATATAAATGTTTTTCTTTCTCTTTTGTAACATTTTGAGATAAATGTATATAATGCAGTTTCTTTTGTTACATGTGGTACATATGAAAATTAATGCAATATGAATTGGTGATTGTTTGTTAGCTCTGTAATTGTTTACATTAATTGTGAGTGTCATTTCAAATCATGAAAAATCATTCATAAATTTCAGTAACTTAATGCGATTGGTAGAAAAAAATAATGCTACAAGTGGTGTGCAAATTGGTAACCCCAAAGCTGCGACGGGCTAAGAGTTCACACACATTACTCCATTCAATTATAAATTATCTTAACACTGCTTAAATATAATATTAGATACAAATTATGCATAATTTGGTAAAAAAAGAGCTCTCCCATGTTAATGCCATCACATTTGTAACTGATAAAATATTACCAATATTTAAAAAGGTACATAATACTTGCATTTGAATAGAAAATAAATGCCACTTCCTGCCATCCACGCGTCCTCGATCCCTCATGAAGGAAAAATTTTAGGAAAGAGAATGAGAAGGGATGGAAGAAAATAAAAATTCCCTCACAAGAAAGAAGAAAAAAATACATTAACTCTAATTTTCATGATATAAGATATCCTGTAAGTTTTCATGGTGGAAGTTATCCTATCATGAAAGTTGAGAAGATTTCATGGTGGGAGTTATCTAGAGTTGCTGCAAATAGGAAAACACATTTTGGATGCAAAGTTTCGGTGAATATTAAATAAATATGGCGTTCTATCTAAAGGTTAACTACATTGAGAGGCATTTGGTTCAGGAATAAGTGGGAATAAGGGTAGAATAACCTGGACTAAACACTATTCATATTCGGTTGTATGGATAAGAATAAGGAGAATACGCGTTAATAAGGGTAGGTAAGTGCTATAAGTTAGTAGGTAAGGAGGAATAAGGGAAGAGGGAAAGGGAAATAAGGGAGTGAATAAGAAGGAATAAAGGAAGACAGGAACCGGGGAAGGAGAATAAGATAGTGGATAAGAATGAATAAGGGAAGAAGAGAATAAGGACCTACTAATATCCATATTCCCCTACCAAACTAGCCCTAAGAATGTAATTGCACTAGACTCATGCTCATGCTTTTTGTTAGATATCTGGGTCAACTTAAGGATCCTATGAGATGGTGATATTTAATATTCAACTAACTAGGAAATATATCAAATTCAGTTCTTCAGAAAATTATTTATGACTAAGTTTTATGCAATTAGTTCATTTACTATCAATATTCAAGTAATAATATGTCGACATGCAAGAGCTTATGGAAATTCTGCCATAATTAAGATCTATCAATGACAATGCATGTCAAGGCCACGTGGACGATCCGGAGGAAGAGTACTGGGACAAAATGGGTAATGCCTCCCAAGGACGTGTGCTTTAAGGAACCATATAGACCAATGATAAGTTCTCTACAATTGTAGTTACACTACCATGTCATCTCGTAACCCGCAAGTGCCAGGTAATGAGAACATAACAAGATAAATATAGAAAAAATAACACAAGAAATGATTTGAAGAGAAAATAAATCATTATAAGTCATGCAAGAAATCATTTAATAAAATTAACACATACCAAGTTATCTTAAAAGGTTAACAAGTTATCTTTAAAGGTTAACATGCTAGGTTTCTCATGAAACATGCTCCACTTTGTGAAGAATAATTGTTTAGATATTTTTCTATAAGTTTTGCATATATATACCCAGACTTGTGAAAGAAATATAAGTATAATATGTTAGATTAAATGGACTAGAACATCAATGTGAATACGCAAGTATCTGATAACATTTCTTATAAACACTCAAGCACATATAATGCAATAGATTAAAAAACTTTTACAATTATCATGCATGTCCCCAACACATATTGGGCATTAGGCTCTTAAAAATATTATGTTTATGATGAACGCGGATTTCAGCTCCTTATTAATTGATAATTGTAGTATAGGAGTTGAAAAATGATCTGTCAAAACCTGCAATTCTTGAATATTGTAGAACAATTTTTACTTGACAAGTCTACCAAAGTTGAACACGAGGAATGTTGTATTTTTTTACAATTCTAAATTTATTTCAATAATTAATTAAATTCTATGTTAATTTCTATGTCAGGAAGTAAACTGAAAATGAAATGCAATGAAAGAGATGTAATGTGAATAAAATAAAAGAGAGGATAAATAAGCACCGTATATGTGATTACATATAATTTAATCCCAACAACATTAATCAATATCCTCCAAATTATCATAGATTGAAAGAGATTTAGGAGAAAATTGTCCAATCAAATTCAAGCTGCAGGCAAGGAGGTTAATCATTAAAAATCATATCAATAAGGAGATCTAAAATAATCCTCAAATAAATATGGTGGTCTCAAAAATTCTATCTAGTTTAATCCTCAAGTGAATAGAGTTTAATCACATAAAATATCGAGAACTAAATTTATTCCTTCTCAATTATGCCACTGCAAAGATTATTTCTCAAATAATATGATCAATTATCAAAGAGAATTAATCAAATTAAGATTTCTACTCAATACAGTACCTTGAGAAGATTAAATCCTCAAAGAATGATCCAGAATAATCACCATATGATTAATCAAATTAAAATCCTCAATAGAAACCTAAATCAATAATATGCTCAATAAAATAGCATATATATATATATATATCAAAAATCAAGCCTGCACATATCAAATTACTCCTCAAATAATATTTGATAAAAATCCAAGTTTGTTATGTTCGCAAGTTATGTAAAATTATAATCACATGATGCATAAAAATCGAAGTTCAAATGAGAAAGTTATGTTAAAATGATTTATCATAGAATAAAATGCAATAAAAAAATAATAGTTTTCTTCTCAAATCAGCCCATGGAGGAGTTATATGCAATTAGGCAAAACCTTCTAGGATTATATGCAAATTGTCTAGACTAGCATGTGCGTCACATGTGGCTCTTGGGTGCAGGGGGTCTTTTTGGAATTCTCTAAAGGGCAGAGGGTGCATGAGTAATTATCCCCGCCTTGCATGTGCTGCTCACATGTTTTTCCAGGCTCGGGGGTGGCATGGCAGGTTCAGGAGCTGAGCCTCCACATGGTGATGGTTCGAAGCTCGACGACCCCGAGCCTCAATGTGTGGAGGGAGAATCGGGTGATGGTGATGTGGATCTCATGGCCATTGGATTGAGGCCTTGCTCTCGATCCAAAAATGAGCGATCAACAGAGGTCGTCAGCGGTGGAGGTTATGGGCGAGGCGACTTCGATGGCCGACACACGACCAAGTGTCGTCGGGGAGGCACGGAGCGGAGGTGGAAGTGACTGCAGGTGGTGGCCCTTCATCGAATGTGAGGGAGATCGGTGAAGTGAGGGTCGAGGTCCTCGGTCGAGGTCAACGGTGATCCAACTGTTGATTGATGCTAATCGAGGCTGGAGCACGGGGCGACTGCATTTGGAGCAGCACGACGTGTCAGAGGGTGGTCAAGCGGGCATAGATAATGAAGTGTGTAGCAGAGGACACAAAAAGGACAAGGTATTGTGGTTGAACAGAGGAGAAGAAGAATGGAGATTCTTCGCCTGGGAATGTGGGGGCAGGGAGAACCTTCTTCCTGATTGTCGCCTCAGAGACTTGATGGTGGTGGTCTCGAAGCTGGGCTTTGCTTGAAGGAGGAAGCAACTCGACCGGAGGAGGAGGAGGATCACGCCGTGGGAGGAGCTCTTCACCAGCGAAGGAAAGATCCTGTTACCACCCTCCCTTGTAACTTTCTCCTTCCCCGATCTCAGAGGATATGGCAAATGGAACTCAAAGGCTGACGGTGAGACGTTTTAAGGGAGAAGGCATGTCGACGATTATGCGAAGAGGCGAGAGAGGTAACGTTCATGGGGTGAGGGTGTGGTGGTCGTAACGACGAGGGAGGAGGGGAGGCGTCGAGTGAGAATTGCGGGAAGGAATGAGGAAGATGTCATGTGTGGAGCACGTGACCTGGGGAGAGGGTTGAGGGGAGGGTGAGGTTAGGTGCTCTGCACATGACCTAGTGAGGTGAAGAGAGAGAAAGTAGAGAGACGAAAGAGAAGGGAAATAACAGAGAGGAAAGAAGAGGGAGAGAGGAGGGAGAAAAAATGAAAATAAAAATAAAATAAATAAAAGTTAATAAAATAAATAATAAATAAAAATAAGATTAAAATAAAATTTTAAAAGTAAGGACTAAATAAAAGTAAAATAAAATGTAAAATTAAATAAAGGTAAAAGTAAATAAAAATAGAAAAAATAAAAAATAAATAGTAAATGAAGTCAAATAAAAAGTACTCAACACAAAATTTGCTCGTCTCAATGAGATCTACAACTTTTGTGAAGGACCCAAAATCAAAAGAGCTCAATTGTACAAAACATATTTTTGGAGGTACTCTATAGATAATAAAATACCACATTTGTGCACTTTGTAATCTTTTGTAATTTTAATTAGATTTTAATTATTGTATTAATATATATGCATAACTAATATATATTTTATGAATTTTTATAGGTTAGATAAAGACGAAATAAAAATCAATAAAGATAAAATATGTACAAAATATCATATCTTTGTATTTTCTCTTGATTTTGTGATTTTTATTTTTTATGCCAAGTTAGTTAATTAATCAAAGAAAATATTAAAGAAATAATTGAGTCAAAATAAATAATTTTTGTACATAAAATAATGATCTCAATCAGGGTAAAAATAAGGTTATTTAATTGTATATTTTAATCCTAATCTAAGCACAATTAGTGAATGTTAATTAATTGATTTTAAGGGATTTAGTTAGAGAATTATTAAGAAGATTTTTATAAAATCACCATTAAAAGTAGATGAATCATGGATTCATCATACCCCTATACTTAGATCTTTGCTTGTCCCCAAACAATTTTTAGTGAGTTAGAAGGTTGAATAAGTGACTGTGCGTGTACGAATTTCTAGACTTGTTTCATTAAGAATTTTTGGTTTTAGTGGTCCTAAAATTCTAAGTTGAACCATCTCTAGTCAAAAGGAATCCAACTTGTCTAATTATCAGACTCTCTATTTATACATATAGTATAAGAGACATGACATTTAGTATGTACTACAATCATGAGAGTCGAATAAAAGTGTCACCCAAAGTCCTGATCCAAGAGACCTTCCTCAAGAAATAATTCTCAACACTAGGGAAAAATAAATTCTTGCATTCATTCTACCATCTCAGTAGTTCGTCAGACTTGAAAGTCTAGATAGAAGGCCAGATGATGGGGGTATATTATTGTATCTTTTCTCTTCTCCTCACATTAGAACAAGGGTCCTCTCGAGCGCCTTATTACTCAACACATGTATTTTTGGTTGTTGACGAGCGCGTCAGTCAAAAGTTGTTGAGTTGTCGTACTTGTTTTCCTTGGAGTACATCGTGGTGTGTCTTCTTTAAGTATCTAATATAATTACACCCATACTTGTATCGCTTACGATGCAGAGCCTTTTTTGAGGTACTAGCCTGACTTGGTTAGTCCTAGTAGCTTTGGTCCAAATGGACACTTTGAAAATGATTGGGAATGCTTGCCTTTCATGTAACCTTTTGATATTTGACTTTGTAATTGAGAGTTATTTTTTTATTCAACAATGTTTTTTAGGCTATCTCCACTACCTTTACCAAGTTGGCACACAATGATCAACAATTATTTAATTCCTTGAAAAATCGCATGCATGGTCAAAAATTAATCTGACCTCTTCATTCTTTAGATGCCCAAGTACGAGCATAGTTTAAGTATAGGGGTATGATGAATCTTTGATTAATCATCACTATACTCTCTTTTTATCCTCAGAGCATAATCACCTTCTTTGAAATCTTCGTTAGTTCTGCATCATTAAAAATAAAGCATCTTCTTGTAAATAACCCTATTTAGTGTATAAATATTTACCCTTTATTTTTCCTTATTTTATTTTTTATTAAAAATCTAAAAAATTTAGATAAATATTATATATATTTATTTTAAGCTTTAAAAAAAATAAAAATACAAAAAATAAAGAAATCATTAAAATCATATTTTTATTCATTAAAGATACTTCCAAAAATCTGTCTTTGTGTATCGATTTTGACTTTTTGGCCAACATGAAATTTGTAGATCTCATCAAGATCTACAACTTTCATGTTTGACTTTTTTGTTAATTCTACCTCCTACTATTTCTTTTGTATTTTCATTTATTTTTATCATTTTTGAATATTTTGATTGGGCCACGTGGCGCTCTCTAGCGTCGCCATGTGGCCCGCTTTTCCTTGGGCCACGCGCCACTCCTTTCTGTTACTGATCCTCCTTCCCCCGCTTTCATCTCTATCGTCTTTTCCTTCTCACTTCTCAGTCATTTAATTCACTTCCCCAGATGCCATCCTAACTGACCCCTTCCGCTCTAATCTCAGCCGCAAGATCACTACCCAACCAACGACCTAGACCCTTCCTCATCCACCAAATATATGCTCCAATCAGGTACATCCTCTTTCATCTTTTGATCTGTTTTTATTTTATTTTCTTACACTATTTATAACAACTACCTCCATCACCTGACCATTTTTCGAGCTTCACCTCATCTCTGCCATCCTCACTACACCATTCAATCACTGCTTCCCTTCTCCAGAACCTCCCTCACATCTACCCCACTTCTTTTTTAGTTTGCCGGAGAAGAATCGACAGGTCATCCACTCCCTCACTCCTATAGGACCCCATATCATTCACATCACATACCTGGGCATGCCTCGGCTATAAACTAACATATGTAGATCCAATTTCTTCACTGGTCAGAAACATATACATGTCTTTGATCTCCTTCGCAGCCTATGGTGATACTTCACCGCCTTACGTCATATCCATCATTGGGCCTTCATTTCGCCTCGGGCTCCCTCACACAACATTCAACATCGGATATGTGTTGGGAGCACGGTGGAGGACTCCATGGCTCGTCGGAGCCTAATCAAGTCAGTCGCAAGAGGCAAACTCGCTGAAGAACATGAAGTGGAGATAACGTCCGATCATCTGGATCGGACGACCCTGCTCCTCACCTTCCCCACGAAGCACTTGGCTCGGCAGACCCGAATCTACTTCCCAAGCACGAGGCCATGACACGTGGGCCTTGATCCTGAAGCCACTCGAATCACCATTCGAACCAGCACCGATCCTCGATCCCCTATGAACCTATACTGCACACGTGCATCATGTATGCAGGCTGGGTATTTTATGTGGATCCCCTGTTTCGAGATATTGCAAACAAGTCCCTCCGCATGTGCCTCACATAACATTCCTAGAGAAATTGCAAGAAGACCCTGTTGGTTTTCTTATTTGAAAAAATGCCCCTACCAGGGATCTATTTGCATATTTATCTCATTTTTACATTTTTTTACTATATTTATGTTGATGGACTAAAATGCTCATATCATGAGCATATGAACTCCGATTTGGTTGATTTCAATTTCATGTTGTTGCTCTTTTCATTCTCTATCTAATGATGATCTTATTTATCTGATTTGATACCTTATTATTCATGATCAATTTTAGAACTTCATTATCTCATTTGTTCATCATTTAAATGCCATTATTGAATCTTTGTTCGGTTTAATGCTCAACCTGATGATGAAATCAAATCAACTTTAATTTGCTTAGGATGTGAATTACTTTAGGGTATGTTATCATCTGGTCACATATCATTAAGCATACATCTCATTTTAACTGTATAAAAACAAATAAAAATGCGTGCATCATTTCTGTGCCATCTTATTTGCATTGTATTTTTTGGCATATTGTTGCATACATTGTACTTTCATTATAAAGACGTAAAGAAATGAATTTATTTGCTCATTCTTAATCAATAATTTCCGATAGACAGATGAGAATGCTCGCGTTCTTGTGTTCGACCTTGGTAAACTTACCAAGTAAAATTATCCACATATTCAAAAGTGTGGTTTTTTACTGAATTGAAATTCGTCTCCTATACTATGATAATGCAACCATATTAAAGAGACGAATTTCGCATTCATCAATTAGTGTCGTTGTCAAGAACAAGGCTCATCCTTGTTTATTTTTTTGGATTTTATTGTATTAATTTTGAGTTAATTATTTCAAAACTTTAGGTCTTCATTATTGTGTTTACATTATTCTTGATTAAATTCTTGATATTTTTCTTAACTTTTTTCCTTTGTGGTATGGCTCATGAAGATGGAGGATGCTCAATATACATGGAAGCATGGAGTTGGGATCTCCCGCTGCAAGGAGCCACATAGGAGACTTAGGAGAATTCAAGGAGTTTAATTAACATTTTGTTCATGCATTTGGTGTAAAAAAATATATCATTTGTCTTTCTAGCGGCCCTCGTTTGAGGGCTCACATGTGTAAATTTGAACTCGATTCTTGCATATGGTGTGTGAAGTTCAACCCTAAATCAGGTGATGCTTCACTTGAGTGTCGATCTAGGGCTATACATACATCTCTCCGAGATCTTTTACTTTCCTATCATTTGTGCTTGCCTTGTAGGTTAGGACACACACAATTCACAAGAGACACATAAACATCGATCGACTAAGTCAAATTTAAATTAAATTATTTTTGCTAATAGTATCATGTTTAGGGTATGGTTTCTTCGACTTGCATGCATTTAGTTTAAAAAAATTCAATACAGTTTTGCACGTGCATGCATATTGTTGAGGCACTATAAGTTTCTCTTTCAAGCATGCATCATGGTTTTTCACAAAATGCATTGCTCTTCTCGAACATTCTCCTTATTTACCAGGAAGGAAATTAAAGGAAATTGAGAATGGCCGATTAAAAGATGCTTGTTTGACTTGAATTGACATTAAGTACAGTGATAACCTAAGCATAAAATTGAGATTGTAATGCAAGTTGATGAAGTAAAATGAAATAAAAATCACTCTTGATTTATGGGAGAGCAACCCCCATCATTGTACGCTGGATGTTTGAATGTTGAGAGGTGAGGACATATCTTTAGGATAGTGCCCAAAACCTAGCCTTTAAAGCTACGTAATGGGCTTCAATTTTGGATGATCATCAATAAAATTGACAAGATAACTAACCAACCATTGTCGGTCTTCATGCGTATGTTAGTGAATCAAGGGTTATTGCTTGCTTAATTGAGCTTGAATGTGTATTCCCCCAACCCTCCCATAACCCTAGATGATCTACTCCCCCACCCTACATCTCCGCACATCTATGTAAATCCAGCCCCCTATCTAACCTTGCTAATTCAGTTCCCCATCCAACATTCAATACTTAGGCTATTCTTCAGCCTAAGTATAGGGAGAACTTTGTACAGTGACTGATTATTCACCACGGATCTCTCCATCCTCATTGCATATCCAATACTTAGGCTACTATCGGCATAAGTATAGGAAAATCCGAGTCATTCATTCTCCTTCTTCTTCTTCTTCTTCTTCTTATACTTAGGTCATTTTGAGCTAAGTATAGGGGGAGCATCGGAGTCAGTTCTGCCATATCACCTTGTATTGACAAATCCTTTTTTGGACCTTCTTCATTTGCGTGGAGGTTCCGCCATCTTTCCCTGTTAGATATTAGACCATAACGTGAGCTATGGCTTCATATTACTTTATGCTATGAGAACATAACAAAAGTTAAGTATGGTGGTATACAGTATATATTGTATATATACTTTAGCCATAGCTCATATATTGAGATTTTTGAAACTTTTCGGGGCTAGGGTATAATTATTTGTGAACTGATTTTCGTAAAAATATTTGTAAATGCTTTGAATTCTCTAACTATGTTGCATTGTTTTAAAAAATATTTGACATTGGTTTGAAAAATGGGTTTTACTCATTTTGAAAATCTTTTGAAAAATGTTTAAAAATCTTTATATTACGTGACATTGTTTAAAAAGTGTTTTCAAAATATTTTCAAAAATAAGGGACTAACCATTTTGTTTTGACCTTATTAAAAATTCCATAAAAATATGAAAAGATTAAAATCTTTTCTTAAGCAGCAATTCTGACTACTAAGCTTGAAAATGAGTAGCCATGTCTCGGTAAGGGAACTACGATCTCCCTTAGCATAGTGGGTGGTTAAAAGACCGTGAGAATGTCACTGTCTTGAAGTAATATATCAGTCGTCTAATGGTTCGTACTTACACTCATACTGGCTGAAAATGCAACTATTCATATGAGCTTGAGCTAGTCATTATTTCTCTTGAAATTAAAGAAATCCCATAAAATTATAAAAATCAAAATAAAAAAAATCTCTAACTTTGGAAATGGTGTGTTCCTGACACATTCACTATCACTCAAGGCTTGAGGAATCGAGGACACTTGGTTTTTGAGATTTTGAGAGTTCTAGTTAACAAGCCTTAGTCATTAATGTTTTGAACATTAATAACCCACACTTCCCTTGTTTGAAAGATTTAAGCGCTATATCGCACTCTTTATATCTACCTTCTAAAGAATGTGGTCATCACATAGCTACTACAACTGCATGATTGATGATATGAGTGGAGTTATCACTTGAGAAACTGTGACTGGAAATTTGAGTTTAGAACCGATTTAATGATGCTTGAGGATGGGATAAACTCAATGAAGACTTCAAGAAACCTGAGTGTCAGTAAAACCCTATCCAGTATGTGAACAAGTTCTCATGCTATCGTTTAATATTGGCCAATGTGTCAGGATGTGATGGAACTTAATAATTGTTGATCAGTGTCGGTCGAACTGATAAAAGTAGTGGAGATAGGTAGACCAATATCATTACAATAAAATCAAAGAAAAAGCTCAAAGTTCTAAAAGGAAAAGTTCTATAAATGAGTTGAATATCTGGCGAGCGCTCCCAACCTTTTCAAAGTGTCCACTTGGATCAAAGTTGTTCGGATAAAGAGTCAGGTTTGCACCCAAAAAGGGCTCTGCATCGTAAATGCTACAAGTCTGGGTGTATAGCTGCCTACAACAACTATCTCTATCACCTGACCACTCTCCGAGCTTCACCTCATCTCTACCATCCTCTCTACATCAACCAATCACCATTTCCCTTCTCCAGAACCTCCCTCACATCCGCCATGCTTCTTCTTTGGTTTACAGGAGAAGAATCGACAGGTCCTCCACTTCCTCGCTCCTACAGGACCTCATATCATTCATATCACATACCTGGGCATGCCTCGTCTATAAACTAACATCTGCATGTCCAATTCCTTCACTACCCAGAAGAGTAGACCTATCTCCGATCTCCTTCGCAGCCTCCGGCAACGCTTCACCACCTTACGTCCCTACCCATCGCTGAGCCTTCATCTCAACTCCATCTTCCTCACATAATATTCAACATCCTTCTTCAATCATCATACATGTGTTGGGAGCACGGTGGGACTGCACGGCTCGTCGGATCCCAACCACGTTAGCCGTAAGAGGCGGACTCGCTGAAGAACCTGAAGTGTAGATACAATCCAATCATCTGGATCAGACAACCACAGTGAACTCTTAGCCATCCCCATGAAGCACTTGGCTCAACAGACCCGAATCTATTTCCGAAGCGTGAGGTCATAACACGTGGGCCCCAAACCTGAAGCTGCCCGAGCCACCCTTCGAACCAGCAAACCCCTCGATCCCCTCCGAACCTATCCCACGCACGTGCATCACACGTGCGGGCTGGGTATTTTGCGCTAGTGCCTTGCCCCTTTCCAGATATTGTAAACATGTCCCTATGCATGCACTTGATGTGGTGCTTTTAGAGAAATTACAAGAAGGCCCCGCTGGGTTTTCTTATTTGCATAAATGCCCCCTCCTGGGGCCTATTTGCATATTTATCTATTTTTTGCATATTTTTACTGCTTTTATGTCCCATGGACTAAAATGCTCATATCTTGAGCATATGAACTCCAATTTGATTGTTCCAATTTCATTTATTTATCTTTTCATTCTCTACCTAATGGAGAGAGATTATTTATCTGATTTGACACCTTATTATTCATGCTAAATTTAGGTGTTTATTGTCTCATTTGTTCATCATTTAAATACCATTATTGAATCTTTCTTCGTTGTAATGCTCAATTTGATGATGAAATCAAATTAACTATAATTTGCTCAGGATGTGAATTACTTTAGGGCATTTTCTCATCTGACTGCATATCATTAGGAATACATCTCATTTTAACTGCATAAAAACAAATAAAAATGCATGCATCATTTCCGTGCCATCTTATTAGCATTGTAAATTTTTTGCATCTTGTTGCAAACATTGTACTTGCATTATAAAGACCTAATGAAATGAATTTATTTGCTCGTTCTTAATCAATAATTTCCGATAGACATATGAGGAGGCTCGTGTTCCTATGTTCGACCTTGGTAAACTTGCCAACTAAAATTCTCCACATATTCAAAAGTGTGATTTTTGCTGAATCAAAATCCGTCTCCCATACTACGATAATACTATCATATTAAAGAGACAGATTTATACGTTCTCAAAGGGGTAATGCCTCCCTTGAACATATGCTTCAAGGAACCACATAGGCCATTGATGAGTTCTCTACAATTGCACCTATACTATCATGTCATCCCACAACCCGTGAGTGCCAGCTATTGAGAATGTAACAAGATAAACATAGGAAAGTAACATAAGAAATGATCAAAAGTGAACATAAATCATTATATGTCATGCAAGAAATCATTTAATAAAAGTAATACATACCAAGTTATTTTAAAAGGTCAACATGCCATGATTCTCATGAAACATGCCCCACTTTGTGAAGAATAATTATTTAGATTTTTTCTATAAGTTTTGCACATGTATACCCATGTTTATGAAAGAAACACAAGTATGATATGTTAGGGGAAATGGACTACTCAGTCTAGAGTCCTACCCAGGTACGCCCTTCCTCTTGTGCGAGAGAACGAGAGAGATGTGGAGGATAGGAGAAATGGGAGAGGGCTCCCTAGTGCGAGGAAGAGCATTGTATTTGCATCCCCTCCCAGAGGAGGTATTTTTATTGGGCGTGAATGCCCTCGCACTAGTCTGCCCTTGCCCCACCCATGCCCTAACGGACTCCCGCAAGACTCGGGCTTGCTGGAACCGCCGGCGACGTTCTTTGACCACGAGTTCATATGGACTCGTTCTACATCTCCCACTTGACCGAAGTGGTCAAAAACATATATGCTCCCACTATTCGTGTAGTATATACATGGAGATTTATCATGTGAGGATCATTATCTATGAAACCTCTTTCTTGACTCAAACATTCCTGAGTCCCATTAAACCAACATGTTTAATGTATGTTCCTGCTGCTATTCCCTTGGTTAGAGAATCATCCAACATGTCACTGGTAGGAATGTAGGTTACCATGATTTCTTGTTTCCCGACTATATCTTGTATATAGTGATATTGGATCTGAATGTGTTTTCCTTTAGAACTATTAGCCCCACTATTGATCAAGCTTATAGCAGCTTGATTGTCACAATACATTTCAATTGGTCCTTTGACCAATTTGAGGCTTAGATTCTCTAGAAAATGCCTGATCCATACAGCATGAGTGGTGGTCATGCTACATGCAATGTACACACCCTCCTGTGTATGTCGATATACACATCCTTGTTTCTTGCTACCCCAAGAAATGGCTGCACCGCCAAAAATGAATAGGTAATCTGATGTGGATTTTCTATCATCCACATCCCCTCCGAAATTGGCATCGGAGTAGCCTACCACTTCAAGCGATTCTGCTTGATACACAAGTTTCAGATGTATTATTCCTTTCAGATATCGAAGAATCCTCTTTACAGCTTCCCAATGTGCTGGACCGGAATTGCTTTGATATCTACTGACTTAGCTTACGGGATAAGCTAAATCAGGTCGAGTACACATCATTGCATACATTAGACCTCCCACCGCTTGTGCATATGGTATATCTAAAGGTTTCTGTCCCTTTTCGGGACACTGACTCTTACTGAGTCTCTTTCCCATCACAAGTGGTGTTGGACTGGAGTGTTGTTCTGCATTCCAAATCTCCTTAATATAGTATGCAAATATCTTTCCTGACTAAGGCTCAATGTCCTTGAGCCCCTATCTCTTGTTATTTGAATTCCAAGAACATAGGATGCTTCGCCCATGTCCTTCATCTCAAATTCATTGCTCAATTTCTGTTTGATTTCATTGAGCATTTGTATGTCATTACCTGCAAGCAGAATGTCACTCCACATACAATGACATGATTGCAAACCTGCTCCCACTCTTCATGACATACAAAGTTATCCAATTTATTCGAAATAAATCCAAATTGAATAACTTTCTCATGAAATTTGAGATACCATTATCGTGAAGACGGCTTTAAACCATATAATGACTTTCTTAACTTGTAAACCTTTTTCTCCTGACCTTCAACCTGAGATCCATCAAGTTGTCGCATATAAATTTTCTCCTTTAATTCTTCATTAAGGAAGGTCGTCTTCACATCCATTTAGAACAATTCCAAATCCATTTATGCGACTATGGCTAAGATCATCCGAATGGATGCAAACTTAGCCACTGGAGAGTAGGTTTCCTGGAAATCTATTCCAGCTTGCTGAGTATAATCCTTGGCAACTAATATGGCTTTGTATTTGTCAGCAGTGCCGTCAACTCGGTACTTTTTCTTGAATACCCACTTACATCCTATGGATTGCCTACCTTTTGGCAAATCACATAATTACCAAACACCGTTTCACTCGATTGAGTCCAACTCATCTCTCATAGCGGTTGACCATGATTCCGACTCAGACGAAGCCATAGCTTCATCAAAGGATATGAGATTTGTACAATCCGCGACATCCTCATCCACGGTGTAGCACGACGCCTCGCATCCATGGAAATGGTAATCTTCCATCCATGCGGGCCGTGTTCTGGGTCTCTTGTTGCCGATTATACCCGTGGGTTGTGTGGGTCCACCCACTTCCTCTAAAGGATCATCATGTTCCATAGGTTGATTCTCTGCATTTGGATGATCGATATCATCCTCAAGTTCTTGTCTAATGCTCAAGTCGTCTTCATTGTCATGTAGGACAATCAGAGGATTTGATTCTTCTACTTCATGCTCCTTTTCTTGATGAATTTTAAGAAAAGTTGCATCACGACTTTCGATCAAACCTTTAGTTTCATGGAAGAACCTATATCTTTTAGAATGTTTGCTATATCCAATAAATTTGCACTTTAATGTCCTGAAGTCTAGCTTGTCTCTAAGCTGACTCGATACCAGAACATGCGCAACACATCCCCATTTCCGGAGATGGCCCAACTCGGGCTTTCTGCCAATCCATATTTCATATGGCGTTGATTCTATGGACTTGGTGGGGAATCCTATTCTGTATATAGTTCGCAGTCAACACTGCCTCTCCCTAGAATATCTTGGAGAGTCCTGAGTGTGAAAGCATACACCTTACTGCATTCATCAAAGTTCGATTCTTTCTTTCTACTACACCATTTTGCTGTGGTGTATAGGGCATTGTAGTCTGCCTACGAATGCCTGTTTGAATATAGTAATCCTCAAACTCCTTTGAGGTATATTCCCCACCTCTATCTGTCCTAAGAGTCTTGATTGGTTTTCCCAATCTTGTCTCCACTTCCGTCTTGTATTTCTTAAATATTTCAAGTGCTTCCGACTTTCTTCCTAAAAGATAGACCTAGGGGAACTTCGAGTAGTCATCACTGAATGTTATAAAGTATTCCTTATTTCTATGTGTGCTGACACTCAGTGTTCCACATATGTCTGAATGGATCAAATCTAGTAACTCTGTTGACCGAGTTCCGATTGAGAAGGGTCTTCTCGTCATTTTACCGATCATACAGTGTTTGCAGGGCAATGTCCTTGCACCCGTAATCTTAGGCAATAGATTTGCCTTAATCATTTGATCCATTTTAGAATTTCCTGGACGACCCAGTCGCATGTGCCACAAGTCGTAATCAGACAAAAAATACAAGGAATAATCAGAAGCGACATTCATTGATTCACTAGAATTTATTACAGGAAGACAAAATAGGTCATGCTCGGGCACAAACTTTCCCATCGCATAAACCTTCTTATTCTTGCCAATAGATTCACGCTTATTATAAAAACGAACTTCGAAATCCTTCTTGAGCAGCTCTGGGACAGAGATCAAGTTCTGACGTATCCCTGGAGCATACAGTACATCATTCAGTACCCTAATGCTATCCCCCAGGTCAAGTCTGTATGTCCCAACACCTTCTACGTCTAGATAGGTGTTGTTGCCTATGAAGATCCTCTGTTCGCCTTTGCTCAGCTCCTTGAAGTCCACCAGCCTTCCTTCGTCTTGGCGATGTGTCTGGTTGCTCCAGAGTCCATCCATCACTGTCCATGATGACGGAGTTGCATTCCACGACAGTCGCGAATTCCATTTTCTTTTTGCCTTTATTTTCAGGCACTTTAGAATTTTCTGGCTTCTTCTTGTTGGGGCAATTGACCTTAAAATGGACATATTTGCCACAACCATAGAAAGAGCCATGTGGATATTTCCCACTCTTTCCCTTGAAATTCGCCTTGGAGGGGCCTAGCCTTTTCTTCGGGTGCACGACATTTGCTTCTTCTTCTTCCTTGACCTCAAAGATCTCAGCTTTCGATCTTTGTTTAGAGAGGTCCTGCTCAATTGCCAGTTGTGCAGGTAGGTCTGTCACGGACTTAATGTTGCCATTCATCCTCAGAGATGTGGCAACCATGTCGAATGACAGAGGGAGACTTCCTAGTATGGCTGCTATCTGCATCCTCTCCGGAATTACGCAATCAACAGCCGTAAGATCCTTGGCCATCACGATCATCTTGTTCACGTACTCGAGGACGCTTTCAGATTCCTTCATTCTACACGAGTTGTACTTGTGTAGAAGAAGCTGGACGCTCACTTCGGATTTGGAGTGATATTTCTCCTTAACCGCGCTCCAGAGCTCGTAAGCTGATTCACAGGTCTCAAAGACCCGAATCAGGTTCAAATCCATGTGGGTCAGCATAAAGCTCCTAGCCCTATTATCTGTTTTCTCCCACTGTTCGCGGGACCTAATTTCCTCCATAGTTGGATTTTCAGATAAAGTTGGGTCGGGTTTGTCTATGATGCTGTGTATGTTATCGTGCAACAGGCCATAGTAGATCTTTCCACTCCATAATTCATAATTAGTACCTATAAAGTACTTGATTTTCCCCACCTCAGTGGCAATTGTCTTGCTTTTCTTTTTTGTTGATCTTTATACGCTCATGTTAGGGTTTCTTGGCACAGGAAGGTGCAGCGGCGGTGGGGATCGGGACTGGGGCTTTCAACACCGTCACTCACGACGTCGAGGATCCGGGACTTGGCTAGAGGAAGCAGCGATCGGGATCAAGTTTGCTCTGATACCAGTCTAGAGTCCATCCCAGGTACACCCTTCATCTTGTGCGAGAGAATGTGAGAAATATGGAGGATAGGAGAAATGAGAGAGGGCTCCTTAGTGCGAGGAAGAGCGTTGTATTTGCATCCCCTCCCGGAGGAGGTGTTTTTATAGGGCGTGAATGCCCTCGCACTAGTTCGCCCTTGCCCCACCGACGCCCTAACGGACTCCCGCAAGATTCGTACTTGCCGGAACTGCCGGCAGCGTTCTTTGACCACGAGTTCATATAGACTCGTTCTACAATGGACTACAACGAACATGTGAATAAGCATGTATATGATAACATTTCATATAAGCAATGAAGTACGTATAATGCAACGGATTAAAGAACTTTTAAAATTCTCATGCATTGCCTCAACATATCCTGAAAATTAGCTCCTGAAAAATACATGTCTGTAAATTTCATGTGAAGAACAGTGTTGATCGAGTGTTTAAGATTGTGTTGAGGTTTCATCAATTCATTGTGGCATGGACCATGGTATGGACTGTGGAGGATATCTGCAGGCCATTAGAATTAAGAGTTATGTGATGCCACCAGTTACTTTATTTTTTGCAATTTTATCCTTCTCAAAGTTTGTATAGAAAGGAACTCTTACTTTGAATGATATTATGTTTTTGTTGACAATAATACTTTATATTTGCTCATTTATTATCATGCAAGTTTCGGTAACAACTCGAGTAAGCAATTTTATAGCCTTGTGCTTCCGCCATCTGCGTGACCACTTCCATTATAGCGACCTTAGGTACCTCTTTCTTTCTCTATATTAGATCAAAAGGCTCTTTGAGAGAATCTCTTTCTTGTTGACTTTGTTTCTTTAATGATTATCCAAATGGCAGTTAGATGTTCCTTTTGCTGCAACGACGAAGACTCTGCTCCTTAAATTATTTTTGATTGTGATTTTTTCATTCGTTTATTAGGAAATTGAGTCACAATTCTATCCGATGGTTAGAATTTTCTAGTAAGTATTAACTCCATGGTCTTGACGGATATTGGTGCCTTCTTTTTGTTGCTTTCAAGTATATCCCTAAAAATGAAGACGATGAATCTCTTAACATAGCCAGTAATTAGTGTCGTCCTTTTGCTAACGTGACTTATTATTCACGAGCCAGGACTATGGATGAAAACTGATTGGATACAGATAGATATCCTTATCTATACATCTGTATTCATTTTATCTCTATCGAATACGAATATAGATATAGATATATGATTCGGATATGCATTAAAGAAACCATATCCTTAAAAATACTGATACGAATTCGAATCAAATATTTTATCGAATCTGAATACGGATCGAATAAAGAGTCAATCCAAATATGATCGAATAAAGAGTGAACAAATATGGATACAATAAAACATAAAATCCGAATTCGGACCGAATAAAGACCACATACGAATATGAATTGAATTTCTATCAAAGTTCATAAATGATTTAAAAAATGACAATGAAATATAAATAACTTGCATCATAATAACATGGAGCGTCGAGGTGGCATGCATTCTTTATCAGAAGCAAAAGGAGAGGATGGTTTCGTAACTTTTGTTCGATCCCCCAAACAAACAGAAATTTATTAATATCATTAATATATTGTATTATATAGTATACAATAATATATTACATTAACTAATATATAAAATAATATTAAATGTTGTATTCGAATATCCAGATCCTGATCCAGATATTCAAGCCATTACCATACATGTATCCATATCCGAAATTTTTTTACAAACCATATCTATATTCGATATGTATCCGATTAATATTCGAATACGAATATCCGTATCCAATCATTTTTTAAGTACGATAAGTAGATATTCAAATATATCATTATCTGTTTTCATTCCTAGCCAGGACGATTCAACTCCCTTCAGCTTTATTTTGTCTCAGAAGTAGGTCTTTTGTGTCCAAGTTTGTTGGACAGTATATACGAACTTGACAAACCATACCCTTAATGTTCAAGCAATTTATGTCTTGCTAACTAAAAAGAAAATATGCTTAAAATCGATTATAACTATCACAAAATCTAGAAAGATAAAAAGTTACAAAAAGGTTATATCAATGTTAGTATTATTAGCTCAATGATTGGTAGGTGAAGCACTCACCCCCACCAACCTGAGCTCCCACCTTCTCCACTCCAAACCCTAACACCTCCGTTTACCAAAATGCACTCCTCCTCCTCAGCTGCTCCCCCAATGGATCCCTCCATCCTCCTCATCCTCTCCAACCTCCTCCACCTTCACAACAACAACATCGACCCCCTCCTCCCGTCCTCCTCCTCCTCTTCTTCCTCCTCATCCCCCGCCCCTCTCCTCCTCCTCGCCCTCGCCTCCCTCCTCTCCCTCCCTTCCCCTCCCTCTCCCCATCGACGCCTTTCCCCTTCCACCCCCTCCCCCTTCCGGTCCCTCAACTTCCGCCTCCCCCCTGCCGACCGGGAGTCCCTGTGGCGGTCCCTCTGCGGGGTCTCCCACCCGGTCTTCTCCTCTCTGGCGGAGCAGCTCAACCCATTCCTCCGCCGCAGCGCCTCCGTCCCCGCCCTCTTCCCTCCCGACCTCGCCCTCGCCGTCGCCCTCTCCCGCCTCGCCCGTGGACTCTCCCCGCGCGCCCTCGGCAGGGACCACGGCCTCGCCCCATCCCTCGTCTCCAAGCTCACCAATGCCGTCACCAGGATGCTCGCCACCCACCTCTATCCCGATTATGTCAAGCTCCCCTCCGGTCACCGCCTCCTCCAGACCATCCAGGCCTTCAAGGTTTTACTTCGCTTTTTAAATAAGATCCCATTTTTATGGTTGGGTTTTGTTCTATTGCGTCAGTTCAGCCAATTCTATGTTTTGGTCCTTTTGGGTGTTGATTTAAGCGAAACGAAATTGTGGGTTCTGTTCTACGAGCAATAAAAAAAGCTTCCTTTTTTGGGGCTTTATTCTCAAATCCTGGACTTTTTTATTTTGAAAAATGGGAGTTTTGCGGTTATATGTGAAGAGGTGCAAAATACGAATGTTCTAGGTCCCTCTGCCTTCGTAACGTGGTTTGGTGAATGGACGGGAGTCCAACTATCTTAATTCTATATTCTATTTTCTTCAAATTGCATGATGCATAGAAAGCATTTGCTTACATTTAAAAAACACTTCACGAATTTTCAAGTGTAGACAACACCATCGTTATTTAAAGTTTCTGTGTTAATCCACGTCATTGAATAACAAATACTTGTTTTACTCCTTTGTTTTTAAAGAAAAGGACGTTCACCGATAAGATGCATGCTGATGAATTTTCGTTAATTGCAAGATCGTAAGTATAGTACTAAAATTCATACAACTTACAAAGACCAGGATCCTGCCAAAAGCATAGCATGCTCTACAACATTTTCAATATGAAATCTATCATGTCGGAATGACACCTCGTTCGTGGCCAACCAAATAGCCCATACCACGGCCACAACTCTGGTTCTAGCCTCCGAAGAATCTCCCCAATTTGAACTAGGAGAATCCCAAAAGTTGTCGGAAGAAGCAGTTGCCACCTCGGAGCAACCTTCCAAGCACCTTTAGATCCCTCGTACCCAAGGAAAAGGTGGTCAACATCCTTAGTGAATCCACATCAACTAAAACACGTGACATTGACACCTAGAAGAAACGAGCCCACCTAGTCGCAATCATCACCCTACCACATTTCAATAACTAGATAAAGACCTTGATCCTTGTGAATATCTTCCACTTTGAAATCCTCTTGCAATCAATATTGCAACTCCTTGGATCAAAGACCATTGCCTCAGGGAGATTCTTGTAGGCTTTTCAAACTGTCAACCTGCCATCAATCTAGCCAAGGCCTTAAATGTCAGTTTCGGGCACCATTTTGGTGACCGACCAAAACAGAATTTCGGTCGAATTTTAATCAAAATTCGACGGAAATTTTGATCATTTCGGTCATTTTTTTTGTATTAGGGCCCCCATATTTCGGTCGAATTTCGATTTCGATGGGATATCGAAATTTGTCTGAAATTCAACCGAATTTCGTCGAAATTTGAGGCCATGAATCTAGCATCATATATCGCATCCCGATGACTACCGAACTCTGGCGCTGTGGATAGCACTCCCAGGGTCAACTCTGAGACCTTCCTTTGCCCCTCGCTTCCTGAGCTTGGAAAAAGGAAGCGGCGAGGGCAGTGTTTCGAACTTGTGGAATACTTGACGACTAGGAGCGGGCAAATCAAAAATTTCACTTTGAATTCCGGACCTCAACATCCAGCTGCTCGTGAGCCCAACCCAAGTTGTTCCTCAAAAGTCCGGACTCACGGTCGTCACATCCGATTCATGTGAGTTGGTGCCTACTCGCACATCTACCGGGTGGCGTCTTTCTATATATTATTGAAAACTGCATGCCGCCGGTGCCTATCTATTCCCCTTGTCTGTCCCTCAGAGACCTGCCCTTCTCTCTCTTTTGTCGAGCAGCTTTCTTCGCCAGTTTCACCTCGTTAAACGGAGTCCCCTCCTTGCCATCAAAAGCGATGATTCCACTATTCTAATAGTTTTCGTGTAGGTCACTATAGGAGGTGAGAAATGGACTAAGTGTCCACCCCCGAACCCTAATTATATAGAAATATATAGTTGCGGTTCAAAGAGTTCACCGATGAGGGACCATCCAACCCTACTTTTTTTTAAACCAAAAAAGGGGGAAACACACTATAGTGTATGCCCCAAATAATTTATTAAAAAGGTATTAAAACAGACAGATTACAGGAGTCAGGACCCGAGAAGTCGCTTAAAGTGGAAGCAAACATTTTCAGAGTAGAAACGATGACCAAAGAAAAGAACATCATTACGGGCCAACCAAATGGCCCATAACAAAGCCATTGGGGAGAGAACCTCTTCTCTGCAACGATGACGCACCCCAAAGAAGGAAGATCGGAAACTATCAAAGGAGATGGTGTAGATCCAGTTTATTCTTGTCTCGACCCACACATGCGTAGAGACGGTGCAACGGAAGAAGAGGTGTTCCAAAGTCTCAATCTCACTGTCACACAGAAGACATTCCACCGAGAACAGTTTGGCACAACGATCCTTAGTCATAATCAAGGGTTGAAAAAACGAAAGGCAGAACGAGGCCGTCTCCTTGGAATTGATGCGAGTCGTAGCCTCGAGGCGGTCGAGGCGTAAGCCTCAGATTATATAGAAAAATATGTATAGAGCTACAATTATATATATCTCAATGTAATTATATGTTCTTTGCTCAATGCATAATAATTTACACTACAAGATATGATGAAATAATAAATATAAGAACCCCAAAATAGAAGATAGAACAACGTCATATACATTTCTACTCATTTTCATTCAATCAAAGAGGAATTCATTGACTATATATATTGTGAAAGAATTAAATAATACATATATGTCTATGAAATATTGTTGTAATTAAAAGTACTACTAAATATATATCGAAGAAATTTATGTTATGTGTCTAACATATAATATATGATCGCACGAGAAACCACGAATCATATCCATTTCGAGCAAATCTTTGAAATATTGTTGAATTAAAGGAAAGTTTTACAAAGCAGCCGTGAGACCTGATATGCTTTATGGTTCTGAATGTTGGCCTGTGAACCATAGACATGTGCAGAGAATGGCTGTAGCAGAAATGAAAAATGCTAAGATGGATGTGTGGACATACACGTAAAGATCGGATTCGGAATGATGCAATCAGAAAGAAAGTTGGTGTAGCTCCGATCGAGGATAAGATGCGAGAAAACCGCTTAAGATGGTTTGGTCATTTGCAAAGAAGGTCAACTGATGCACCGGTTAGGAGATGCGAGTGGTAGGATGTTGAGCTGGCTAAGAGAGGGCGAGGACGGCCCAAGAAGTGTTGGAAAGAGACTATACGAAGGGATCTTAGTTTTTTGGATATAAGTCCGAGATTGACCCAAGATAGATCTGAATGGAGGCGAAGAATCCATGTAGCCGACCCTACTTAATTGTGGGAAAAGGCTTTGTTGTTGTTGTTGTAATATATAATATAAGGTACCATGAGAAACCGTGAACCTTATTCATTTTGTTTTGCTTGATATATTCCAAATCTTGTTAAGTTACAAGTATTGTTTAATTTGATATTTATAATTCATTCATTAAGAGTGAAATAATAAGAGTTTGCCAAAATAGTTGGATATGTTGGTGGAAATGAGTTACTTGTTATTCCATAGAACCCTAGGCTCTCTTATATAGAGAGTTCCCATGGGTAAAATACATAAGAGTCCGGAAAATAAATAGAAAATAGGAAACGGTACATAATATCATAACATAAGTCTCTACACTCCCCCTCAAGATGGAGCGTAGATGTCTATCATGCTCAGCTTGGAAGAATATCTCTGAAAGGGTCCTCTGCGCAATGGCTTGATAAATATGTCGGCAGTCTGATCCTCTGAGCTAACGTGAGACATAGATATCAAGCCGCTCTGGATCATATCTCTCGTGTAGTGGCAGTCGACTTCGATATGCTTTGTTCTTTCATGAAATGCTGAATTGTTGGCAATAAACAATGCTGCCTGATTGTCACACTGAAGCTGCATGGGTAAAGGTACAACTCTATGTAGATCTTCTAGCACAGCTCGAGCCCACATCATCTCCGTGCTCACTTGTGCCATGGCCCTATATTCATACTCAACGCTAGACCTTGCCACAACAGTTTGTTTCTTGCTTTTCCAAGAAACCAAAGAGTTCCCAACAAAAACGGTGAATCCTGAAGTAGACTTTCGATCCTTAGGACATCCTGCATAATCTACGTCTGCACACGCTGAAATAGATAAATCTGTGCTCTTTCGAAAAAACAACCTTGAGCCTGGAGAAGACTTTAGATACTTCAGTATCATGTATATGGCATCCATATGAACTTGTCTTGGCTGCTCCATAAATTGACTCATCCGGTTTACTGCAAAAGCAATATCGGGTCGAGTTATGGTGATATAAAGGAGCTTACCCACCATCTCTCTATATCTCCTCTTGTCCACTTCTGCAGTATCATTGTCATACAGTTTCATGCTCGGATCCATAGGAGTGCTCGATGGTCTACATCCAACCATGCCTGTTTCAATCAGAAGATCTGTAATGTATTTCCTTTGGATCATCACTAGATCCTGTGCATTCCTGGCAAGTTCCAACCTCAAAAAGTATCTTAGGGTACCGAGGTCCTTCGTGACAAACTGACGGCCCAGGAATGCTTTTGCCCTCTCTACTCCTTGAACGTCATCTCCTGTAACTAGAATATCATCAACATAGACCATGATGACAACCGTACCTGTAGACGTCTTCTGAATGAACAACGAGTGATCCACATTTGATCTTTTGAATCCCCTTCGTTCAATTAGGTAGGAAAGCTTCTGGAACCATGCCCTTGGGCTCTGTTTAAGGCCATAAATCGCCTTGTGAAGTCTACACACCATATGATTCTCCCCCTCAGCAGTGAACCCTGGTGGTTGCTGCATCTGCATGTAGACTTCCTCCTGCAGATCTCCATACCATGGACCGCCACATCGCGATATATCGTCGATATATCGGCGATATATCGGTATCGACAGGTCACTGATATATCGCCGATATGGATATATCGGGTATCAACAGGAGAAAAATGCCTAATGGATACCGGGTTTTGGCGATATGCGTCGATGTATCGCCGATATATCGGCGATATATCGGTATCGACATTGTATCGATATGTTGCCGATATCGATATGTCCTTCCATGCTCCATACAAGAAGGCATTCTTGACATCAAGTTGAGATATAGTCCAATCACGTACCACAACAATCGATAAAAGAATGCGAAGAGTAGAGTGACGAGCCACTGGAGAAAATGTATCCATATAGTCCACGCCATAGGTTTGTATGAAACCTCTCGCAACAAGTCGTGCCTTGTACCGATCAAGATGGCCATCTGCATGGTATTTAACTGTGAATACCCACTTGAAGCTAACAATGGATGCGTCAGATGGAGCATTAACCAAGCTCCATGTACCACGAGACTGTAAAAGCACGTATCTCTTCTTCCATAGCCAGTCGCTAGCAATCAATCTTCATAGCTTCTTAATAGGTCCGTGATATATCCACGGAAGACAAAGTTGCAACAAACCTCTGACAGTCGCCTGTAAGACGATGAAAGGACACCTGGGAAGCAAAAGGATAAGATGCGCAAGTCCGTTTTTGCTTCCGAATAGCAATGGGAACATCAAGATCGTCGTCCGCTGTACTGGATGGTGCAGCCTTCTCCTGCGATGAAGAATCCTGCACTTGTACAATATCTGACCCATCATTAGTAATGCCATCTGAATATACCTGAGGCGTGATGGATGCCTGACGTGTAGTCTGAGCAGGACCTGACCGACGTGTATAGAATTTAGGTAAAGGTGGGATAGGTGGTTGTGGACGTGGCGGTGGTGGTGGTGGCGTAGCAACAGGAATTGGATTGGACTCAGGTAAAGTCAGATTAGGAGGAGGAGGAACATAAACATCATCATCGGTAGTGGACGAGACCAACTTGTCACCTGTAGGGGAGAAGTACATAACGGACTCAAAAAATGTAACATCAGCACTGACAAAGTATTTCTTGTTGATGGGGTCATAACAAGGATAACCCTTCTGAGTTCGAGAGTAACCTACAAATGTACACTTAACAGCTCTAGGAGAGAGTTTGTCAAGTCCAGGAGATATGTAATGAACAAATGCAACAGTAACAAACACACGGGGAGTAAGTGAGAATCAGTGTTGCAGAAGACGGTATTCGGTATTCAGTCGGAGGGATCACTGAATAGAATAATCGGTATTCGGGCGACTATTCGGAATTATTCGGTTTTGTATTTTTTAATATAAAATTTATTTATAATACATATGTTGTTATATTTTTATACATATATGGTCATTAGTTAACATGAATCCAAGATAAAAGTACCAATCAATATAATAGATATATAGAATTTGACATTTGTGGTGATACCATGGTAAAATATAACCCATAAAAATTGAAAATAAAAAATAAAAAAATCAAATGTCAAACTCCAGTCGGCCTAATAGTCGGGCCAGTCGGCCGAATAGTCGGCCGACTATTGACCGACTAGAGGTCTGTTCAGTCGGCTACCCCCCTGCACCGCATAGTCGGACCGACTATTCGGGATAGTCGGCCGACTATTGCAACACTGGTGAGAATAATTCCTTATCGGGGAAAATAACGGAAAGAGGAATTTTCTCACTAAGAACATATGATGGCATGCGATTGACCAGGTAGCAGGCTGTAAGTACAACATCCCCCTAGAAAGTGATAGGCGCACAACTCTGGATAAGAAGGGTTCGAGTGATGTTAAGAAGGTGATGATGCTTTATCTCTGCCACGCCATTCTGTTGAGATGTGTAAGCACAGGTGGTTTGATGGATAATACCTTTAGACGAAAGAAACTGAGAGAGAGAGAGAGAACGGGTGCAGAATTCCAATGCATTATCTGTACGAACATATTTGATAGTAAAAGTGAAAACATTCTACACTTCATTAATCAGATTTTTAATAACATTCCCTGCTTCAGATTTATTCTTTAAAAGAAAGACCCAAGATACACGAGAAAAGTCATCCACCACAGGTAGATAAAACCTGTGTCCCTGATGATCAGGTACACGACTCGGACCCCAAATATCAATATGAAACAACTCAAACGGGGAGCTACTGCTCCGACTATAACGACTAGGAAAGCTAGACCGATGATGCTTTCTCAACTGACACGCTTCACAACGAAATGACGAACTAGGAGGGATCTGAGGCAAGAGATGTCGCATTCTCTGGAGCGGGAGATGGCCAAAGCGAAGATGCCAGGTGTACGGAGAGACTGATCCGGTTGAATATGAAGAGACGTCAGCATAAGAATTCTGGACCAGACGATAGAGACCATTCTGCTCAGCAATCACCTTGCCCGTTAGTATGTCTTGAAAAATGAGAGATGAGGGGTCAAATATAGCACGACAGTGCAAATCCTTTGTAATCTGACTAATAGATAACAAATTCACGGAGAACTCAGGAGCATGTAGAATATTCTGTAGATGCATAGAAGGTGATAAGGTGATCTCCCCTTGTCCAACGATTGGGGAATGAGTCCCATCTGCTATCAGCACTGAGCGGCCTTGTGGGATGTCCCTGTATGACTCAAGTCTCTCTCTATCACGGTAGAGATGATGGGTGGCGCCAGAATCTATAATCCAATCGGAGAGATCATGACAAGATGTAAAGGCAGTGGTACTACCTGAGGTACTGGCAGTGGCAGACGAACTAGCAGAAGCCGTAGCAGCAACATCGGAAGATCCACCTGGAGAATCAGTAGACGAATGAGGCATAATATCACGTAGACGTGGCACAAGCTCTTCGAACTGGTTATCTGTAGTGGATGCCGACTGAGACGTGACATGCTCGGTTATACGCGTTGTTGCTGGGAACCCATGCTTAGGGTAGCATGTATCCTCCGAGTGGCCTGTGCGATGACAGAATGAACATGGCTGGCGAAATCGACATCCTCGTCCACGCGGTCCACGTCCACGACCAGAAGACTGACCACCTCTCCCACGCGATACCGCCATTGATGCAAACGAGAATTCGGCGTCGATAAAAGTGATATTTTTTTGGTGGATTTTTGGTAGAAGAAAGAGAGGGGTTGAGAAGAAGAAAAACTCGTCGGTAACGAGGGGTTGAAGGAGAAGACCGCGGAGATCGCGTGGAGGGAGAAGGGAGAGAGGGAGGGAATAGAGATAACAATCTCAATTTTCAATTCATAATGGACTGTCTAAAAACAAGGACCTACCCTCTCTTTATATAGGAGAGAGGGTTTACAAAAATAGTAAACTCAATTAAATTGACAACCACTTATTTAATTGGACTCTAACAAATCCTAATTGACCTCTAATTACCTTAATTAGACTCTAATTATTTAATTGACCAACAATTATAATTAAAATCTACGAAATCAACGTTGAGATCACAGGCGATCTCAATTATTCAATTAGACCAATACGACCGCTAAAAACGTAAATAAAATTGATAATTATTTAATTAGATAAATGTGGCCCCCTAATTTGGGGTCACGCTGCATCAACTCTCCACCGCTTTAAAAATTCGGCTCCTGACGAATTGCTTGAACTGCAAGCTTGGAGGATGATTCGGCGGCTTCAATTGACTGCTGGAAGAACATGTGGGGCGTGAACGGCGGAATCCATGTGCGGGCAGGAGAGGCGCGGCTACCGTGGTTGAAAAACATATGCGGTGCGTACGGTGGCGTCGTCTTGATCGTCGTCTTCTTCCCATGGTGCTCAAAGAATTGATGCGGCATTGAGAATATGGCCCTTGAATAATCCATGATGAAGCAATGGCACAAAGAGAGGAGGAGAGGGAATGTGGCTAAAGAATGACGCCATGGGGTCCCTAAATAGGAAAAATCCAACGCCCTAGTCCTATTTGGATAAGGAGGATCCCCATAATTCTGGTTTTCAGCCCTTTTCTTTAAAAATTTTCGCCACCAGGGGTATGGGTGTAATTTTCGTACCTCTTCGTTTTCCTCTCTTTTCATAGGGCTCTGGACCTTTCTGTAAATAGAGAACTTGGGGCCTTTAATTTTGTAATTTTTCCAATTAGTTGTCCCACCCCTTAATCTCAGGGATTTGGCTCGTTGAGAACCCGATAGGGTTTCGTATCTTCTTAGACAACGGCGGCGGGGTCGGGACTCCGCACGGCTGCGTCGGCGGGGCTCCTTGTGATAACAGTGGCGGCGCGGCAAGTTGGGCTGCGCGGAATCGGCGGGAAGGGAGGGGAGGCCGTGGCGAGTGCGAGGGGAGGCCGTGGCGAGTGGCGAGAGGAAAGGGAGGGGCGGGTCTGCGAGGTTGGCGACCGTGGGCCTGGAGAGGGGAAAGCACGGCGGGGGTTTGGAGGGAGGAGGGATGCGGGTGGGATGGCGCGAGGGGAAGGTGGGGATTACGGGGAGGGGCTGTGCGGTGGGGAAGGGGTCTAGGCGAGGGTGGCGTCGCCGGGAGGCGGCGTCGCCGACTTGCGCGCGGAAGGGTGAGGGTGGGTGGCGGCGTGTCCTGGGGGGGTATCGCCTGGAGAGTGCGCGGGGGGGTGACGGCGGTGGGTGGGGCTGCTGTAGGCGAGCGGGGCTGGCGCACGAGGGGTGGCGGGGCAAGTGGGGTCGAGTGGCAGACGTCTGGTGGGCGGAGGGCGCACGGGCTGGGGTGGGATTGAAGCCAGGAGGAGGATGCGCAGGCGCGAGGGGGTGGGTGTTGGCGGGCGTTGGAGCCGCAGGTGCTGCGGGGGGTGGCGCGGTTTGCTCCCGGGGTGGTTGGGGCGGCGCCGGGGTGGTTGGAGGAGGCAGCGGGGTCGCTTCCGGCGACGGATTTGGTGCTGGGACGTGCTGGACAGCCACCGTTTCGTCGTCTTTTCCTTCTAACATGGTCTGGACAGCAGCGGTTTCTTCGTGGACAGCGAGCACATCATCGTGGTTGACGTTTTTCCCATCCACAACGATCTGGACAGCAACCGTTTGGTCTTCTTCCGCGTCGTTTTCTTCGTCAAAATTCGCGGTCGCGGCTTGGGTGGTTGACGGCTTCGTTTGGGCGTCGCGGTAGGCCTCAAGATAGGCCATTAGGTTCCGAGACATGGATTGGAGGTTGGCCTGCAAATCACGTATCATGTCCCCTGCTTCTTTGAAGGAGGTGTCGATGGTGGAGATGGCTCGTCGCATTTGTTCGGATGAACGATGGTGTCGGTGCGGGCGTCGGGACGGATCGTTAGATCGTGAGGACGATCTAAATGCCATGCTCTGATACCAAATGATGCAAACGAGAATTCGGCGTCGATAAAAGTGATATTTTTTTTGGTGGATTTTTGGTAGAAGAAAGAGAGGGGTTGAGAAGAAGAAAAACTCGTCGGTAACGAGGGGTTGAAGGAGAAGACCACGGAGATCGCGTGGAGGGAGAAGGGAGAGCGGGAGGGAATAGAGATAACAATCTCAATTTTCAATTCATAATGGACTGTCTAAAAACAAGGACCTACCCTCTCTTTATATAGGAGAGAGGGTTTACAAAAATAGTAAACTCAATTAAATTGACAACCGCTTATTTAATTGGACTCTAACAAATCCTAATTGACCTCTAATTACCTTAATTAGACTCTAATTATTTAATTGACCAACAATTATAATTAAAATCTACGAAATCAACGTTGAGATCACAGGCGATCTCAATTATTCAATTAGACCAATACGGCCGCTAAAAACGTAAATAAAATTGATAATTATTTAATTAGATAAATGTGGCCCCCTAATTTGGGGTCACGCTGCATCAGCCATCATCGATGGAGGTGGAGTAAATGTGCTGGAAGAAGCAGATATACGACTGAGCCTCCGGTAAACGTCCTCCATAGGAGGAATAACGACATCGGCCAGTATCTGAGGGCGGGCTGCCTCATACTCAGGATCGAGGGCTGCAAGTAGTATGCCCACCATGGTAGCATTCCGAAAGGATTTCTGCTGCTCTGGAGTCGCTGTGAATGGTATGATGCTATATAGTTTCTCGAACATCCCCCTCAGGGACGTGTACAACGAGTGAAGTGGCCGCCCATTCTGCTTCATCGTGAATATATCATGCTGGAGCTGTAACATCTTGGTCTCGTTCCGCACTTGGGAATATGTAGCGGCCAGAATATCCCACATTGCCTTGGTAGTGGGCTGATGGAGGACATCATTGACAATCTACATCGACAGTGTGCTTGATAGCCAAACCTTGGCATAAGAATCATCGGCTTCCCAAGAGGCATAGATCCCAACCTTATCTGTCGGCTCATCCTTGGTAAGTATATGCTTCTTACCGTTTGACTTCATGAGACTCATGAACTGCATCTCCCAGAGCTCATAGTTCGTCCCATCCATCTTGACTATTGGCGCAGGACCTCTGAAGGTGCCTATGGAGGACATATCGACTTTACTTTATGACATTTAGCTGGAGAAGAAAACTAGGGTTTGTAGACAAGAGACGGTGTCTCATCAACCGGATAGGATTTGAGTGCATATGTAGACTTTATGCACTCAAATCCATGTCATAATATTGGCCGATGAGTGTTAAAGCGGTTGGCAGGGACTCGGCGGCCGACGAAGCCGGAGGAGCGGTCTGACGGTGGGCTTCGGAGGGCTGGAGGGTGCCTGGCGGTGCCTGGCGGGGCCCGGCGAGGCCTGACAGAGTTTGGCGGGGACCGACGGGGCCTGCCTGTGGTCGGCGGAGGCCGGTGGAGGACCGGCGATGTCCGACGGAGACCGGGCGAAGGGCTGCGGGCACCTGGCGGTGCCTGAAGGGGCCTGGCGGAGTCGGGCGACGTCGTCGAGAGGAGAGGGTGGGCCGCCGAGAGTAGAGGAGAGAGGAGAGAGAGTGTGGACGGCGGGCTTAAGAGGGTAGGGTTAGGGTTTCATGGCTCTGATACCATGTTGGTGGAAATGAGTTACTTGTTATTCCATATAACCCTAGGCTCTCTGATATAGAGACCACATGGGTAAAATACATAAGAGTGCAGAAAATAAACAGAAAATAGGAAATAGTACATAATATCATAACATAAGTCTCTACAGGATACATTAATTGTAAATATGAAGTTATGGGCATGAAAGAAACATCATATTTAGGCATTCATCTTATATAATCATTATCCTAAATTAACAGATATTTATAATCTTCTCAAACTACTAAGCAAACCATTAAAATAATAAAAAATATTTCAAAAAAAGCAAAAACGCCTCACGAAATGCCTCGACCGCTTCGACCACCCGAGACGCACGCCTCGCAGGACTGGTCTGAGGCGTACGCCTCGGGGTTAAAAGGGACCACCTTGCCTTGAGGCGTACGCCTCGACTGCCTCGAGGCTAGTTTTTTCAAACCATGGTCATAATGCGCTTTCATCTGAAAAACCACAAGAAGAAACCAATCCTTTCCGGAAGTTGAAAAGACCAAATTAATGCAAAGTCTCGGATCAACACGTCTGAGGAAGAAGGGGGAAGTCGACAGATGGTGCCATACGCTTTTCTAACCGAGAACGACGTGTCCTTCCATTCCCAACAGTCCTACCCAGATGATTGCCTTCCCACCTGCCAAAGCGAGTCAAGAAGGTGAAGGAAATCCTCAAGCCGCTGATCAGAAAAGGAGGTTCTGAAAGCCAGCATCCAATTACCATTATCGCAACAGTCCACCACACGAGCATCGGTGTTAACGGCCAAAGCAAATAGACGAGGAAAGCGAGTATGAAGTGGCCCATCTCCCGTCCAATTATACGACCAAAAGTCAAACGTGGCACCATTTCCTAGCACCTACCTAAAGAGATCATAGAAGCAGGGTAACACCTTCAAAATCCCCTTCCAAAGCGAAGAAAACCTGGGGCCCTATCGGAGGATGCTAGGACCAACCAAGGAGACCTCATAAAGACAATGGATTAAATTGTAGCACATTCCCTGATCCTTGCCCCATATCCTACGTACCTAATTGAGCAAAAAGGCATCGTTGAGAGCCTACATGCTCTTTATTCCCAAACCTCCATACTTCTTTGGTAAAATAACGGTCTCCCAATCACTTAAGTGAATACCATGTCCTTCCTGGCCTGATTTGCTCCACAAGAATCTGCGCATCAGATGCTCCAAACGCCTCCTCACACCCACGGGCAGGAGTCTAAAGGAAAAGAAAAACACCGGAATCACAGAGAGAACCGCCTTAATCAGCACCAAACGTACCCCACGTGACAACAGAGAAGTCTTCCATCCACTCATCTTTCTCTTCATTTTCTCCACCACAGGTAACCAGTCCGATAACTTGATTTTGCCAGCCATGAGAGGGAGCCCCAGGTAATGGATAGGAAGGGAGCCGCATGCTGTGCCCAGCTCCGCACTACAGGCAAGCGCGTCCTCAAGCATGCCAAAAGGGACCACTACAAACTTGTCATAGTTCAGACCGAGTCCGGACAAGTCTCCAAATATCTCGAGTGAGCCACATCGCCAGCCTCCTCCTTTTCCGCCATCAATGAAAAGGATTGTGTCATCAACATATTGAAGAAGTGGGACATGTATCTCCTCGCACCTGTATTCAGAAAAACTCCACCACTCTGGACCCTATCAATCATGCAAGCAAGCACGTCTGCCGCAAGAACAAAAAGCAATTTAACAAGTGGGCATCACTGCCTAACCCCTCTTTGTGGCTGGAAGAAATCTCCCTCAGGACGACCATTGACAAGGTGTCAAGGACTGCCATAGACGTAGTGGTGATGCAACGCTTCATCCAAGAGACCCAAACGTCCGGAAAGCCCCTCCTACTCAATGCCGCCCATAAAAATTGCCAATCCAAAGTATCATAGGCCTTGGAAAAGTCAACTTTTCAAAGCATTTCATGTTTGCCACTGCACTTCCAAGCGGAGATAATCCCGAATGCCAACACCAAGCTATCCCCAATCTAATGGCCCGAACGAAAGCTGATTGTACCTGAGAGCCAAGGTATCCGAGGACTCTGTTAAGACGTACCGCAAAGACCTTTGCTAAAATGATGTATATGTCATTCGAGAGAGCAATCAGTCTATAATCCTCTATCCGCTCTGCCGTACCAATCTTGGGAAGGAGGAAAATCAGCGCCATGTTAAGGTTTTCGAACCCCGCATTGCCTTGGCAAAATTCTTCAGTAACCTCTCGAACCTCAGTGCCTACGAAGTCCCAGAACTCTTTATAGAAGCCAATGGGCAAGCCGTCCAGACCTGGCGCCCCCTCCGTGTTTAGGTTCCACATTGTTGCCTTTATCTCCTCGGAGGTGACTTGCACTGTCAAACTGTCTGCATGCATCTGAGATAGACGAGATACCTCAAGGCCGTTCCACCTCCAAATTCTGGGGTCAACCCATCTCGAGAAGTCACAGAAGTGAGCAACAATCGTAGTTCCCATCTCCCTATCCCTAGAAAACCTGTTTTCATTGATAATTATGGACATGAAGACATTGGTCCTACGACTGCCACTAGACACCAAACCAAATCATTGATAATTATCTAACGTAAGCTTTTCAATTTGTGCAAATCTCGACGTCGACGAACCAGAAACCAAAGTAGACGACCAATGAGATCTTACTAGCTCTCTGAAAGAGTCCTTTAGCAGCCATGCACGTTCAAATCTAAAAAACCCTTCGCCAAAGAGGGGTCCTCAGAGTCCTAGATCAACAGAGTATGATCTGACCTGCACGAGCCTACACGAGGTGAAGGATAGAGGGAATGCCTCCAAGAGGGCCGAAAACGCGAGGAAGAGATCGATGTGGAATCGCGACCCCAAGTTACATTAAGTATAATACTTATCCGTTGCATCCAAAACCTGAGGCTCCAAGTTATCAATCATCTCGGCAAAGTCTGGCGAGCCCTGATCTTGTTCCCCACGAAACTGAGGGCAATCGGAAGAAAACAATGAGACATTAAAATCATCCCAACAAGCCACGCGCAATCATGAAAGGAATCCCTTGCTGCACGGATACCTGGAGTTTTATGTTATGCCACTGTTTTACAACTATTTATTCCTTTTGTCTGTAACACCTCTATTCTATATAAGAGAACCCTGGTGCTCTATAAATAAATAACAAGTATTCTCTTCCACATGGTATTAGAGTGGTGGTCCTAGATTGGAGCCTTGAGCCGAAAAAAACCTAACCCTACCAACCCATCTTCATGGGCCGCCCAATACCTCCAGCAAGGCCGTGCATCGCCCCTAGCGGCTTCGCATGCTGCCCAACTCTCTAGCGAGACCGTGTATCACCACAAGCGACACCTATTGTTGCTGCACAATAGCACATGTGTCATCCAGCGGCTTGGTGCTGCCCAATAGTGCCGTGCGATGCTGCAGCAACCCTTGCGCCACCTGTGGGCCCAGTGGCTCCTTGCCGTCATCGTGTTATTGTCCAGATCATCGTGAAGCCATAACATCCCGATTTTTTGGTTTGATTTCACTGATTTAGAGTCCGATTTGTCCTATTTTGATCGAAATTAGACCACATTTTTCTGTAGATACTTGCGATATTGCGGAGCATATCCTTCTTAGTGGATAATGGATGCCGGAGCATCACACCATCTGTGTGGAGATAGATTGCAGTTTGGTACATATAATCCAACAAAACCAAGTAGATCGGTAGTGATTGTTGATGGGACTCAGTCCCCAATTACTAGATATGGGGACATTGGGGAGGTTCATTTGACACCATCCATACACCTGCAAAATGTTTTTCATGTATCTGCTTTTTCCATGAATTTACTATTTATTAGCCAGATTACAAAAGATTTATACTGACATGTTATATTTGACCCTAGTTCCCTTGTTTTTCAAGATATACTCATGGGTAGGGTGATTGGATGTGACCGTGAATATGAAGGGCTATACATGTTGTCTCAGTCTCCATATGCTGGTGCAACTTCCTTTTCTGTAGGATACATTTCCCCCTACACGTGGCATCTCAAATTCGACCACCTACTGTTGCAGAAAATTTGTCGCCTCATACCTGACATCTCCATCAAGTATAGTTTCCAATGTAAGTCATGTGAACTTGGAAAGTATCATCGGTCCAGCTTTCCAAGTCATCAAGGTCAGAGTAGTCATGTCTTGTTTGATTTATTTCATCTAGATATGTGGGGGTCAAGTCGTGTACCTGATCATTAGGGACGCATGTATTATCTCATTTTTGTTGATGATTTTTCCAGACTATCCTGAATCTTTCTTTGAAGCAAAAGTCTGAGGCGAGTATTATTATTCAAAATTTTTGGTTGAAATAAAAAATATTTACTTTGTCTCAATAAAATACATTTATTCGGATAATGCGCTTGAGTTTTGTACTACCCATTTGTCATAATTTTTTAGCTCACATGGCATCATTCATCAGACCTATTGTCCTTGTACGTCTCAACAGAATGGTGCGGCAGAATGCAACCATCGACATTTTCTAGATATCAACAGGGCTCTCCTCATACAGAGCCGGGCTCCACATTCTTTTTGGCAAGATCCTAAATGTCGGTTTCGGTCATCATTTCGGTAATTACCAAACAGAATTTCGATGGAATTTCGATCGGAATTTCGGTCATTTCGGTCATTTTTTTGTACTAGGACCCCCATATTTCGGTCATTTCGGTCAAATTTCGATTTCGACTGGATATCGATATTCGACAGAAATTCGATCGAATCTCGCTGAAATTTGAGACCATGCTTTTTGGGTTGATGCTATGATGACAACTTGTTATCTCATAAATCGGATGCCCTTAACAATCTTAGGTGAAAAGGTATTATTTGCTCTTGCTTTTCCTGATAAAGACCCCTTCTCTCTTATCCCACGAGTGTTTTGGTGTGTGGCATTTGTCCATATCCTACGGCATGGTCATGACACACTCGCTCCTCAAGCTATCAAATGTATGTTTGTTGGTTATTCTCGCACTCAGAAGGGTTATAGGTGTTTTAATCCCATACAAGGACAGTACCATGTCAGTGCTAACGTCACCTTCTTTGAATCCATCATGTACTACTCTCCTACATGTGATAGGATGAGTTCCTCTGAATATGAGGATGTTGTTATTCTCCCACCACCTCCACCTACATATATACGTCAGCCTACACTCCTTGTTCCAATGCCTTCCCCAATATCCGGCATGCCCCAGGTAAATTCTGAAAACTTGGTTCTGACTGATGGAACTAGTGGTGTGCATGATGTACATGATGAGCATGCAGATATACAGGTTGAGACAAAAACACCATCATAGAATGATTTAGGATGGTCTATTGCCTTGCAGAGAGGCAAATGTTCTTGTACACGATATCTAATGGCAGGTCATGTGTCTCTGGAGCGGTTTTCATCAGACTTCCAGAAATTTATTGTGGTATTATCTGATGTTGAGATCCCACACACATATTAGGAGGCACTCAAAGTGAGCGAATGACGTACGACCATGGAAGCAGAGATGACTGCTTTACAGTCTCGTGGCACGTGGAGTATTGTTACAACTCCTGCAGACGTGTATGTTGTAGAATGCTAGTAACTGTTCATTGTGAAGCATCGAGCAAATGGCAACATTGATCGCTATAAGGCACGACTCGTAGCTCCTGGGTTCACCCATACCTAAGGGGTGATATCAGGACACTTTCTCTCCAGTAGCTTGGCACTCCACTCTTTGGGTTCTCTCTGTCACTGTCACACAGGTAGCCTCTGTACCAGCTTGATGTGACAAATACCTTCCTCTATGATGATCATCATGAGGAAGTCTACATGCAGCAAGCCACCTAGGTTCGCTACTAAAGGAAAGTCTCAGAAGGTGTGCAAACTTCATAAGGCAATCTATGGCCATAAGCAGAGTCTGGGAACATGGTTTCAGAAGCTCTCAGATGTGATATAACATAAGGGGTTTGTGAGATCCATTGCAGATCACCCCTAGTTTGTTCAGAGGTCCTAGAAGGGCATCGCTGTTATATCAGTATACGATGATGGCATCATAGTTGCAGGGTACAATGCACAGGGGATTCAAGCAGCTATGGCTTTCCTATTTCGCGGTTTGTGACCAAGGACCTTGGCAGTGTATGCTACTTCCTTGGATCGGAGTTCGCCAAGAACTAGTGAGGTCTTGTGATGACCCATAGGAAGTATGTTACAGATCTATCAGAGACATGTGTGACGGAATGCAAAGGCAACCACTGCTCCCATGGACCTGAGCATGAAGTTCTATGATGATGACACTGATGAGGTCGACAAGAGGAGATACAAGAAGTTAGTTGGGAAGCTACTATATGTGACCATCACCAGGCCAGACATATCCTTTACAGTAAGCAAAGTGAATCAATTTATGGAGGAATCAAGACAACCTCATATGGATGCAGTCCATATAATTTTGAGGTATCTGAAGACCTCACATGGCACTAGTCTTTTGTTTAGCAGATGCACATCCCTTGCTGTTACAGCTTGTGCAGATGCAAAGTACACATGATGTCCGAAGGATAGGAAGTCAACTTCCGAGTTTGCAGTATTTGTAGGGAATTCTTTAGTATCATGGAAGAGCAAGAAACAGACAATTGTTGCCCGATCGAGTTCTGAATGAAAGTATAGAGCTATGACACAAGGCAACACAGAAATGATGTGGGTTAGATCGGTTCTGACTGACCTATCCATTGAGGTGCCTCTTCCTATGCACCTCCAATGTGACAATCGAGCCGCACTGTTCATTGCCAACAATCCAATCTTCCATGAGCGAACCAAGCATATCAAGGTATACTGCCACTACACTCGAGATATGATCTCGAAGGGTCTCATTTCAACATCCAATGTGGGTTCTAGCGAGCAGACGACAGTCGTGCTCATCAATGCTCTAGCCAGATTACCCTTTCAGAGATGTTGTTCCAAGTTGAGCCTGATCGACATCTATGCTCCATCTTGAGGGGGGGGGTGTTGAAGAGTTTTATGTTATGTCATTGTCTTACAATTATTTATTTTTTTGTCCGCAATATGTAAGTTACCTATTAGGGTTTCTCTCTTCTATATGCGAGAATTCTTGCGCTCTATGAAGAAACAAGTATTCTCTTCCACACCTATCAACATGGTTTAAAATATCGTCGATATATCGGTATCGACGAGATGTGGGTACCGATATATATATATATATATATATATATATCTTTTTCTAGGATATCGATAGATATTTTGCGAGATATCAACGGTATATAGCCATATCAAACCATATCGCTAAAAATAATTGGTTTCGGTACAAAATTTCTCGGATACGTTGTTATTTTGTTCGTGTATGTATGTGTATGTGTGTGTGTGTATATATGTATATATATAAATGATATTACCCTTGCAGCGAGACCCATGTCTGGTAGTGTATGGTCTAACAGGGGGTACATACGACGATTCTTCAATTGGTGGACTTCACCGCCTTTGGTAATAAAGATGAAACAAGTCTAATGATGATCAAGTTAGAATCACAGGTCCATAAAGTATCTCAGTAGACAACTATCAACATTAACAACCAGTCATATGTGTGATATAATGTGTATTAATATGCTAAATACACCTCATCCTTGCATATAAATGTGTATTTGTATGTTATTTATTGTTTTGATAACTAGGATGATCTTAATTTGTGAAAAAAATTCTCGTCATTTTCGAGATTTCCACCGATATCTATATATATTCTGATATATCCTCAATGTATTCTTTTTCTGGCGGAGCGTTACAATATCGATATCGATATTTTGAACCTTGTCTACCTATACTCCATTAACACTATAAGATCCTCCACCCTCTAGTCTATAAGAACAGAACGAAACATCAAGAAAAAATAGCCCATGTCCCACGTCTTTGTCACAAAAAGGGTCAAGTGCCAAACAAACAAATGAGAGACCCTCCTACTAAGAACCACATCCTCCGTCCGTCACCACACAAAAAACAAATCCGACAACCAACTCCCAATACCGGCCGCATCATAAAATTAAGAGGATACTCCTTGAATCTTCCGAGCTAGAGTGCAGAGTCAGTTGTCACTATATCCCCAAAGGCGTGTGTGCCGTTGATCCACTAAAATAAGAGTGCCTTGTTCATATATGTTGCTTTTTTTGTTCATACTAAGACATCCATTTTCAGGATATCTCTTCCCTCCCCAACATTTGCGGTGCTATAGATACCTCCCCCATAAAGCTGAAGCGCACTCCTACCAATGCCGACGAGCCTGATGCTTACATTTGCCAATATGGTTTCCCTGCTGTGCTTCTCCAAGTTGTTGCTGACCACCGCAAGATTTTCTGGGATGTCTGCATAAAAGCTCCCGGTTCTGTTGATGACGCCTCTCACTTTCGGGACAGCCACCTCCATTCCCGCTTCAACTCGGGCGAGATTATGCGTGATGCTGTAGTGACCGTGCAGGGTCATCATGTGCGCCCTTACATTGTTGGGGATTGGGCATTACCTTTATTCCCATATCTGATGACGCCGTTTACTCCTGATGGATCTGGAAATCATTCCCAGAACACATATGATGCGGCCGTGATGAGAGCCCGGGCAGCATCAGTGGAGCCAGCCATTCGACTGTTGAAAGGGAGATGGAAGATACTGAGAGAGCTAAATGTGGGCATAGACCATGCTGCACAGACAGTGGTGGCATGCTGTGTGCTGCATAATATGTGCCAAATTGCAGGAGAGCCGGAGGACGAAAGGGCATATGGTTGGCAAGAACCAAAAGAGAGTGCACCTCCTGCTAGACATTTGGACAGTGAATATTCTTCTCAATGTTCTGGGGAGTCATTGAGGAATGCACTGTCACGTGACTTAGCTGAGAGGCAACAAAGGCACTCAACCAGTGGAAGAGGGAGATAGTTTTGTCCTGGCATTCTCAAGGTAATGGGTTCTTTGCGTAATTTCCTTATCTTTTTTTGTACAGTTTTTTTATAATTCACGCTCATTTCCTTATCTTTGTTTGTACAGTTTTTTTTCTAATTCACGCCGTCCTTTCGTAAGTAAAAAGTTGGCTTTATTGCATCATTATCTTTTAATGGTCCACATTACTTGTAATTTCTGTTTTCTTAGTTTTTGGGAAGCAAAAAAATTTATCATTTTACTCAAAATTGGATATAGGTAGTAATTTGTTCTGCTGTTTTGTGGAACTATGCCGGCCATGCCAGAAGATTTACACGGTTTGTTTAGGAGTCATCTATTGTTTCATCATAAAATCTCGCTGAAATAAGAAGGTTGTGTTGACGTCACTGTCCTAATTGTTCATAAAATTAATTAGATCTGCATGGATTCATTATAACACACTGAAGATTACAAATGATTTGCCCTGATAAAGTATTTTGCCGGAATAAAGTGGAAATCATTGTTCATTTCTCTATGACATGATGTTGCGAAATGCATGAGGTACATTTAGCTTGTTTCATGTGTCTTTTTGAGATACAAGCTTCGAGGCGGTTGATATATTAGCCTATCGTTTAAATGAACCTCTTCTCCCTTACCATGTCAAGTCTTTGTGAAATATAATAATAAACTATATACATATGAAATAAGTAATCAATTAAGCATCATACCCTTCTATTATAGGGTCTCGAAAAAGATATTATTTTGAACTAATATAATCATGACTCTATCAACTGTGTAAGAGATAATGATATAAGTAGACAGTGAAATGCAACTAAAACTGATAAAAGTAACAAATAAAATTATAAGCTAGTTTCCAACAAATATAATCAATTAACTAAGCTAGATTATCAAATTCTCATATATAGTTTTATCTGGTAATTCATAATTGAACCATATATATATATATATATATATATATATATATATATATGGGAAAAAGGAGCCTACCTCGGCTGGTGCAGGTAACTCCCTACACTCGGCCTAATTTTTCATTATTTTTTGATTTTTTTGAAATGAAACCTTGGGAGATTTAGATCACTATGTATCACCATGTTGTCATTCCAATTTCAACTTAATTCGAGACTTCTATCATCTCCATCAAGACTAACAAATTTTAACGGTCTCAGAATTGCTGAAATCGACCATGTCTAGATGAATGTGTTAGGAATGTTTGTTTTGCATGAAACTTTAAACACATATTCCCCTTAACATATTAAGTAAATCCCCCCAACTTTTAATCAAAAAAATAATCGAAAAATGGGGGTGGGTGCAGGGAGTTTCCTACACCCCAGGGTGCAGGCTCCCTGCCCCCTATATATATACGGGAAAAGGGATCCTAAACCCAGGTGTAGGTAACTTTCCTACACCCACCCTTTTTTCTCTTAATTTTTTTAATTTTTTTTTGAAATGGATCCTTGGGGAATTTAGATCATTATTTGTCACCATCGTGTCATTCAAATTTCAACTTATTTTGAGATTTTTAACTTATCCATCAAGACAGTCAAATTTTAACGGTCTCAGATTTGTTGAAATCAACCCTGTCTGATGGACATGTTAGGAACATTTGTTTTAACGCGAAATTTGAAACACATATTCTACTTAATATTATAAGTAAATCCTTCAAGGATCCATATCAAAAAATAAAAAAATTGACAGAAAAAGAGGTGGGTGTAGGAAAGTTACCTATACCTGGGTTTAGGATTCCCAATCCCTATATATATATGGGGTTGGGGAGCATGTACCCAGGTGCATGTAATTTTACGTACACCGGGGCTTATATATTCCACATTTTTTTATTTTTTGGAAAATATCACCATGTATATTCATTTATATATCCCTCCATTATGCTATTCGAATTTCATCAGGATCAGAGACTCATATACCCTCCATCTAGAACATCTCGATTACAACAATTCCAAGACCATTAGAATTATCTGTTCTAGATGGAAGGCATGGGAGTCTCTGTTTCTGACGAAATTCGAATGGCATATAGGAGGGATATATGGATGCTTGTACATGGTGATACTTTCCAAAAAAGTAAAATAACGTGGAAGATATACACCTCGGAGCATATAAAATTACATGCACCTTGGTGCATACTCCCCAACCCCTATATATATATAGCTGTGTATATGTTGTGTGTGTGTGCGCGTATTATTCATCCGTATATGTAGGTTGACTTCGGTAGAATGCAAATTTTTATGTTAGTTCTGTGATATTTTTAATAAAAGAGAGGGTGATTAGCGCCGGAAGGTGCTCACTGAAGTTGAAATTTAATTAATCCCCGCAAAGCAAGAATTACATGTTTGATGCCCCATAGTTCAAAAGAGAAGGTAGATGTGCCTCCACATGTTGTACATAAAACAACTCATCTCTAAAAACCAATGCATTTCTAGCCAGTCTGATGTCCCATATGATCGTCATAGAATCATTTCTTGTCAACGTTTCCATTACATTGGGTGGCTGTCTTCTCGATGCAGCACCATTTTTCCCTTGGAAAACCATTTTCTGTGCAAGAATTTGGTTGGACCTTGCTTCAATCTTGTTTAACAGTAGCTAATGCACCAGGATGTCCATCAATTACCTTTTATCTTGCAATTCTGTGTCCTTTATGCATGGGCTAACATCTTGTCGATTCCCTTTTCTTCTCCTTGTTAATGATCCACTAGTCATTTTATCATGCTAGACAAACAGACCGGAGACCACTCGTGTAAGCACCATATAGTGGAGATGATGAGGCTGAAGGGGTGAGGAGATTCAGTCTCTCCCCCACCTTAATTATCATTTGCAGCAATCTGCCAATGAGGATAGATGTCACCAATGCCTATACACGTAAAACACACTTCTAAGGTAAAATGTTTTCCATTGGAGAAACCAACGGAGAACCCATTAATTGCGGTTGGAATTCAGGGATCACATCAAGCTATTTAAAAGTTTAAGAATCACATTGAATTTGAGGGCAATAATCAATGATTTTTTGTGTAAATTAGTGAATTAAAATAGATGGTTATTTTTTTACTCCTGCAAATGTTTTAGGAGTACTTGAATTCACGGTGTTTAATGTGATCTCAAATCTTCCCGTTGAACATTTTTTGCAAATTGATATCTGTTTTTTGTGTGTTATGTAAGAGCATCTGTGGTTTATTGGACAAAAAAGTTTACTTGTTTTTAACTATGAATATTACTCGCTTGACATCACTTAGTTGGCCTTTTATTCCCTTTCAGTATGAACATCTGTTGATTTTTAGTCCTTCAGATGGATATCAGAACTGAACCAATGTTGTTTGTGCATCCAGGTCTAGTCCTGCTGCCCGATGAGAATCTGGAATCAAATTTAAGCACAGAGGAGCTGGCACGACAAATGCTATCATCAAGTTGATGTGAGATGTTTCCTGGAAGTGATAGGCTAACCATGGCATGTTGTGTATATTGTGTTCATTTAACCTAAGTTATTGAAAACCTGCAACTTCCTTCTAACCTTCCAGGGCTTGGTTGGTGGCTATGTAAAGGTGGCAACTGGAACAGATGAGTTCCCTTTAGTTAATGTAACGTATTCACTATTTCTAGACATCTGTTATGTAATATCAACATGGATATTCATCTGGTTCTGCCCGAGATTGGGATTTTCCTGGATAGAACTTGTGCCTGGATCCTCCCAACTTATCCCTCCATCCGATCAGATGTATCTAACAGGCATGTTTGGGTAGCTCGTTGGTATTTGGAATTTTCTTTAACTTATGCTATCTATTTCATATTGGAGAGAACTGAAATGAGGTTGCACCTTTTATTATTTCAACAAAGTTTTATCTGAAAGTTTCGTCTGCACAGATGCTGGACTTTACATGAATGTTATATATGGTATTTATATACACACATTCTTTGTTTTTGCATGTCAGGAAATTCAAGGTTTGAGTGGCGATATCCGTGCAAAATGAAACAGGGTATCATTCTCCTACTTTCTAAATATTGAGTATATCTTAATTTTTTGATGGAATTTGATGTGTGCTAGCTACATCTGCTTGAAATTAGTTCATATGTAGCTAAGCCTGTTGTACTTCTCAATGGGAGGATATCGTGCAACTAGGTGAAGATATACGTATGCGCATCTTAAGGGAAAGGTATAGTGCGGATAAGGAACATTTATAGAGAAGGATGGAGCTGCAACAATACTAGGTTATACTTGACTGCAACTTTTCATCTGCTTTCTGGGTTACAGGAAATTGTTTCACCTGCTAAGTTAGTATTCCTCTGTGGGTCGTTGTTTAGATTTTGATAAAAATACCACGTCGTTGGTAGAGGTTGATTTTAAGCGATTAAACATTTCATTGAAGGGACAAACTTTCGTAGGTTTTACAATGACATCTTAAGCCTTCTTTTATACAGGAAGGATGTTAAATAAATCAGGATTATAACCATCAATGAAGTTAAGATGGTGATGATGAGTTAGACGTTTAAGAGGAAAGGTCTTCCCTAGGTGTTCAAAATAATCGGGTTAAACGGGTACCTGAGCCATCCTGATTATTTCGATCTTAAGTTCACAAATACTCGTGAAAGATGTTCAAGTCGGGGGTACCCATGAGCAGCGGGCTTCCACTAGCTAAATTGGAATTAATTTAATTCCACAAAACATGCTACTTTGGCACCATGCGTTGCGCCCCTGGACAAATAACAAAATAAATAACGTAGCTGATCTTTGATGGTAGCAAAGTCAATATATCAAGATACATATACTAATACTCTCTTAAGATCAGAAACTTCTTACCAAATATTAGAACACTCAAATCCTTCGTTGAAGGTTGCATATGTTGGGAATCATGCGCACCCCATCATTTCATGTTCGATCAATAGCAAAGCAAGGAGCTCCATCTGACAGAAATAAGAAACGATAAGAGATTAGAATGTGAAAATAACCAAAATGAAAAAAAAAACAATTGCACATTACAACCACATGAACTATAACTCAAAAAAATTGGCGGCAATAAAAGTACAAGCAATTTTTACACCATGTTCATTTTGCTTTTTGTTTATAAATTTGAGAAATGGTATAGCTTACGTATGGGAGGAAATTAATAATATTTAATATTAGAATTGAAAATAATTGAATTTAAGATTTTGATTCTCTAGATAGAAGATACGTATAATAGCTCAAATGTTGGAATTCAAGGAACAAGTCACAGAAATTATATGATTACTTATAGATTTTACAGTCATTAATATCCATTTATATTTTTTAATTGTCAAATTTGTAATTTCCGATCGCAGTTTTCACTACAAATGACCATATAAAACTAATGATACACAGTGTAAAAATTAGACATAATGAAGTTAAAATATTGCTGTTCATATCTCATATATTTAATTAGACATTATAAATTAGCACGTATATAAAATAACATTAACGTCGTACACCTCTGATCGGCATCTTTGCCCTTTCTCTATTTAAAGTTTTTTTATTATCACATGATTTTTTTCAATAAAAATGTACTTCTCATGTTTGTAAATGCATCCATGCAAGTGGATATTCAAAAGTGTACTAAATTACAATAGGTTCAGCAGAAAATATGACATTGTATATATACATGTACACTTCTATAGTAAGGTCATGTTCGTTTGAAGAATAAGCGATGGAATAAGGGATCAATTTCTCGTTCAGTGAATACATATTTTCGGTCAGAGGAGGCATGCATGTATCGTAACAACTGAAGATATAGATTTTTGTTATCCCAATCTCGCTAAGTCAACTTTTTGTCCTAGCTCCTTCAACACTTCCGAATCTCTATTCATATGTAGAGGACCTGCATCAAGAGGTCATTCAGATATAAGCCTTTGGAATAAGGATTCCAATCTCCTTCTCAAGATGGATATCTTTTCTTGATAATTACTTGACGGTGTGATTGAGTCCTCAATCTAACCATTTAAAATTCAACCATACACCAGCCTTTGTTATTCAACCTTTGGATCAACAGCTGTATTGATGACCATGGTGCAAAACCCTGATTGTATGAATGGACCTATTATATTCAATTCCTCTTTATTTCATATTAAGAAGTGATTTGCAATAATTTTTTGGTGAAGAAGGTTTGAAGATAGCAAAAAAATAGGAAGAAGACAGAAGCAATCAGAGGAAGGAGAAGAAGGGATATGGTACCTACCTGGAGGTCACTTGGGAGTTGGATTAGTGATAACTGGACGCCGATCCGCACATCAGAGTGGCAATGACAAGCAACTCTGAAGTGTGGTGAGCTTCAAGAAGGACTCGCATCATGGAGTTGTAGCTCCTTGGATCTCGCCCAAAGTGTGATCAACCATCGTGGCCTCGAGAGATCTTCCTCTTTCTATCACAAAGAAGAAGGTCAGAGATCGGTGGTTTGATCCTCTTTGTGGAAAATGGTATGCGATTAGGAAGGATGTACTTACGGTTGGAGCTCGATCATTGAGATTGGACGAGGCTAAAGCATGGTTGAGATTGCAACAATCATTGGAATTGGTCAGAGAAGGTGGAGGTAGTTGTAAATCTTTGAACTTGGCATATCTCGGATCCTATATAATAAGATCCGCTCGTCAAGAGAAAACCAGCAAAATTTGTTTCGTGTGAATAGGACTTCGTTTGGAATTGTTATGATTTTCGGAAGAAAGAGGAGTAAGGAAGGCTAAGATGTCATTAACCCATAATGAATGTCATTAAGACTAATCAAACATGATTAAAGAAACTAATGATGGATTGAAAACCGCTAATGATCATTAGCAAACACTAATCAATAGTTAGCAAAAGATAAGCGTAAATCGCGAAAGTTAAATCGCGATTAGTGAAAGTTAATCATGATTAGTGTTAATTAAGCATCATTAGCGAGTCTAGAATCCTCTAGAATGTTCTAACTTAAGCCTCAAGTTTGGGATAAGTTTTGGCTAAAACCATGGGCCAAAACCATGGGCCGCTAAACCATGGTTAAGGTTTAAACCATGGTTTTCTAACCATGGTTAGTGGTTTTAGGGAGCCTATAAATAGACCCCCTACCCATTCATTCTCTACGACTTCCACTACCACCACCACCCCAAGGGCTAGGGTCGAGAGGTCGGGAGGAGGAGTGGGAGGCGAGGGAGGAGCGCTAGCAAAGCGCTGCCGGGAGAACGAGGAGGAGAAAGGTACGATCCTCTCTTAGTTTGCTTCGTAAGCTAGGCTTTCAATTCATCCTCTTGTTCTTCCAAAGTTTGCTCTTGATTCATCTTTCTTTCCGATTCGTTTTTCTATTGTGGTTCGAGGAGAAATCTGTGTAACACCCTACTTAGGTGCTGGCGGCTATGCACGTCAGTGACCCTGTGATTTGTTACACGTTCACTCATCTAAGATGCGTGGTGTCTACCGATTCTCCATCGTTTATGTTTCTATTCTTTCTATTATGCTTTTATAATTATTTTGATGGAGAAATCTATGTAATACCCTACTTAGGTGCGAGCGGCTATACACGTCAGTGACCCTGTGATTCGTCACACGTTCACTCACCTAAGATGCGTGGTGTATATCGATTCTTCATCTCTTGTTGTTTGAGTATATTCTTTTAGTTTAGTTGTTATTTTCCTCTCGATTGATTTTATAGAGGAAACTCTTTTCATTTTTATTTTGAAATATGTTCCGATATAAGAGGAAACTCTGTTGAAATTTTCCGAGAAATATGTCCCGATATAAGGGGAAACTCTGCCGAAATTTTAAGAGAAAATATGTTCTTGGTGTTATTCGTGTTCTTCGTGTTCTTCGCGTTATTCGCGTTCTTCGTTCGTTCTTCTCGTTCTTGACACGTTCTTAGCGTTTTTTATACAAAAATGAAATTCGATCTTGTCAGGAGACGTAAAATAGCCTTTCTAAAAACGGAACACGATAAAGCCTTGCATACACGAGAGAGAGCTCGATTAGGTAACGAAATCCTTCCTTTTGCTGTTGGGTTAGTTGCTATTTTTAATTAACCATCATAAAAAAATAAAAAAATAACATTTTTTATTTCAAACAAATAAAGTGACGAAAATTCAAAAATATAAATAGTTTTGTAAATAGTTGTATCTCTTTTACTTTATCTCATGTCATCTCTTCCACCAAAAAATTCAAAAATTAATTTCAATTTTCATCTCTCATCTCCTTATCCAAAAAAATCAAAAATCAAATTTCATTCCATCTTTTCTGTTTATATGACTCCTTCTCCCTCATTCCAAGTTGATCAATCCTTAGAGAGAGGAACCCGATCTCCGAGAGAAAATTTCGTCCAGGAAGTTTCCTAGTCTCCAAGTCGTCTGGTGACAGCGAGTCGGCCTTGTCGAGGCAATCACAGTCATTTTCCGCTCCTAAGGTGAGATCCATATTTTTCTTCATACTTTTACCTTAGTTTAATCGTAGTTTAGTTCATCGCATTTTTTATCATCATTTTTATTTTTCTTGATCTTAAAAAATTTTCATCACGATTTTGATCCACTCCGACTCGATTTTTCATCTCACTTTCTTGATCTCCACGCCTTCTATTTCTATCATCCACGATCTCTCAACTCCGGCCATGTACGGTGGTCGGAGATCGGATTCGAATCCCTCATCTCCGATGAATCTCCGTTCATTTTTTTCGATTTGTAAATAAATAAATAAATAAAATTGTTTCGCTTTCTCTAACGTTTGTTTTGCAGGGTCATAAAAAAATAAAAATATATATCTTTTTAAGTTCTATTTTTTCGGATTTACAAAAAAATAAAAAAGGTTTTCATTTTATTTTATTTCTGTTTACATCACAAAAAAATAAAAAAATCTACAAAAAAATGAAAAAAAGGGACGGCTGCCCCCAGGTGCCGCCGCCCCTCCTCCTGGTTGCACCCCTCCGTCACCCTCCGCTCGCTCCGCTGCCTGCGTCGCTCTCCGCCGCACTGTGCAGCGGTGCGGTGCCCCGCACCAAGCACCACCGGCACCGCCCTTCTACAGCAGCGCAGCACTGCCAACAGCCCGACCACGGTGGCAGCGTCGCTCCCACAGCCCGCCGAACCCCCGCTCCGCGTATCTGGTCCACGCGCCGAGCGCCCCTCCGCCCTTTGAAGCATCCGGTGGCCCAGCCTCCTGCAGTGCGTATGTCCAGACCGGCAACCGCCCGCGCGCCTCCGCCTTGGGAAGAAGAAGAGTTGCGGCGGCATCACTGCTCCCTCCACCTCTTGAACAAGATACGAAGAATGCCATAGGGGTATAATAAAAAATTGGAGAAACTGTGCTTCATCCCTCTTAAGTTTCAACAATTGCAAAAAGACCCTCCCCTCCAGAGAAGCACATGCAAGGGATGCTCTTTATTGGGTAAATTTCATTTTTTAGCCAGAACATTTATTTTTATTAATTATTTGATGTAAAAACATTGAATCTTTGCATTTCAGTCCCTGTACTTAGACTCTTTAATTCGCATGAATTCTCTATTGGAATAAACGTTTTTGTTAGTCCAAAAATTCTCAAAAAAAACTTAGACTCTTGTAGTGTGCATCTTCATTGCATAAAAATTTCATTTCAATTTGTCATCATTTATTATTATTAAAAAATAAAAAACATGTCATTTTTCCCTGTTTGAAATTCCAAACTTCATAAAAATTCAAATATTGTTCCAAAATTTCAAAAAAATTAGAGTAGTTGTATTTCATTGTCTTTTAATTTCTGACTAATTTTTACATATTAATTATTTATAAAATCCAAAAGAAATTGAAAACATCAAAAATCTTATAAAAATCACAGAAAATTCTATAAAAATCCAAAAATTTTGATTTCAGTTCCTGTTTGTAGATAATTGCTTCTAGTTTGTCTTAAAATAATTATTAAGACTTTTGGGCTTAAAATATTTTTAAGTTGCAAATTACTCCAGGTTGTGCACATTTTCATATTTTTTTCACTGATTGATTTTTAGAAAAATACAAAAACATCTGAAAATTCCATAAAAATTCTCAAAAACATTTCAAAACTTTTAAAACCTAAAAATATTTTCTCTGGATTTTTTTGAACATTTTTGATAAACTGAAAAATTACAAAAAAAAGAGTTGGTGTGCATATTTTTTGTATTTGTGCATATTGTTCATTTCTTAAAATAAAAAAATGAAAAAAAAAATAAAAAAATCACAAAAACCAAGGATAGTTGTCCTTTGAGATTCATGTTTTCTTTTAATTAGTTTTTGATTAATTGAATAACCCTCGGGAATTGTAGCCTCCCTGAGTTCGACCCTGTCCACTATACAGGTTAATAGGTAGTAAAAATAAAAAAAATATTTTTTTATTGTCACGGGATTTTGGGGAACAACAACAACTAATTTACCATCACAATTTATCCGTCTCCGAGATTTCGTGCGCAACAAAATGGCACCGTTGCCCGGGAGGCATGGCGAGGGTAGTTAGGTTTCTCTTTTGACCTGCTACTCTTGGTTGTAAATATCTGTTTATAATTTACCACATTATTCCATTATTCATATCCACTGCATTCATTTCATCATTTGATAATTGTGTTTCTAACATATTCTCTTTTCTTTTTCTTGCGAGGGCTCGCGAAGCAAAGGAGGCGATCTTAGGAGAGCCGAAGCATCCTAGTGACGTGGAGGCGGCTTGATTCTTCACCAAGATACAGGATAATGTGAGAAGAGGAGAAGAAGAATTGAAAGAGACGAAAAAAACAGAGATTTTTTCTAGCATTTGAACTTTGTAAAGCGGAAATTCATTTGTTGCGGGGTCTGTTTCGCCAAGTGCCGGTGCACTTGGGGGACCTCACCGGTTTTGTTTTTATCGCCTTTATTATTCTTTGTTTTTCGCGGATTTCTTGAGCCACCTATTGATTGCTTTAATTAATTTGCTTGAGCCAGGTAATTAATTAGGTCCAAACACCCTAAAAAAGAATTTTTGTGCCTATAGAGTGGAGCGTAATTTGGACTTAGTCAAATTAACTTGTTCTTGCCCGTTAATAGAAGTTATCATTTAGGACGGTTCACTTGCATCATATAGGTTAGTTTATTTTTTTGCATTTAAATTATGTGCGGATCACTTGCATGTAGAGTGTTGGCGACAAGGTACGTATCTCAAACCCCTGCATGCATCATCGTTTTTAATCGTGCATTGGCATTTCCGATCTCCTTCATTGTTTTCACTCACATAAGTTAAAAGGGAAATTGGACACTCGGTAGACGATTCTTTGAAAATATACCTAAAACCAAGTGATAACTGCCTAAAATTTAGGACTGCTAAATAAAACTCGACCCTAAAATAAACATAAGGAAAAATCATTGCTTTGGAGAGAGTAACCCCCTCATTGTATTCGTTTTAACTTTCTCGCGTACACACTAAGGTTAGTGCCCAAATCCCATAATTCAACCTAAGTGTTTGTACAACTTTGTGATTATCACCTAATGATGAGCGAATCCGACGGACTAAGGTAAAGGTGTCACTACGGTCGTTGTGACCTCAATCACTCGGGACTCAGAGCTCAACAAGAAACAAAAAATCGGACCACCAAATAAAGATAGAAATAGGAGAAAACCAAATAGCAGTCCTATTTATGGGATTGACCTGGTATAGCTCCCAAGGTCGAACTCGAGGAGCACGACATGGCCTTGCGGCCAACGAAGTAGTCTAAAATAAAGAAAATATAAACAAAATTTTTTGATGGATTTTAATATTTTTATAATTTTTTTGGATTTTTAAATAAGAAAGAAAATAAGAAAACAATATAAACAAGCAACTTCAAGCAATTATTTAAAGGCCCAAAATTAATCCAAAAATTCAACAAAAATATTTTTAGGTTTTATGGATTTTTTACTGTTTTTGGTGAATTTTTGAGGATTTTATAATTTTTGTAGAATTTTCTAAACATGAAAGAAGGCAAAAATAATGGAAAACTGTCCAGTCAGGCTTGGAGGACCAAAATAAAATATAAAATGGTCCTGTCAAAGCCTGAAGGTATTTTTCATGAGAAGTATAAATAATAAGGAAAATTCAGGAAAAGAGTTTATTATTTTTGGAATTTTCTACTATTTTTTTGAATTTTTATGAGTTTTAAGGGGCTTTCCTATTTTTAGGGTTTTTATATATCCAAAAATGGCCAAAAATGCACAGAAAATAAAGGACACAAAAATTAACAACTCCTTTTTTTAAAATTTTTTGAAAGAGTTTTAATATTTTTCTGGGATTTTATAATCTGAACAGACAGAAAAACAAGGGTTTTTGAATTTTTAAAAATAGTAAAACGACTCAAAAATGTACCCAAAAATTAGGGGAAATTTTACACAGTGGCAGGAGCCACATATCCAATTTTCACAAAATTTGGGTTGAATTTGATATTTTATTTAAATCCAACAAAAGGCCACAGTGCACAGGGACCTAAATACAAGGAAAATAAGTTCCAAGTGCTGAAATGTAACAAAATCACGAAACTGGGGGTCCTTGTGCAAAATCTCCAATATCGCACGTGCGAAGCACGTGTACTGGGCACGGAAGGACCAATATGCAATAAAAATACTTCCCCGACCTTTATTAGCAACAGGTGCTAAAAGTCCAGGGGCTAATTTGCAAAAAAACCCACGATATTCAACACATGTCAAATTAAACCATTCACAGGGGCATAACTGCAAATATCGAAAACTAAATTTCTTTCATTAACACCCAGAATCTACAAGCACATACAATGCAAATATCCCAGAAAATCACGTGTCGATGCACGTGTTCCACGTAGACAGGGGTATAAATGAAAATAAAACAAGCACGAGGTCCTTAATGCAAAATATCTGGAATAAAAAGAACTGGACTAACTAATTACAGGACTAGAACGTAAATGACAAAGCGAGAGGGGCCTAAGAGTAATTTACCCCTATTTATTATCTGAGGGATGGAGGCGCGCCACGTGGCTGATCTGGCGGTCGGGATGCGTTGCGCCTCAACAAAGGGCCTCGGCTCAGATCGGACGGTGGAGGGCTCGCCACGTGGAGGATCAGATGGCTATTGGGTGCTGTGGCTAACCCTTCATCCGGACGGATGGTCCAGATCCAGCCTCAGATGATCGAATGGTGGCTGCTGCTCCTCAAATGGACGACGTGGATCACAACTGGAGCGGCGAGGCTGGATGGACAGCTGGGGAAGGTCCTCCAAGAACAGGTGGCTAGCGAACTTCGCCGGTCCAGAACTCACGCGGTGGACCTCCTCTGCTGATGATATGCCCAAGAGCTTCGTCTCGATGGTCCGCAGCTGAAGCGCCTCTCCGATGAAGTCGGGAAACTCCGAGGAGCTTCGACGACGACGGTAGCTGGGAGTAGCTGTGCTGAACGCGAAGATCCTCATATGGGCCTCATCTCGATCTACAAAACCCACAGACAAACTCCTGGGTCGAGGGCAAAGTACCTCGACCCGGTTAGAGGTGAGATGCATGGTCGGTGCGTCGGGGCGACGAATCTCCGGCGATGCGACGACGAAGGGGATCGACTCCCAGTTCCGGGGCGAACTGGGTTGGATGGATGGGCGTAGAACGTGGAGCAGGATATGGCGATGATGATAGTCGATTCAGATGATCGGAACGAAGGTCGAAATGGAACTAATCGATGGTCGACGGCGAAAGATGAATTTGGGCGTAACTGGAAATTAGAGAAAGATAGAAAGAATCAAGCTTACCGGATGGCTGAGGTCGACTGGGAATGAGCTCCTGGAGCTCCTGGTCTTTGCCTCGAGGGACGTCGAGGCTCAAGGCTCGAGCGCTGCTCCTGGGCGGCGCACGGTGGCGATAAGCGGCCGGATCAGTGGCTGGGACACCTCCTCCTCACTGCAACACGACCCGCGGCTAACTGTCACTCTAGGGAAGGTAGTGGAGATCCTGGTATGGGAAGGTGGAGCCAAAGATGGCATGAATCGTGCGGCAGAGCTGGAGATTTATAGTGCTAGGGATCCGAGAAGATGGGGTCGGGCATGGATATCGGAGCTCGGACCTCGAGGAGAAACCACCGGGCGTGGATCTCGGTTGATGAATCTCTAATCAGGACCCGGTGTTTTGAGATTTGGTGTTCGGATCAAGGCGCGATAAATGGGAGAAATCGGATCAAGCACCAGATCCGCGAGAGAAGGGTCCACGGGGGAGAGTTGACCGGGGGTCAACAATCTTCCGTGGACCAATAGGAATTCAGGGACTATTAAAGTTTTGATAATTCAATAAAAATAATAAATGAATTAATTCCAAAAAACTCAAAACATGAAAAATGTTTCTTTATTCTTAAATTATTTTTTAGTGATTTTTATTTATTTTTTTGAAATATAATTTAGGTATTTACAAAATATTATTATTATATACATGTATATACATATGTATTTTTATTTTTGATTTTTAATTATTTATTTTTATACGAATTATTCCAATTTTATATTTTATTTATTTATAAGATAAAATTTGGAATAAAGGGGTATTTTTATTTTATTTTTATTAATTATTTACAAGGGTTAAATAAATACTTTTATTTATATACATGTATGGTATATATACAATGTGGCTTTTGATTTTGATTTTTATTTATTTTCATTTTTGTTTTATTTTTGTGATTTTTATTTTATTTATTTACATTATGGAATAAGGAATATGTACAATTTTTTTGGAATTTTATTGATTTATTTACAAGGTGAAATAAATACATATGTGGTTTATATACACATGGTCTATGTACAAGGATGAAGGATTTTTAATTTATTTTTAATTTTCTTATTTTTATTTTAATTTAATATTTACAAATATATAAAAATAAATATAAACCCAAATTTATTTTGAATAAGAGGAAAATAATTTTTATTTTATTTACAGGTATTGTACAAATGTGAGCTTCCTTATCTCTCTCTACTTGGGTTTTTATGCGGTCAGGCCCATGCTGAGCCCTCCCTTGGGATTAGGTCGCTCAATATTTATTCTAAATATCTCCCTCTTTTTCTTTTATTTCTTTATTCTTTTATTTATGCACAAAAACATGCTAATAATGCATATTTACACAATGCGTGCTATTTGACAATTATTATTATTTACAAGAATATATATGTGTTTTGCATGGGTTTTGTAGCTAAAATAAAAGAATAAAGAGTGATGAATGGGTATTCATCACCCCCCTATACTTAAATTTGCTAGTCCCTTAGCAAACATTTATTTGAAAAAGAAGTGAAAAAGAAGAAAGAAAAAGAAAAAGAGGAGAAAAATGCATGGATCAATGCTGATTATTAACCTGGCCTTCCTTAAATCGAAATATGGAGCTCGATCAGATCTTTGGATTATTAATGTGTCGGAACCTTATTTGGACTTAAGCTTAAAACCTAACAGCCTCCAAGTTCCACCAATCTATGGGCAAGACTCCTCAATAAACCAGATCAGAACATGTCTACATACACAAACTCTAATGACCATGAATCTTTCCTTGTACGGTGTAAGTGATATGTAGCTCCCCACCTCAGAAGTAACAAAGAAACAACCTCCCCTAACCTGGTAACTCTAATGCCTCGGTCTACCAACTCTTTCCTCGAGAAGCGGGGTATTCCCTTCTAAGTTCAAGTGCAACTGGCTCAAGAAGAGGGGGAAGAAGAGAATGGACCATGGCCAGTGTAGCCATGTATCCTTGGGAGCTCTAACCAGTGTAGCTGAGTCTCCCGCTGCAAGCTTCATGAGATGGAACTTGTATACCATAAGCTTTTGCTTTATTTGCACTATATACACTCCGGTGGGGTTATTAAGTTTTCAATCCGACCCACCACTTTTTTGGAGTTCTTTTCTTTTTGCACATTTTTTTCATGTGCATCTGTACAACATATCTACATGGTGCAACATATATACAAGGAGTTTTTCCTCTTGAGCCAGTAGACTATCCCTCTTTTGAAGCTTTATTGCAACCCACGGCTTCTGTCTTTAGACTTCATAACCACCAGACTAAGTTGAGGTGCACTTCCTTCTCTAGAAGAAGAAGAGAGGTTCCGCTTAGAAGTACTACCCTCATATGCTACCCCAAGCCAAAGGAAACCGCCTCCTCACCACCTCATCCGTGGAGAGCTATGTGTAAAGTGCTAGTGCAAGTAAAGCCATTGTCTCTGAGAGTCATGCATGTGTTGTTAAGTGCTCTACTTAGGCTCATCAAGATGACATATGCTCATAGCCTAGTGGACTCAAAGAATTAAGTCACCATGGACCTGAAAAGCCTTAACCCTAAGCCCTATAAGGTTCCTCTTATTGTTAGGTGGATTAAGATCTTAATCAAGCTCCATTTGTCAATTTAATTCCAGGCTAGTTTAAATGTCAACTATAATCCAGGAAAAACTATACAAATATTTACAAATGTGCAAAATTTTTGAAAAATGTTTTGAAACCATGGATGTATGCATGAATGCAAGTTTTGCAAAATATTTACAAACATTTACATAAGGTTTTTGCAAACTTTTTTTTTCAAAACATTTTGGAAAAATTTTGTACTATATACATAATTTTGATATGCACATACTTACAATCTATTCACACCAAAAGTTTTTACAAATCTTTTTACAAAAATAATTTTGTACAATAGCTATGTATGTGCAATAAAAGAATGTTTATTTACAAGGAAGAAAATTTTTAAATTTTTATGGATTTTTGGGTTTTTAGCCATTTTTATTTATTAACACACTCACACAAAGTACAAGTTATGGCTAAAGTATATATGAAATATATACACACCCCCTATACTTAGCTCGAACGATGTCTTCAGAGTGATCAAGAGCGATGAAGAAGACATAACTCGTGCTTAGTATAGGGAAGTGAAAAGGAATGGCTATATACAGAGATGAATCAAATAATAGAATGAGGAGAACTCGGTATTTCCCCCTATACTTAGGATCAAGTAATCCTAAGTATAGCAAGCTGTACATGAAGGGAAATTCGAGTGAAGGATGTACAGAGTCTACCCCCCCCTATACTTAGGGTGAAATATCCCTAAGTGTAGGCAACAAAACAGGGGTAGAAAGAATCAAAAGAATACCCGAGAGTCCTACATCCCCCCTATACTTAGGGTAAAGTACACCCTAAGTATAGCAAAATCATAAGATGAGAAAAGGGATGTGGGACTAAAGAATAGAGTGATATGGACAACTGGATCTATACAGATCGGAAGAACAATGATAATCAGGCGTGAGATGCAATAGATGTGAGTCAAGAGACCACATCTCACGCAAAGTGAATAGGGACAACATCAACGACCCGCGGCTCATGATCTAGATATGGCTTGAGCCGCTGGACGTTCACTCGAAAGGTACTCTCAGAAGACAACTCAGATATGTCAATACTCCCATTGTCGTGTACCTTTCTCACAAAATACGGTCCCTTCCATTTGCTCTGTAGCTTCCCTGGGAATAATCTAAGCCTAGCATCAAACAACCATACTCTCTGTCCTGGCTCAAACTGCTTGTGGCTGATATGAGAATCATGCCACTCCTTCACTCTCTCCTTATAATGTAGGCTGTTTGAAAAGGCGGTGTCACGAAGCTCCTCCACGGCTTCTAACTCTGCCCTCCTCTGGTCTCCTACACTATCTGGATCCAAAAGTATATCAGTGACTGCCCAAAGTGACTTAAGTCTCAACTCAACAGGTAAATGGCACGGCTTGCCATAAACGAGGCGAAAGGGAGATGCACCCAAAGGAGTCTTGAAAGACGTCTGATATGCCCACAAGACCAAGTCCAAAAGCTGTGACCAATCCTTTCGGTCAGGGCGGACGACTTTCTGCAATATAGTCTTGATCTCCCTATTCGACACTTCAACAAGACCATTCGTCTGAGGGTGGTATGGAGTAGCAACTCGATGGTCTATGCTGAACTCGCGAGCAAGGGCCTTTACCTTGTCGTTGACGAAATGAGACCCCCCGTCTGATATCAACACTCTAGGCACCCCGAACCGTGAAATGATATTCCTTCTCAAAAATCTGAAACAGTCCTAGCATCTGCGGTTCGGGCGGGGATGGCCTCAACCCAACGACTCACATAATCAACGGCCAACAGAATGTACTCGAATCCCTGACTCTTAGGGAATGGACCCATGAAATCAATGCCCCATGCGTCAAAAACCTCACAGAAGTGTATGGGTTGCATCGGCATCATATCACGTTGTCCACAAGTGCCCATCCTCTGACAGTCAGTACATCTCTTCACGAACTCATCAGAGTCCTTGAAGAGAGTAGGCCACCATAGGCCGGATTGGAGCACTTTCTGTGTCGTTCTCCTCCCTGAGTGATGTCCTCCTGCCTCCAGCTTGTGGCAATAAGTAAGGACGTTGTGGTGCTCCTTTTGAGGAATGCACCTACGCCAGATACTATCCCCTCCTTCATGGTAAAGGACGGGATCTTCCCAATGGTAAAACTTGGCCTTCGCGAGGAAGGTCTCAAGTTTCTGCCTGGGCCAATCTTGTGGAACTTTCTGGGCGACAAGATAGTTCACAATATCGGCATACCATGGGAGCGAGGCGATAGCAAGGATCGCCTCATCTGGGAAGGTCTCACAAATAGGGTCAATCTGCTCAGAATCCTCAATATACTCCAATCGGGAGAGATGATCTGCCACCACATTCTTGACTCCAGGCTTATCCTTAATCTCTATATCAAACTCCTGGAGTAGAAGGATCCATCTGGTCAATCTAGCTTTGGCATCCTTCTTTGCCATGAGGTACCTGATGGTGGTATGATCAGTAAAGATGGTCACTCTAGATCCGATAATGTACGATCTGAACTTATCTAGGGCAAAAACTACGGCTAGCATCTCCTTCCAGTGACTGTGTAGTTCCGCTGTGCGGCATCCAATGTACGGCTAGCGTAGTGAATAGCAAATGGGGCTCCATGCCTCCTCTGTCCTAGCACAGCCCCCACAGCAAAATTGGAGGTGTCCGTCATGATCTCGAATGGGAGAGACCAATCAGGTGGCTGAAGGACAGGAGCCTCTATCACATATCTCTTGAGAGTCTCAAACGACGAAAGGCACTTGTCATCGACAAGGAACTCGGTGTCTTTCGTCAGCAGATCAGTCAACGGTCGGGCAACCCTACTGAAATCATGAATGAATCGTCGGTAGAAACCAACGTGCCCCAGAAAAGACCATAACTGCCACAAGTTGGACGGTGGATTGAGTTTGCTAATGACATCCACCTTGGCCGGATCAACCTCCATGCCCCTGTTGGAGATGATGTGGCCAAGCACCGTCCCTTGAGTCACCATGAAGTGACTCTTCTCCCAAGATAATACCAGGCGAACCTCAATGCATCGCTGAAGGACTCGGTCTAAGCAGTCAAGACAGGAGTCGAATCCGTCGCCGTAGACCGAGAAATCATCCATGAAGACCTCCAAGCACTCCCTCACCATGTCCGAAAAGATAGACAACATGCATCTCTGAAAAGTCACAGGGGCATTGCATAGCCCAAATGGCATGCGTCTGAAGGCGTATGTGCCGAAGGGACAGGTGAAGGTGGTCTTGTCTTGGTCCTCTGGCGCAATGGCCACCTGATTGTAGTCGGAGTACCCATCTAAGAAGCAGTAATGGCTCTTCCCTGCCAATCTCTCAATGATCTGATCTATAAAGGGCAGGTGGAAATGATCCTTCTTGGTGGCCTGGTTGAGTCGTCTGTAATCCATGCAGACCCGCCAAGAAGTGGGTACCCGGGTAGCAATCTCCTCTCCAGAATCAGTAACCACTGTATGGATGCCCGTCTTCTTGGGCACCACATGTAACAGGATGACCCACTTGGAGTCGGAGATGGGGTAGACAAAATCGGCGCTCCACCACTTCGAGATCTCCTTCATGACAACCTCTCTCAGATTCAGGTTCAGCCGCCGCTGGAACTCACGCGACGGCTTTGCCTCATCCTCGAGATAGATGTGGTGAGAGCACAGAGCCGGACTGATCCCCTGGAGATCTGCTACACTCCATCCTATCGCCTTGTGGTTTTTTTCAAGAACCCCCATCAGACGGGATTCTTGTTCTCCAGTCAAATCAGCGGAGATAATGGCTGGGTACATCTCATGCTCACCCGCAAGGAACCTATACTTCAACGACGCAGGTAGTGGCTTCATCTCTGGACAAACTGGTGCTGGAAAATCTGGCTTCTGAAGAATCCGAGTGCATGCTGCCAAATCTGTTCGGGAAAATGAGAACTCTCTCTCGCAAACTGGATCTAGGGAAGGCTGCTCAAATGGACTGTCTCTGCTCTGCATGGCATCTACCTCCTCCCTAGCTGCAGGCTCAGTAGAAGTCAGATCTGGTGTAAGATCATCACACTCTGCCCAATCAACATCTGACTCCGAGGGATCTGTATCATCATCACAAAAATCAATCTCGCGGTCAAGAACTGGATCTGCCGACTGAAAAGTATCCTGGACCAGAAATGCACTCTCCAAGCTGTCCTCTGCTGGCGTCTATGCATCAGCGGTCTCTGAGGGTGAGAGGATAGCTTGTGCGTCTGGATCAGCCCATACTGCCTCGTCATCTGTGATCACAAAATCGCAGTCCTGGTGGATGTCTGGCCCTGCATCTGTCATCTGCTCTGAATCTGTACTCGGTTCTGAGCATGCTGAATCTCTGGCTCTAATGTCCTCGACCGTCTCTATTTGTACACTCTCGCCCTTGACGCGAAAGTATACCTTCCCGCTATCATGGTCGGTCACTGCCTTGGCTGTGGCCAAGAACGGGCGACCTAGAATGATGGGGGTATCGGTCACAGACTCAGGGATCTCCATGTCCAACACAACTAAGTCCACGGGGAATTGCAGGCCCTGAATCGTGACGACAATGTCCTTCAGCAACCCCTTTGGCCTCTTGATAGATCGATCAGCAAACTGAAGGACTGTCCTGCTCTGTCGTAGAGTGCCTAACTCAAAGCGGTCGAGAAGGGCTGCTGGAAGGAGGTTGATCGAAGAACCGATGTCTAATAAAGTGCGGTCGAACCTCTACTCTCTGATATGGCATCTGACATATGGGGCTCCGGAATCTGGCCTCTTGACCGGTAGACGGTTCTGAATCGTGAAACACGTGGCTCTGGTCAGCACATGGATCTCTGACTGGTGGTTCCTCCTCTTCCTCCTAACTGTGGTCTTGTCTCTAACTGATCTCTGGAGAAGAGGGATGTGCTGCAAGGCCTCCTGAAGAGTCAGCTGAATGTGAAATCTGTCGATCATCCGCTAGCCGAACTCTTCCTGCTGTCTCTTTTTGGGATTTTCGGTTTTCTTCCCCGTTCCCATGTGGAGTGCTCTAGGGAAGGGGATCACAGGGTCCTTCTCAGATGAAGGACTAGGAGAGGGTCTCGGCTGCTCAAGTACGACAGAATCCACACATACATCATCATGCACCACAGTTGGAATAAAATAAACCCTTTCCTTTATTGCCAGATAAGTCCTGAGATACAAGAACAGATGGAAAGACTACAGGACTCTCATAAGTAAAAATGGTGGCATCAGCACCACCCTCGGCATGTCTTGCGGCATCAGAACCATGCTCTGGATCGGCAACAATGGTGGCATCAGTTCCATCTCCTCTGGCCGGTGAAGTGACGGCCTCAATACCGTCTGTGGGATCAGCACCCATGGTGGCATCAGTACCACCGTCATCATCTCTCGCGGCATCAATACCGCGATCCTCCTCGCCTGGCACTCCTGAAGTGGCATGGGAACGTCGCTCAGATCAGGCGCCGCCTGCTGGCATCCTACCGCTCCTAAGTGTGACAAAATCAGTATCAAACAAATATGCAGACAAATCACCAAATGTATCACTAGGAGTGGCATACTCTGTAAAATCTACCTGCTCAAATTTCCTCTTGAGGTTGTTCGGGTTGGGCTCGATCTGGGCAGGTATGGAGGCCTTCCCTCTCACTATCTCCCGCACCTCCTGGCGGAACTCGTCCATCTCCCGTCTGAAAATAGCATGCTGGTCAGTAAGGAGGCGGGCTATGTCGTCTAAGGCGGGGTTCTCATAGGATGGCCCATGAGAACCTGATGGGTAGCCTCTCTGGTAATGAGGCTGTTGCTGCTGCTGCGGGTACTGTTGCTGAGAGGGGTATGACTGGGGATGATACTGCTGTTGTTGAGGCTGCTCTCGCCTCCAAGACTGTCCCTGCTGATGGGGACGAGGACCATACTGTTGTGACTGCTGTTGCTGCTGGTGTACTAGGGGTTGCTGCTGCTGGTGATCTCTCTTATGGCTGTACTGGCCACCCTGTCCCGACGGCTGCTGCTGGGAGCTGGAACCTCCGGTCGACCAACAGAATCCGGGATGGTCTCGTCGGATACCGGGCTGGGGTCGGTCGTACCAAATCCCATTGACATCCATCAACGGCTCTGACTCGTAAGGGGCTGGCGGGAGTACTGCCAGAGGCTGATCCGGTTGGTAAACCACCATCTGAGTGTCTGGGGATGGTGGTGGCTGGTAAGAAAGCGGCGGCTGCTGGTACGACTCCGCATGTGTAAGGTGAATCTGTCTAGGCTGCTGGTGGCTGGAGCACTGGGACGAGCTACTGCTGCTACTCGGATCGCCTCGTGCATGAAGACGGGGCTAGGAAGCCGTCTGTGCCTCCTGGAGACACATGAGCTATGTCTTCAGGTCACTCAAAGTCTGTGCCATCTGCTCCATCTGCGTGATGCCCTAGCACTGCTTCTTCTCGATAATCTCCATCCGGTCCAGCTTCTCGCTGATGATGCTCATGTCAGCGGCTATGGACTCGGCCTGTGCTGCTGCCACCGACGAAGTGGATGGACCGGCGTCAACCCGTAGCACTACACGGTCTGTGGTTGGGGTCGTCCCTGTATGTAGAGTCGGGTCTGGGACATCACCATATAGTTCTCTGCCATCTCCTCGTAGATGGCCCAGACCTGATCGTGATCCTTGGCGAAATAGGACCCGTCACAAGAAGCATTCACCAGGCCCTGCAACTCTGGTGTCAACCCGCAAAAGAAGCTCTGCACAAGGTTCGTCTTCGAAATGTCATGGTGCAGGAATCTGTCTATAAGCTCTTTAAATCTGTCCCATGCCTCGTGAAACTGCTCATTGGGGAGCATGGAGAAGTTGATGATCAGGGCCCTCGTTGCATTCGTTCGCCTGAGTGGATAGTACTTGTTCAAGTACTCGGTGCGGAGCTGCTCCCAGGATTACACAAACCTCCCTAAGTGCTTCAGCCAGTTGGCTGCTCTGTCTGCCAGGGAGAAGGGAAAGGCAATCATCTTGATGGTATCTGCGTCCACCTGATGGTCGTGGACAGTGCTGCAGATCATCTCAAACTCCTGAAGGTGGAGATGGGGCTTCTCAGTAGCCAGCCCATGGAACCGGGGGAGAAGCTGCAAGGTGTTCGGGAGGAACTTGAAGTCCCCAACGATCGCTGGAAGTACCACCCAACGGTGCATCAAAGTCGATCCGACGTTGAGTAACTTCTGTATCGGTCTCGGAGGCCCTGCTGTTGTTGTTGCTGCTGCTGTTGCGGCTGCTGCCGCACCATCGGGTCTATCCTCGCGATGCTCGCGGTCGGCTCTCATCTGCTCCATCTCTCTCCTCATCTCGATCATGAATGCTCCCTGATCCCTCAACTGCTGCTGAACTGAGTCAAGGGAGGCGATCAGGGTGGAGTTGATCGCACCCTGGTCCCGGACAAAAGTCTGCTCTCCTCGGGGACCTCCTGTGCGATCCTCGCTGCTGCAGGCCATGGTCTCTGCAAAGGCAAAAGACCCAAACTCAAGTACCGATAAATCATCTGACTGTAGTCTCTCATCTGGCACTGGCCTCTCAGGAATGGTAGAAGGGTGGTCAAGGGGGAATAGGGCGGAATCGAACTCGGGTTCAGAGAGCGGGTCTGAGCTCCCACGAACCGACCTAAATGAATGGGCTAGAGTGCTGAAAAGCGGTGCAGCCAGAGGCTGCCTAAGAGACCTCCTACCCATCATCGTGATCTGGCGAGTCGGGCGGATGGGATCTGGTAACAAATATGATCAGCAAGCAAACCCCGGATTCACCTACTCAACACGAGCTGAAGACCGTAAGAGTTCGGTCAATTATCTTGTCAATTTTTTTAGGTGATCAAGTCAAGATAGCAGAGCGGTTACGTGACCTGTTGGGAATCCAATCCGTCGAACCGACTGTCCCGTATAAAAGGTCGGTAGTCTGATCGGGGCTCGGATATGGCTCTATCCTAGTGTGCGGGTCACTCTCTCGCTCAAGCAAACCAGACAATGAGGGGGTTGCTCTCCCCAAGATAAATTTTATGGTGAGTGTCTTTTAGGGTCAAGTTGAGTTAGCAGTCCCAATTTTATAGTTTTTCTTTTTAATATTTTTCAATAACAAACAATCGCCTAACGAATTTTTCGGTTCTTCTGGGTTATTTTAATCCAAAACAGGGGGGAGAAGACGAAAAAGCCGATGCGCGAAAATCAATGATGCATGTAGAGTAAGAAATGCGTGCATGACTCCAGCAGTCTACATGCAAAATGATCCGCGCAGAATTTAAAGACTGAAATAAAACTTCCTTAATGATGCATGCGGAAATCCGAGCCCTAAGCAAGCAGTTCTACTCGAAAGAACGGCTAGTCGACCACCAACCTTCAATCCGAGAGTCTGGTCTAGGCTCACCCCTCCTCTTCTCGACAAATCAAGTTCAGGAGTAGCGCTTGACAGGTTGGGCTCGCGGCGCGTAGGCTCGAAGGTAGTAGATCGACTATTTTTTAGCTTTTTATTCTTGGTCCAATTAATCGATCTATAGGTACAGGCAAGGTTATTAATGTGTGTGGACTTACTTATTTACGTCACAGTCAAGCAAAAATCCTAAGGCTAGGGGCTGAAAACCGCGAGAATCAGAAAGGCAAGAATAAACGGTAAAGAAAACGTGAAAACCGTGAAAACCGCGAAAAAGCCGAAGGGTCCCCTGAGTACACCGGTGCTCGGCGAAACAGACCCCGAGAGTCTAAGTGTCCTGCTGAGTGTCTTGTCCTTGTTTTATTACAATAATAGTTCAAATAGTGCTGGAAATAAAATCTATGCTAATCTACGTTACGGTTATTCTATGCTACTTCGCGGCTATTCCGTGGCTCCCGCACTCCTGCTCGGCTCCTTGCGCTTTCCTGCAGCTCTATAGAGAAGAGAGCCGCCTCCGACTCTCGCAGTTGCGTCGGCTTCCGAAGAAGCTGCCTCGATCCTCGGGCCCTCGCAAGAAAACAAACAGAGAGTGGTCAGACTAGATAAATGTATAAACAGGTCAGAAAAAAAAATATAAAAATCTATAGAGAAAACCACGAAAAAGAAAAGCCGCGGAAAAATACGACTACTAAGCCGTGCTCCCCGACAACGGCGCCATTCTGATGAGCGAATCCGACGGACTAAGGTAAAGGTGTCACTACGGTCGTTGTGACCTCAGTCACTCGGGACTCAGAGCTCAACAAGAAACAAAAAATCGGACTACCAAATAAAGATAGAAACACGAGAAAACCAAATAGCAGTCCTAGCTATGGGATTGACCTGTTATAGCTCCCAGGGTCGAACTCGAGGAGCACGAGATGGCCTTGCGGTCTTGGGATGAGATTTATTAGAGGTGCATTGATAAAGATAGTGAGATTAACCGTTGCTTGACAAATAAAATAAATTACCTATCGGTGCATTGGCAAGGGATTTAGGGGGGGGCATTTAATTGACATCGATGAGTGGTTGTATATGCTTTAGCATAATCACTACGAGATTAAAGGTATGTATATCGGGATTTTGAAATAGTAGGGGGTCACGTTCCCGGGCTAATCAATATGTAGGTCCGCCCCTGCATGAATGTCTGCGCATCGTTATATTTGTACAGCGGAAAAAACATACAACACGTATTCCTTATTTCGTTAGACGTTGTCAGTGTTTTTGCTGATCGTGTTGTTGTGCTTAGATCCCTCTGTTTGTCAGTGGATCAGAATCGATTTGTTAAAAGCTCAAGTTTGATTCAGTTTGAAATTAAAGCAAGTGGGCACGGTTATTATTGTGGTTTTATTTTTTTAAGAAGAGAATCAAACTCAAAGAAAGATGGGCTCCTTTGCAATCGCACGCAAAGAGGGCCATTCAGCAAAAGGATTAACCTTATTTTGTTATAGGAAAATAGGCAGAAGATTTCTAACCAATCAGTTGAATAAGTTAATACTCTGTCATCTAATATGTCCTTTACTTGGACAAGTTGTGGAAACCCTCACGTTGGGCTATGTTGGATATACTTCTTGTTCATTATTATTTGTTTCATGATAACCCTGTACTGAGTTTAAGAGGGTTTCTTAGAAAACTTTCGGATCGCAACCCAATTGTGTTGATTTCATCTTCAATCACGGTTAGTCGTAAACAATTCCATTTTGATAATTGTTGGATATTGCATGTTGATAGAATCAACCTCCTCCTCCTCCTACTACTACTACTACTACTACTAATTCACCACCTCCACAAGTTGAGACGGTGCTTGTTGTTGTGCCTGGAGCTATTGTACCGGGTGCTAAGCATGAGTGTTTGCCATTGAGCAAAGATGAGATGCAATTAAACATTGGTAATTGAAAAGATATCTTGAGGATGTCTTAAAGCACAAATGCTATCATTATGAATATAAAAGCATCCTTTCGATCCTCATGTTGGGCTAGGTTGATCAAACAAAGGATGGGGAGCAGCCAAGGCGCGTGTAGCAAGATATGGAACTCACGTGTTGGAGAACCTTTTAAAAATTTGGTTTTAAAACATTGAAAACGCACTGCCTTATCAATGGTTTACCTGGGGCTGAGAAAAAGAATCCTTTGTGCTAATATGGAGTTCTAATCTTATCTCCGGATCCTGCCTACAGAAGTGGTCTTTCTCGTGTGAACATGCTTTGGCTAATCAATGTATTATGAGGAATTCCTTGTATGAAACAAAATTTTAAATTGGAAGTAAGGTAATATGTTTTGTATTACTTGGGCAAACTCCACCGTCAAACACAAGGTTAAAAGAGCTACCTGGCATACGCTATGCTAAAGATAAAGCCTGTAGATGTATGTGTTTAATTTATATATCTACATACATACATACACACACACACGTGTGTGTGTGTGTCTATATATATATATATATATATATATATATATATAGGATTTATTTCAAATAGGACGCAGTCCTTCCATTCCTAAGGAAGGCCGCCCCTTTTTTGTATAAAACAGGGCACTTTAGTAGAATACGTATATAGTTTGTATAAAACAGGGCACGTTATAGTAGAATACGTATATAGTGTGTCTATATATATATATATATATAGGGATTGGGGAGCCTACACCCATGTGTAGGTAACTTTCCTACACCCACCTCTTGTTTCCTAATTTTTTTGATTTTTTTGAAATGGATCTTTAAGGGGATTTACTTAGAATGTTAAATGAAATACGTGTTTCAAATTTCATGTAAAACAGACATTCCTAACAGCTTTATCGGACGGGGCCGATTTCAGCAAATCTCAGACCGTTAAAATTTGACCGTCATGATGGATAAGTTAGAAGTCTCAAAATAACTTGAAATTTGAATGACGACATTGTGATGTATTGTGATCTAAATTCCTCAAGGAGTTATCTCAAAAAAATAAAAAAATTTGAGGGAACAAGAGGTGGGTGTAGGAAAGTTACCTACACATGGGTGTAGGCTCCCTTTTCACACACACACACACACACACACACACACACACACACACACACATATATATATATATAGAGAGAGAGAGAGAGGAGTGATCCTATGAGAGCAAAAAAATGTGAGAGCATGAGAGCATGCATTCTGGACCACATGATTCTGTTTTCTCTCTCCTGATCTTCTCTCTCCTAGTTGGATCATGTGGTTCAGAATGCATGCTCTCATGCTCTCACAGGTTTTGGCTCTCATAGGATCACTCCTATAAATATGTATATGTAAATGTATAATGATACATGGATTTTAATATTTCAATGACATCTAATTATTACTTTTCTTGATGTTTTTATATTATAATTTTATATTTTTAACTAGATTTAAAAACTATTTTTTATTTTAGAATTGAATTTTCTTTTATAACTTTTTTTAATATTTTTGATGACATAAATAGTTATAAAATATAAGGAATTTAAAGAAGATATTTTTAAGTTTTCAATTTTGAAAAGTTATTTTTGGGACTATTTTTTGAGTTTTGGATTTTTGTGGGAAATGATGCTTCAGGGTATGCTAGTGTTCATGGAGGCCATGACTTCGGTGATAAAAATGAAGAGGGAAAAGTCATCATAGATCTTGTAATGGCTTATGACCTTTTCATAGCAAACACCGTCTTCAAGAAGAGGGAGGGGCATTTAATTACTTATAAGAGTAGCCTGACTAAAATGTATATAGATTACTTTGTGATGATGAGAAGAGATCAGTTGTGTTGCAAGAACTACAAAGTAATCTCAGAAGACAGCTTGACATCTCAACATCGCTTGCTAGCTATGAATGTGCAAATAAAAGAGTTGGCAAAGAAGAGGGTGGTTCCTAAGACCACTACAACTAAAATGGTGGAATCTTTAATTGAATCAATCAAGCTTCAAGGAGAAGGTTTTAGATGATTTATTTTAGGATTATAATGAACTTCAAATGAGATGTGGGAGGCGGTAGCATCTTGTATCCGAAGGGTAGCCAAAGAGATGCTAGGCAAGTTCTAAGGAAGAGTTTCATGTCAAAAGGAGGCTTGGTGGTGGAGTGAAGGGGTGCAAGAGAAGCTTAAAATTAAAAGAGCTTGCTTTAAAGCATTGTATATGGATAAGACAAGGGAAACTGTCACAAATTGCAAAATAGAGAAGAAGGAAGCAAAGAATGATGTAAGTAAAGCCACGTCAAACTCCTATGAAGTTTTGTACAAAAAGATGACTCGTAGGAGGGACAGAAGGAAATATTTAGAATGGCCAAAGCAAGAGAAAGAAAGACCGATGTTCTCAAGTGAGATGCATCAAGGATGAGGAAGGACATGTGATTGTTTCTCAAAAAGATATAGAGACTAGATGAAAGTAGTATTTCCATAAGATTTTCATTTGAAAGGGAATAAAAAGATTAATTTAGGAGATCTTGCTAGTATTGAATGTTACTTGAATCATGCAAGATATAGACGGATACAAAGGAAGGAAGGTTATGAAACCCGGGAAAGGGGTAGAGCCTAATGACATTCCTATGGAAGTTTGGAGAGTTCTAGGTTAATGTGATTTGACTTGACTCACAAATTCATTCAAGGTTATTTAGAGAAATAAGAAAATGCTTAAAGAATGGAGGGGAAGCATTGTGATGCCTCTTTTTTGAATAAAGGAGACATACAAAATAATTCAAATTATAGATGTATGAAACTGATGAGTCATACTATGCAAATTTAGGAATGCGTGATCAAAAGAAGATCGAGGTAAGTTTCCAAAGCAGGGGCGGACCTATGCTTTGTGGAGGTGGGGCACGTGCTCCCCAAGTTTTTGCAGCCCTTTGAACTTCCATCTTTGCATCCCAATAAAATCAATTTAGTGTACATTTGTGCCCCCTTCCTATTGAAATCTTTAAGGTTCAAACCATTGTGCCCTTCGTCACTCCATCCAACCCCCTCTTTACGCATTGGCTGTCATGGCCTGATTGTCTCACGAACCCGCACTTCCGCCTTCGGTATCGCTCCTTCGTCCCCTTCTCGGATGTAATGTGTTATGGCTCTCTTGCTAATCCATTGTCCCCTGACCTCCCCCTCGGATGCACTGTGTTTCGTTTTCCCTAGCGGACTCGTTGTACCCCCGTCTCCCTTTTGGACATGTCGCACCTTCAGCTCCCTCTGGAACCTATTGTTGATGTGTCCCCTCCTCTCAATCAAGCGCACCACGCTCCTTGCTCCCTTGCATACCTGCTACGGTTGCACCCCTGCCTCCCTCGCGGCTTAGGAACCAATTTTAATCTTGCTCGCATGCTTGGTTCCCCAATCCCCACCATTGCATGTTTCTGTATCGTGCTCAAGTGATGGTAAACATTCAAGTTGCTTTGATGTATATAGATGAAAAAAAGAAAACCCTACATTAGTTTTTTTACCATATCAAGTTGCATCGATGTATATATACATCAATTTTTTAATCTGATTGGAAATTCATTTTTGTCTGATTAGAATTGCATGCATCTAAATTCTACACGGTAATTAAAAAATCAACCATACATCTGTTCTAATTAACTCAGTGCGGATGGTATTAGCTAAAAATAATCTAAAAACATTCAATTTAAAAGAAATGAACTTTGTCTTACATATGATTGTAGTGTCTTGGAATAAGGATCAAATGCAAAGTCCGTCTATGATTAGAATTTTATTTTTATAGATGTGCCCCACCCAACCTATAATCATGGGTCCTCCACTGTTCCAAAGTAATTGAAAACCAATTTACATTCATGCCAAATCACTCAACTATTGAAGCTATCTACTTGTTGAGGAGAAATTAAAGATTTATTGTCCTAAAAATGAGAACTTCCATAAGATTTTTATTGATTTGGAGAAAGCTTATGGTTCAATCCCAAAAGAGATATTGTAGAGAGTTTTAAAAAATAGACAAGCACTTGCCCTATACATTAGCCTTATACAGCGTATGTATGATGGGGCTTTATATAAGGATCTAGACTGGGAAGACTGACTATTTTAACATCAACATCGGGCTACATTAATGTTTTGCTTTGAGTCCATTCCTTTTTTACTTTGATTATGGACGAGTTGACTAGTCACATTCATGATGATATACCTCGGTGTATGTTGTTCGTCAATGATATTGTATTGATTGTTGAGACAATAGATGGAGTAAATGAGAAGTCGAGGTTTGGAGACATGCCTTAGAAACTAAATGATTTCATATAAATAGGACTAAGACTGAATATATGGAGTGCATAGTTGAGGGAAACAATGAGGAAGAACCCTAGATGAAGATTGGAGACGATACCATTCAGAAGAAAGATTCTTTTAGATATTTGGGATCTATTTTACAACAATATGGGGAAATAGATGGAGTTGTTACTCAAAGAATAAATGCAGGTTGGCTAAAGAGGAGAGTAGCCTCTTATTGTTCTTTGTGATAAAATCCATCTGAAAGTAAAAGTAAAGTATTACAAAGTAGCCATGAGATCTGTTATGCTCTATAGATTAGAATGTTGGCCTGCGAACCAAAGACATGTGTAGAGAATAACAGTAGTAGAAATGAAAATGCTAAGGTGGATGTGTGGTCATATATGAAAAGATTGGATTCGGAATGATGTCATCAGAAGAAATGTTGGTGCAACTTCGATAGATAATAATGTGAGAGAAAACCACTTAAGATAGCTTGGCCATTTGCATAGGTGATCGGCTGATGCACTCGCTAGAAGATGTGAGATTTTAGATGTTGAGCCGGTTAAGAGAGGACGAGAAAGTCCCAAGAAGTGTTGGAAAGATACTATCAGGAGGGATCTTAGTTATTTGGATTTAAGCCTGAGAAGAACCCAAAATTGATCTGAATGGAGGCATAAAATCCATGTAGCTGACTATACTTATATGTGGGAAAAGGCTTTCTTGGTGTTGTTGTTTAGTTTTTAAGGTCTTTTATAAAAGAATAAACAGAAAGAAAAATATAAGTAATTACCTAGAGCAAAGAAAATATGAGAAAATATGCGACGGATCTAAAACTTTTGAAGTGTAAAAATTATAGAGGAGATCAATGAGAATAAAACTGACTTTTATTTTTGACTTTTTTGTGTGATTTTTTATGACTCTTCTAAGGTTTTCAATATTTTGCATTTTATGCAAAAGAATAGGTAATTTTCAAGAAGTTTTCGAGGGTTTGTATATCTATGGTGGTATACATATCCTAATTTTTAAGATTTTTCGATAAAAATAAATCTTTAATAAATAAAATTATGCAGAGAATGATGTTTCTAATAAATTAAGGTAATATAAAAAAATCATGAAAATTTCAACCAACAAGAGAGACTATTTAATATAATTCTCTCATTAAAAATGGCAAAAGGCTATTGAGAAATGAGCATAAAATAAATCAAAAAAGTTTGAAGGTCTAAAATGCAATGAAATTTAAACTCTTGGATACAAAATAACATGGAATAAGATGTACATATGGAAAAAAGTTTGAGTTTCGGTGAGGTCGCTGGTGACTACTTAACTGCACTTACAAGGGGGTGCTCCTCTGCAACTTTTCTACACCTTTGTGATCCGACGAAGGGAATAGAACCATGTGTCACGCTATGGGCCCTTCTTCCCTGATGGAATAGTTGAGGGCAATGGAGGAGGGGCAGAGCTCTGTTCAGCTAGGAGTAGCTCCGTTGGTCAATATCTCGATCCATATTAGGATTGCAAAAGTGGACAAGGCAACTTCGACGATGGCTTATGAGTGGTTTTAAGGACACCATAATCGTTGGTTTGGTGAAAGGTCAACGGCCCTCGATTATCGAACAAGATTGGATGAAGGTCTAAGGTATGGTAGGTGGTAATATAATTAAGGTCAAAGGTCACTGGGTTGCCATGTGGAGGGGCTATGATGCACATCTTAGGGCTCGTTTGGTTGCTGAGTTGGAGTGGGTTGGGGTAACCTCATTGGATAGTAGTTGTTTGGGATGGTTATGATTGGAATAAAGAATATGATGTCACTATGATTTGTGATAGAATTCCATCCCATCAAAAAAGAGGGGTAAATCGGGTCACCCTTGGGTGACCTAGGGGTCACCCGGTTACCAAACGAGCCCTTAGAGTGCGTTTGGTTGGCGGGTTAAGGCGGGTTAAACTAGTAGAGGATAACCCGTTTTTGTGTTTTAGTGTTTGGATAGAGGGTTAAACTGAGGGACGTGGGTTAAGGGGGGTAAACTCCCCTAACCCGCAGGTAACCTGGGAGCCGAACGGACCTTAGTGTTAAGATGATCCACCACCAGTGGCGACACACAATAGTTATTAATATTCAAAAATTCCCAAAAACTTGTAAAATGCATGATGATTAGTAGAAAGATATGCTTTTAACCATAGCTTTTTTAAGAGAAATTTACGTTCATTTGTATCTGTACTTTATACATGGATTTGTAACTTTTTATTTTTTATTTTGCATTTTTATATTAAAATAATATATAAAATTGGATATTTAAAATGGAAACTAAATAAAAAGTGGTAACATATGTACTCTGTATTAAAATATACAAGTAGCATGCATGTTTCTACAATATGTCAGAATGTATCGTTGATGATCCCGGGTTTGATCTACCTAATATAAAAATTAATCTAAAAACATCAATAAACAACTGCAATCGTGCATTAACATAGCATTCTTGTAAATACAAGCCTAAGAATAAGAAACTATAATTAACATCGAATCACTATATAATACCAAAAATAGAAAACAAAGAAAAGGAAGGATTGCACTTGTACAAATAGACCAAGAAAATACGGAGTGCAAATTATATTTATTTCTTCTAACGCCAAATACATGAGCATACTAACAAGGTCAACAAAATAAAAAGAAGAAAAACCAAAGAACATTAAAAGTATAGTCTTTCATGTATATATAATCACATATGTATATAATGCACATACTCCAATAATTCTTAATAAATTTATAACAACTCCAATTAATGCGAAACCACTTTCCAAAGCAATCACCTAACTAATGAAAATCCATTAAAGATACTAACATGTATACACCACCAATAAAGCTAAACCCTCTGCCTACAGAAAATCCAAATGTAATATTTACACCTATAACCTTGAGTAATTTTATAGTTACCTTAGATACTCTCTGTAATCATGAACTAAACTCATGACTTTGAATAGTACTTAACTCTTACACTCACAATCTTGTGTTAATTTCCACTCAATTTTCAGTTAAGTATGACAGTATCTGTTAAGTACTTTACACTTTATACCCTTTCAATTTCCATTATTTATGAGTGACCCCTCCTTCTCCAGCCAGGCAACCCTCTCCCTCCCTCCGTTGAATTCCTCCTGTCGGAAGCCCTACCCCACCTGCAAGAGTCCCTCGCCTCTGATCCCGCCATGGAAGCCCCTGCCTGCAAGACCCCCCGCCTCCAACCACAATGTGACCTATGTGTCGTAGTGGACAACATCAACGAACATGATGACATTGGTTCCGGACGAGACTGAATGGTAATTTACGTATTCCCATACAGTGGCAAACCCATCGTGCAACGATTACAGTTGCTTCAACCCCATGATCTTTGCGGCATCCTGATACACATTCCGTTGCATGTCGTCAAGATACGAGGGGATCCTGATCACGCGAATGGCAATAGAGATGCCTACCATTTGCTCGGCCATCTGCCTAACGTGGGACAGGAGCATCCCGAGTATCTGCGTGGCTGTGAACTCCTATTGCTCGTTGTGGTATTGGACTTTGACCGCTATCCCAGCATCGGGGTCGACCGAGGTCTCGTATGGTAGGAGTTGATCACCGTTAATGATGAGACGCTTCAACTGATTGATGGTTGACTTGGGGTTGTGAGTGGTATAGGTATAGCCGAAGAGGCGGTGGTCGTTGCAGAATTGGACAATGGACGTGGTCTCGCGCTTGCACGCCTCATTGAGGATGACATCCACGATGCCGTCATGGGAGACGACAATGATGCATATGTTGTTGCCGACGTCGATGCCCCACCACCGGCGCTACCACTGCCTGCAAGATCCTTGCCTTGCCTAAAAAACCTCCCCCACCCTCGGTGTGGCTACCTGCAAGTCCCCCTCCGTGAGGAAGAAAATTAATTTTCTTTTTTACTTTTGATTAATTCTAGTCATTAGATTGTGAATTGGTTATATTAACTCACTCGTATGGTTGAGTTAATGAGCTAAGCTAACGGAAGGTTATGTGTATGAATCGGAGTATTTATTCAGGGGTATCAGTGTAATTTGTGATTATATAGGGATTCTGAAGTAATTACGTAATTAAATAGGTTTATGAATGTAAATATTCCAATCCAAATCCATGTAATATAAGCAACAACATAAAAATCAAAACCTAAAAATATTGTAAAACACAGAAAAACATAAAAATAACATGGTATATTATGCTATTATCACCTAATTATTTTGTCTTCTTTATTATATATAGAATTATTCTTCCTTCCTAATATAATACAAAATAGATATTGTGTATAATATATCGTACTATATTAAAATAAATATAGGTAAATACTATTAACAAGAAAATCAAGAAAATTATAAAATTAATAAAAATATGTATTTTATACCTATAAAATACCTAAGATCCAAACAAACGAACTCGACTGGGCCAACTAGAGCCTCTTCATTTTCCGCTTCTATTCTCCCTCACTAACTCATGCAAACAAACTCGACTGGGCCAACTTTCCTTTTACCTCGATTTTCATGCCACATGGTGCCTTGCCATTGATGCCCTAAAAGATGATAGATTCTACATCTTCCATCTTCCCGCTTTTGTGCCATCATACAAACCCAACTTCCAGCACCATCCTTCATCGACCTGTCTCCCCTCCCTCCATTTGAATAACATCGTCCTCACACATCATCCCTAATCGATTGGAGTAACCCCTAATAGCATCTGAACCATCAACCCATCTCTCTCTCTCTCTCTCTCTCTCTCTCTCTCTCTCTCTCTCTCTCTCCTTCCCTCCCTCTCCCTCTCCCTCTCCCTCTCCCTCTCCCTCTCCCTCTCTCTCGCGCGCGCGCGCGCACGCGCCTTTGCTATACACCTAAAACTCAACACCCATCACCACCCCGTTGAATTTCACAACCAAATCTCTATCTCTTTAACACCTCCATCTCATCAACGCACCTAGCCATCGTCCTATTCCTAAATCCACAGCCATAGCTTCATTTTACCTTCAACTTTCTTCTTAAGTTGAATCAAATTAAAAAGAATCTGTTGCCCTCGTAATTAGCTTCTATTCATTATTTTTCAAGTCTATCTCCAGCTCTCAATTCCCCTCAGCTATAGTTAGGGAAGCAAATATGAGAAATGATGAGCGACAATCATCTTTAGCACGATCCATTATGGGTACTCCTCTCCATTGAATTACCTCCAATAGATGTTAGACTTCTCCGCCCCATTCGACATCAGGTAGAGATTAAGATATTGTCTTGCTCATCCCGTAACCACATCCAAGCTATCCATATCCATCCTAGGTATCACCCCTATTCCTTTTCCAGCTTGAATCTCATTGTTTTTCTTTATCTTCTTGTATTCTTAGTCATTTAATACTTTGTTCACATACACCTACTTCTGCTTAAACCATCGTGTCTATTGTTTCCCATTTCAACTCGATCACCATCATATTCAACATCTTGCTACTCCATCTCTCATCTCGCAATCTTGTCCACCTTTGACTACAATCACTGATCGGAGATGATCTCCTCTTCTCATTTCTCGCCAAGGAGGGTAACTTCACTCCCCTCAATATAATAACAACTTTAGCTTTGATTACTTCATCACCCCCACTCGATTCACCTAGAATTGAGACATATTTTCATATACAGGATCGACCCCAGTTCCATAGCAATGTTGAAGGTCATAAGAGCTTCTAGTTCTTCTATTGTACTCAACGAACGAAGAAGGTGGTTGGAGACGAGAACAGAAGTCATTCAATCATGCACATTATGCCATCTCAATAGTTTCCTTTATGTGAAGACTCATCAATTGACCCACTTTGGTCATCACTTCGAGTATCCTCAATCATCTGATAAGGATATTTAAAAACCTCAAGCATACCACACAACACATCAGACACCACATGATCAAGAGCTCGACACATCTCCACCGTACACAACTTCATACCTCATATGAGCGACCTCAGGTGAGGCATTATTAACAATCCAAGCCCAGAAGCTCTGCCAAATTTCAAGTTGGTCCTTCTTGTTTGGAGCTCACGCGTTCCTCACACGCGCCTGTGGATTTCTTGCAAGAGACCCTTATCAAGGCATCTTATTTATTGAAGATCCCATCCTCTTATATTTTGTATTCTACATTTAACTCCGATATAACTCATTAGTCCTTGCATATTTTTGGTTGATTTAAATTTTGCTTGAAAGAGAAACGTGAGCTCCAATTTCTACTAAACTTTCATTAAATTTCCCAAATTAGACGGGTGAAGGATCATGTTCACCAGGAGTGACTGTGACCTGATTGTAACTCGGATATCCATCTACAGAAATGGGGAAGCTACAACAACTGCACAATGGTACACTTTATAGAAGTCGAAAGAAAGCAAGTGTAAGATCAGACTGTAGTAGGCTTGAAAGTTATGCTTTCTCACATAAATCAAATTAGTTCCAAATTTTCAAATGGAAAATTCTTTTTTTGAGTATTAATTCATATTTAATCAAGAGAATGATATTTTAAGATAGATTTTTACCTATTGTTCTTGTGATGGTCTTCTAATTTCTCACCAAATTTATTAGAAAAGTTATGATTTGAGCTCTGTGAATTTTTCAACGAATTAGCTTGTTGGAATTATTTAGGTTAGTTGTTGAATATCTCTACAAAAAATAAAAATATGTGAATGTAGATCACAATTTATGGAACAATTTGTGATCTCTTGTGATTTTCCTTGATTGTTTACTATTTAAGAAAAAAAATTCAATAGTGCATTTTTATTTATTCACACCATCTCCAAAATTTACCAAGATGTCAAATATATGCATATGTTTACGTAGTTTATCATATCCAAAAATTATAAAAAATCTTGCATGTACTATCCAAAATCCTAAAAAGGGGAAACTTAAGAAAAATCATGAAAATATTATCTAAAGAACTAAAAAGAGAGGGTCTTTTGGAAATCTTGTATTTCATATTTTTTGGAAAAATATATTTTAATTTTTATTGTCTACTTTTTATGGAAAATTATTATATGTTCCATATTTTCCCTTGTAATTTTCTCTTCAAATTTGTTAGTATATTTATTTTTCCTATTGCCATTCTACGAGGACATGATAAGAGCTAGCTCTTATCACATGGTAGAAATCTAGGATAAAAAATGGCATCATTACCAAGTAGGCACAACTAAATATGTATTACTTTCTGCACTTGGTTTACTACTTGTTTCTCTTGCATGCTTATATACATCTCCATAATTTTATTTTCTTAACATTTGTATTTTTTATATTCTAAACTATCTTTTTATTGTGCAACCATGTTAGATGTGAGTGGCGTTCTCAAAAGCTGAGTAGCTCAAGGACACTAGAGGCCAACTTGTGCTGGGACAAGAAACTATTGAGGGGCACATGAGGAGGAGAATTCTGGTTGGAAATTAGCTTAGTGTAGTTTTCCTTCATGTATTGTAGTTTGGTACTCTTAAATATTTACAGCTACCTTCATTTGAAGACTCACATGTATAATTAGACTAGATAAGACTGATATCTTTGTTTTGACTTGTCCTGAGTGGTTGAGACCTCATATATTCTCCATGATTTCTCACTGTCTTCCAATCCTTTTTGGTTTCCCACTTCTTTTTCCTTTGTTTCCCATGTTTTGAGTTTTCTACCTTCATTTTATTTTGTTAGTGTGCTCTATAGAGCTCCATAAGATTTTTCTTCTACTTATGGTGCATAGATTTTGGTTTAACAACTCTTAATAGGGTCATGCACTAATAGATTGTATTGGCCTTATCATTATGTGTACCTAAATAAAATCATGTAAATAAATATGTACTGCACCACCAACAAAATTTAATGCTAGGATGGTTTTTTATCTTTCATTGCATGTAGAATAACTTAAATTCTAAATAACTTAAATTCTATCTTGCATAACACATAGGGCTCGTTTGGTTGCAGGGTTGGGCAGGGTTGGCTTGGCCCAACCCGGGTTGGCCCTGCAACCGAACAGGGTTCTCCTCCTCACAGTTTACTATTCACAGGGGTACCCCTGCCCAACCCAACCCTGCCCAACCCTGCAACCAAACGAGCCCATAGAGATTGTTGCAAAGCAAGGTAAGATATTTAGACTTGGCATCCTTCATCAATTTCTACATTGCATTGCCTCTTTTAATTGTCCCTCCATTTTTCGAGCACTTTGGACAAAAAAGGAAATTAGAGAAATCACTAATGCATATGTGAGAAGTATACAAATTTGAAAACTGAAAACTTAAAAGAGGACTGCTAATATCATTTTGAAACTTAACCAAAAAAGCATAACGGGATTCTAGTGTATTCGGAAATAACAATGCAATTACTTTATATTGAGAGAGGTGTACTACACATATGGAATACGGATCACAAGATGATCTACTTATTCTCACCTTTGTGGGGGTAAAACCCTAGGATAATATAGTGCGCAAAATGAGGATTATTTAAGCAAAACTAAGTATATGTTGGACACTTGTCGCTATAGGGACTCCAGCGTAATTGCATTACAATGTTGAAAATTAAAAAAAATCATAAAACCAAGAGATAAAAAATGAATTTCACATATGAACTTCAATATCTTTAAAATTCAATATCTTTAAAACTGTTCTTATTTTATAGATATTTAGGAGTCCTATATTTAAAAAGTCATAGAGTTATGTGTGACTACGCAAGTGAGAAATTTAGCTTCTAAAATTGCTATACAACTAACAAAGATTTAGGTTTATTTGTGCAACATATTAGTTAGCATTATCTTTAGCATTTTCTATGTATTTAAGTTAGTAATATGTACACAAAAGGATTACTTTCATGTCGATTGGAGTTAACATGGATTAATTGAAAATCAATAGCCTCACTTATAACTCAAAATACAATGGAGTCTAAATGAACGACATGCTCCCCAAAGAAGTCTAAATAGGATATGTGGCATACTGGACAAGCCTCATCTGCTAGAAATAGAGGAATCGTGAGGTGATACTTGAGAATAGTACGATACTCAATGGGTGACATATGCATTGCAAGCCACTCAATAGGAATGATAAGAAGAAAATCTTGAGCATGTTCAGCTTGCAAACATCAAAAAATTGCTTTTTGTCTGGCAGTCATGTTGAACTCAACTTCCATTTCTTTTACAATTTTGCTAAAAAGGGAATTCGCCAACTCATTCTAGGCTTTAGGAGGGGCAATATCCTTATTAGCAAAATCTTAAGATCAAGAGATGAAAGTGTGACATGCATTCCTTCTAAAGCATTAAGAAAAACATAATCCATACCATGTATCCCACTATCTCGTAATATGTGATCTTGGAGCACCTAAGATTGAGCTCTAGAGGTCACAAAAGTATACGAAGAAGCCTCAATAGCCGAGTGTAGACCTAATCCACCGAGTCTAATTGGTAGCAATGCCACTCACCATTGAAGGTCACCAAAGAAAGGGCCTCCACAAATCATAATATCCTCAATAGCACCATGTAAACCTTTGTCAAACAACGTAGCATCACGCTCCATGTATGCGGGTTGGCACATCTCAAGCCGAACATGAGCTTGGTAGTACCCATACAAGGCCGTAATAAAAGTAGCTCACTTTGCGGATCATTCAACTGAGGAAGTAAATGCATTAAATCAACAACTTTGGTGATCCTCATCATAGCCATGTCTTCAATAAAATCTTTATCCCTACTCATTGTTTCCCCAAGTAACTTCACGTCTAGCTTCGACCTCCCAATATTCGTTGGAAACAACCCTCTACGGATCTTCTTACTGTCACATGAAGGCTACAAAAGCTATGTTTATTTATATTCAGAATAAGACCCATCTCGGGGCCCCTGTGTTGAATAAGGTCAAGTGCCTTGGCTTCCTCTAATGTATCCCCAATGATAGTCCCATCATCAAGATACCAAAGATGGAGCAGGAGTTTACAATTGTCTCAGATCTCATGAATAAGTGAGTGCAATGCTAGAGAAAAAAGAAGTGGACCTAAAGGATCATCTCACTGCACTTCTGTACAAGATCGCATATAATTATCTGCAATATATAATCTGGCTGCTTGAGCATATATAAATTCCACTCATGAAGAGATAGAAGGGCATCTCGTCCTAACTTCATCGAGCATAAGTGATCTATCTATCAATTTGAAAGCATTAGAGAAATCTACTATAATCATAGAAAGAGACTCATTCCCGTGAAGCTTGCTCAAAAGACGGTTGGTGTTGTGTAAGATGTCTTTCGCTTCTCCAGATACACCAACCCCAAATTGAAAGTTGTTTATATACCTAGACATCTCTTTTCCCACCTATGCCATCACAACTTTGGATAAAAGATGCCTCCAGATAGTGCCTACAACAATAGGACGAATGTCATTGTCTGGTTTGAGCAGCAAAGTAAGAGGTGTAGAGGCTACAAACTTAGCCAAACTCAAGGGACGTCTCCCACTTAGCCATAGATTAACTACCAAGGAGATAACATGCAGGAGATCCCTGGAAACCGTCAACCCCTCGCCACAAAAGGTGTCTAAAATGTGTTGAGCTCTCAGACCATATCTTCCCCATGATGTCCCTTTAGGAAAAGTTTTGATAGCTCGCAAAACATCTGCATCAGCTGTTAGAAGAGTCTCTGAAACCAAGATATCTGGTAGGGAAGGAGGCGTCTTATAAGGATGTTTAGACTCTAAGGCCTTCACGCTATCTTCATTAAACAGAGCCACTCCCGAAGAGCATAAAACTTTTATGGCTGTTGTAAAGTGTCCATATGACACTTTGCAAAGACATTGTCTGGTGTTAGAGCTTTGATAGTTATTCTCCTCCAAAGAGTTCTTCTGATTAAGATTTAAAGGCCTAGAAACATCTCATTTCAAAAAATCACCCACCCAATTGGTGAATCCATCTACATTGGCCCACATAGTGAGTGAGCCTAGAATAAGACGTTGCTGCAAGGACCTTCTATTACTAGATCTTTTATCCCTCATGTTCAAGGGTTTAAAAACCTGCAAGGTGCAACGAGGAAGAAGTAGCAATCTCACCCAAGCTTGTATGGACTCTGGTCCTACGATAACTTGAGATAGAGTTGTTTTCAAAGCATGAGAGAAAGTGAGATGACAACTTGGAGGAATGCTCTTAATGGTGGTGATAGGATGCTTGAAAATACGATCAAGGTGCATAGCATCAAGAATCACCCCATCTGTGACATCAAGTACAATAGGTAGGATCGGTTTGACGATGCCGATAATGTGTCCTTGAACTACCCCCGCATCATTTGTAGCCCGAATAAGGCCATCGTCACGATGACAAGCACGACTTACAGCTTGTATCTTCATACACCTCCCGCACAATCACTGATCGAGGACCCTCAAGATACCTTCTACGGTAAGAAATAGATCAAGATTAACCACAATGGTTTCTCGTAAAACAGAAGCATGTTCATCGTTGGAAAGATGTACCCTCTTGATATGAGAAATTAATCGTGTAATCCCTTTTCTCCCTTCTCTACCATCCAGATAACCGTGGAAATGGACACAACAATCCACCTCCTTCTTCCAAGCCAGACATAGTAGAGGTCGTCCTGATGGGAGGAGGGGACATCGGTGAGCGAGTGCCACCTTGTCAGGATGTGCAGGGACCTCTTTGATACCGACAAGCCAAGGGTGGAGGCCTCTAGAGCAAGGGCGCTGGGGTCTGGATGGGGGTGCTGGTGTCGGGTCTGGGCGTCAGGTGCTGAGAGCTAATCGGTGGGGGTCGGTGCTAGGGCTTAGCGGTGGGGGTCAGTGCTAGCCGCTGGGTGGGGTTGGGGCTGGGTGATGGGGGTCGAGGCTGGGACGGAGGGTTGCTTGGAGGAGCTTGGGCGGGGGCACGGGTGTGGGGAGTTGGGCAGTTGGGTTCAAGCTGGGGCTGGGGGCGCGGGGCATCGAGGGCGTGGAAAATAGTAGGCCATGTATCGTTGGGGGTGTGGAGCGTCGAGGGCATCAGGGGTTGGGGCTTGGGCATCATTATTAGTTGAATAATGCAACACATCAGTCAACTCATAAAAATTCAAATGAGATAGAATTCTGTCTAACTCTATTCAGTAGACTTAAACTTCAAGTCTTTCTATTAACCATTCTGGTTGATTAACTTATATTTTAGTTGACTAATCTTATTTCAGCAGTAAAAAACGGTAATGTTAACCTTTAACTTTCTAGATAAACATTTTCTATTAATTAATTTAGTTTTAATTTTTACCTGTTGTCATTTAGTTTCATGGACTTACTTGTAGGTGAAGTCCTCTTAGTACTAGAGGGGGCATCCTTAGTTTTGACGTCCGAGATCTGAATTCCTACATAGAAAATAAAGCTCTAAGGGGTGTTCGTTTGGGAAATAGCCCCAAGAATAAGGGGGCTATTCCCCTCCCCTCTTCTCTCCTTCGTTATATGGTCATTCCCCCCTACATGTCTCTCTTTACCCGTATACCTTCTTCTATCAATTATCCTATCCTTATTCCACCTTACTTACCTTTATTTCACCTTATTCCTATCCTTTCAACCATAGGAATAGTGTCTTATTCCAATTTATTCCACATCCTTATTCCTACTTATCCCTGAGCCGAAAGCACCCTAATGGTATATGGCTATAGCAATAGACCTACCAAATGCGTAAGTATTTATGAATGTGGTTCACGTTATTTGATGCACCCAACATATTTGGGATGCTTAAAAATGATTCGATCATGCACAATGGGAATGTTCTGGTAAGCACCTAGACATTGAGCCTCCCAAATTGACCACTAAAGAGATGCCTTGATAGAGAGCATCAACCAAGGTGAGTCACTAGAATATGAACTAGAGATAAATTTGAAGGACTTATATTTGATAAGATCTCAATTTATTCCACAATCTACAAATATTTTTGTAGTAATCGAACAATGTTAGAATATGATCATAATCTTTACAGTCTGCCTTGCATAAATAGTAATGGTTACTAACACCACCAACAAAAAAACCTTTTCTCACAATTAAGTAGGATCATCTACATGGATTTTCAACCTCCATTCAAATCTATTTTGGGTCATTATCGAGCTTAAAATCAAACAACTAAGATCCCTTCAGAGAGTCCCATTTCAACACTTCTTGGGCCTTCCTCGCACTCTCTTAATTTGCTCGACATCCAAAATTTTGCATCTTATAATCGATGCATCAACCGATCTCCTTTGTAAATGATCAAATCATTTTAAGCGGTTTTCGCTCATCTTATTTTCTATCGGAGCTACACAAGCTTTCCTTCTGATCGCATCATTCCGAATCTGATCTTTTCATGTATCATCACACATCCACCTTAGCATTTTCATTTTTCTACTATCATTCTCTTCATATGTCTATGGTTCACATGCTAACATTTTGATCCACAGAATATAGCAGGTTTTGTGGCTACTTTGTAATACTTTCCTTTGAATTTTAAAGGGATTTTCTTATCATGAAGAACAATAGAGGCTCCTCTCCACTTTACCCAATTTACATTTATTTTATGACTAACATTTCCAACAATTTCACTATCTTGTTGCAGAAGAGATTTCAAGTATCTAAAAGAATCTTTCTTCTGGATGTATCATCTCTAAGCTTCACCTTGAGTCCTTCAATGTCATTTCCATGAAATGTGCACTCCACATATTCAGTCTTAGCCCTACTTATAGAAATCCTTTAGTCTCTAAGGCATGTCTCCAAACCTCCAGCTTCTCATTTATTCCATCTCTTTCTTCATCAATCAACACAACATCATCGACGAACAACATACATCAGGTATATCATCCTAAAAATGATCGGTCATCTCATCTCAAAGTTGAACATTAATGAAGATCGATGTTAATGTTGAAATAGTCAATCTTCCCACACCGGATCCTAAAACAAGATGAAGCCCCATCATACATATCCTTTATAAGGCTAATGTATATGACAAGTACCTATCTCTTCTCTAAAACTCTCCGTAATATATCCCTTAGAACTGAATCATAACCTTCTCCAAATCAATAAAATTCCTATGGAGTTTCTTCTTTTTAGGTCTATAAATCTCTATTGTTCTACTCGAAAATGGATACCTTCAATAGTAGAGCAACCTGACATGAATCTAAATTGATTTTCCGTTACTTTGGAAACTTGCCTCAGCCTTCTTTTGATCGTACGCTCCTAAATTTTCATAGTATGTCTCATCAATTTGATACCTCTCTAATTTGAAAAATTTTGAATGTCTCCTTTATTCCTATAAAGAAGTACCAAAGTGCATCTCATTTATTCGTCAGACATTTTCTTTCTTAGTTAAATAACATTGAATAAATTTATGAGACAAGTCAAACCCCATTCACCTAGAACTCTCCAAACTTCTACGGGAATGCCATCAGGTTCTGCCCCTTTCCCAGGTTTCATAACCTTCAAAGTCTCCTAAAGTTCCTTCCTTTGTATCTGTCTATAGATTGCACGATTAGGTATCATTCACTACTAGCAAGATCTCCTAAAATAATCTACTTATTCCCTTCCCTAATGAAAAGCTTATGGAAATACCGCCTCCATCTAGTCTCTATATCCTTTTGAGTAACAACCACATGCCCTTCCTCATCCTTGACACATCTCAATTGAGAAATATCGTTGGTCTTTCTTTCTCTTGCATTGGTCAATCTCAATATATCCTCCTGGCCCTCCTTCGAGTCAAGCTTTTTGTATAAAGCTTCATAAGCTTTTGATTTAGCTTCACCTACAACGTTCTTTTCTTTCTTCTTCGCTATTTTGTAGTTTGTGATAATTTCCTCGGTTCTATCCTTATAAATAGCATTAAATAAAGCTATTTTAATTTAAAGCATCTGTTGCATCCCTTCACTCAACCACCAAGCCTCCTTTTGGCCTTTAACTCTTCCCTTAGACTCACTTAGCATCTCTTTGTCTACCTTTCAGATACAAGATGTTACCACCTTCCATATCTCATTTACACTTCCTTTACAATCCTAAGCTAAGTCTTCGAAAACCTTTTCCTTGAAGCTTGATTACTTTAATTGAAGATTACACCATTTATTTCTAGCGATCTTGGCAACCATCCTCTTTGTTGCCAATCTTTTTATTTGCACATCCATGACTAGCAAGCGAGGTTGAGATGTCAAGTTCTCTCCTGGGATTACTTTGCAATCTTTGCAACACAATCGATCTCTTCTTATTATCGTAAAGCAATCTATCTATGCTTTAGTCGGGCCACTCTGATAAGTAATTAAATGCTCCATCCTTCTTGAAGATACCGTTTGCTATGAAAATGTCAAAAGCCATTACAAAATCCAGGATGACTTTTCCCTCTTCATTTCTACCCCTAAATCCATGGCCTACATGAACGCTATCATACCGTATACCTTTTCACATGTCCATTAAGATCTCCACCTAGGAAAATCATCTCTCTTTGTGAGATTACTTGCACATCTTATCCAATTCCTGTCAAAAAACTTGTTTAATCCTTTCCTCTAAACAAACTTGCAACATACAAAATAAGATTTATATTCATAAATTGTTCTTACAACACCAATTCTAGATTATTTAAAGCATGTCCTCTTGATCTTCCTTGGTTTATCTCCAACCCATTTTGTCTCTTGAAGATATAGTATTTGAATCTTCATTCTTCTTATAGTATCTATTATATTCATCAATTTGCCAGTTAAAAGTGCCAATATTCCAACTACTTACCCTCAAATTCTTTTGCAACATCTTTTAGACAAAAATTTTTATTTGCATGCATCCATCATATGAGAACCCATGCAATTTTGACTGTATCCGGACGACGATGCAGTAGGACTAGCTTATTTACATGTATGCTTCCTCATGAAAGAACCCTTGTAAATTTTGAACTGCATTCAGGTAGTAATGTAAAGACCCTTGTCAATTTCACATTGTATTCGGATGATGAAATGCATCATTAGTAGGGAATTCCCCCAATAATGTCTAGATATTTGCTTAAATCTGTATTGAAAGGATCCGATTGTCTTGAGATAAATTTTACTGTGGAAGTTTTACATTTGTATAGTAGGTCTTGCGTATTACTTATAATGGCAAGTAACCAAATAAATTAGGACATCCTTGTATCAAACAGTTTGCTTCAGAGTTTCCATGGAAAGTGGAGTTCAACCCACCATTGACCATTAGCGATTAGTTGGTTTTGTTCAAAGTTTGTCTAGATTAGGCTTGAAAAGAGGGAAGAAACTATTTTTCTTTTTCTACTAGGTTGATTCTTATAACACCCTAAACATAGTACCACATCTAGTAATCACAAAGTGTGGCAGTAGCTTATAAGTAGTGGGGGCTACTACGAGTCAATATAGGCTTAAGCATTTTGGGTTGTGATCAAGATCCCCAGTTATGCTCAAGCCCAATAAGTTGTCTGGGCCAGTAATACTCCATAATGGAGCGGGTTTTGAGATTGGACATTACGAATGGTATCACAACATATTCTCCCTAATAGTGAAAACCGTCTACCCAAGAGATGGAACCACCCCTACCATAGAGTTTGGAGGAAATGGCTACCCAAAATGTGGAAACACCCCTACTAAAAAATTACGAGAAAAGTGCAACCCAAGAGGTGAAGGTGCACTATTACTTGAAATAGGTCATGGGCCATTGTGCAACGAGGACATTTCGAATATCAATGTAGGTGACTGTAGTACCATGATTAATACCCATCCATTGACCTTTATTCTTTCATGTTGGGTTTAAATCCCTAGTAAAATACATATAAATATCATTAACTTGCATAATCAACATCCTAACATAGTATGTAAGTATCTTTATTTAAACCCAAAATAAAATAATAAAGAAAAGAAAAATGAATAAAGCATATATGATACTGACTGGTCTTAAACCTCGAAACTAAGTGAAGTGTTGATTAGGCTGATCATAAATAAAGTAGGTGGAGATAAGGTAAATCATGTACAAAAATATCAAGAAGACTCATGAAAGTCTAGGTATAATGCACCGTGTAAATATCTCAGAATTATAGTATTTTATTCATCATCATAAACACTCAAAATACAAATATGTTCAACATCAAACTTGTACATAATAATGTATGAAAAATAATAAAACTATTGGTAAAAATAAACCATGCACATACCAATCAGTATACTCAGTTGAAAAAGTCACAAAGAAAATTTCATTGACTAATATATTCTTCATATGAACTTAAAATGAATCAAACTCATGTCCATTGTATTTCAAATTGAATTATATATAAAATGAAAGTTATTTCATCTGAACAAGAGTTAAGATACAAAAGCCAGCTAATTAAGGTATTTGGGCACTTGTATATCTATATAATCAGCCTATAATTTATTATGTATTACTTAGTCTCTTTATATTTTCAAATTATTGTACATATTATATAATGTATATCAAAAAATACAAATAAAAATTAAAGGCACTCAGAATTACGAAAAAGAATTAATAAACCTTCATATATAAATTAAAATCATAAGAATCCATAAAATATGTAAATATGTATTAAATAATGTGATAAATAAATGATTTAAATATGGAATTATATAAAAAATAACAAATAGAAATATAAATGCATAATATATATGTATGAATACCAATAAATAATCGTAAATACACTACTAGGAAGAAGCTTATTTACGACAATCGTGAACCAGAAAATCCCTTACCGTCGCGACTGTGGTGACATAAAGTTTGTCATCATATATATTATTTGCAGTGGTTCTATCAGACCTTTGTAAATGACGACTGCCGCACATATAAAAACTGATGCGAAATGGTCAAGGTATATACAGAGGTTTAGAGACCACTGCATATAGTCTCTACATTAACAGTAGTCATTCTAACAATCATATATATGATTGATGTATTATATGAGGTGGTCGCTGTGACCGCTGCATAATGAAGAACTGTAAAAAAAAATAGCTGCTAGCAGGTGCCCTCCACTTTGTTCGCCAAACTCGCCTGTAAATGCAACATTTGGATGGTTAAAATACTCGTGCAACACTCAAGTGCTCCATGTCTCATAACTACAATTTCAAATGTATTTCATAACCAACATGAAAGATTAAAATTATGTTACATACAACATATATATGGATACCTTCTGATCTAAACCCAACATACTCATACTATGCTAATACAACAAACAACATAAATGCTAAGCACTGAAAGGGAGAGGTTCATCATCGTGGTCTCAGTATGGTTGGAGCCAAATTGTAGATGTTTCTCCTAGATAACTGATGAACCAAGAATCATCATCAGTCATGTGTTTCACACAAGATGGGAGCACAATTGTCGAGGTGATCGAGGAGAACCTCGATTCAACCAACAATTAACTCACAACAAGAATAAAGCAATAAATATAAAAAATGTGGAGTTAAAATTTATTATAACTCTACAACAAAATGTGTATATGTGTAAGTATGTGTATAGGTCGAACTTAAGGAGCAAATGGTAGGAGGCAAAAATGATGCTAAAAAAATTATTTTATCGCTTGTCCATTTTTATTATTCTTGTGGATTTTTAATTTTATATTTTTATTTTTGTTTTATATTTTTTTATTTTATTTTTTATTTTATAAGTTTATGTGTTCCTTTTTATATTTTCAGATTTTTATATTTCCTTTATTAAAGATAATTCAAATATATAAGGCTATATATGCCATATAAAGTGATATATTTATAAATAATAATAAATATAAATAAAATACGAAATAAATATTATTTTTCAATTTCATATATATTCTTAATGTTTTTGTAATTTTTCTGGAATTTTCCTATTTTTTACGTGTTTATACAGTAAAAAATATCCCAAAATAACATAAATAGGTCGAAGTTGATTTGAATATAAAACATAGTAAATAAGTTCCAAAAATTTCCAAATAAAATTTAATATATAAATATTTATATAAAGGAAATTATAAAATAAAAAAACATATTTTTGGATTTTTTTATGAATTTTCAGTTTTTTATGAAAGATTTTAGGGTTTTTCAATTTTTAAGCCTTTTCTTTTTCCATTTTTAGTGATTTCTGGTCTATAATTAAAATATGATAAAATATGCTATATCAATTTTTTGGAATTTTTTGACAAGTTTTTATATTTTTTTGGTATTTCTAAGCTAAATGCTACTAAAATAGGCTCCTTTTCATTTTTCCTAAATGGATTAAATGCACAAAAATGTCAATTAAAATATGGCTATGAATGTACATGGCAACAAGCATTTCAACCCATTTTTGCATATTTTTAGGAGCACATTATTTAATTATAAAAATTTGATGAAATGCATAAAAATATATGTCCTAGCAGGGGCCTATTTGCAATTAAGATAAACATGCGAGGCTCAGATGCAAATACACCAAAAATATACGTCATCTCAATTTTATTGAACTATTTAATAAATACAAAAATGGTCAGGGCTTAACATGCAAATTTCCCACTTCACGTGGGACGAGACGTGAGGTGACGTGGAATGGAACCAATAGCAAGTAAGATAGATACATGGGTCTTTTTGTAAAATTTCTACTTTATTTTACACGTGACCTTTTATTTATAATATTAATTAATAAATACACAAAAATACATGGCTAAATGTGAAAATTATCCCAAATAGGTGTGATCGGACGACGCTCAGCATCCAACTTATAAACGTGTCACCATCTGAGTGGTCGATACTGCTTCGTCGATGACGACCCCGATCAGATCTTCGACGGGTGATCGACGACTCTGGTGAGATGCATAAGATGATGGATAGAGAACCTGGAGGACTAGCTCGATCTGACGGTCATGAGCCCCTTGTAAGAATAGGGAAGAACGCAACGTCGGTCGAGCTTCCCCCGACGATGTGGACTTGCTCCACCAACCTGGAGTCATTTCTTGGTGCGCAACACGTTTCCCTACTTCCCCTGTATCTGCTGGTATCATGAAAAGGGCTCTTGGAGGGCTGGTGATCGCCAGTGATCTCGGGAAAGAAAGTCACCTCCAGCTACCTTATTTTTGGCAAAAATCGACTCGCTTGAGGCTCTCACATGCAAGCATCTGCAGGGTTAGCACGTGTACGAAAAAAGAAGGTGTCAGGCATGTTTGGGAGGCAGAATGGCACAAAATGGGTTGGGCGAAGGGCACCAATGAGATGTGGGAGTTGGTAACCCTGATCTTCGGATCCGATGGGCATCCAGGTGAGATGAAGAGTGGTGGGTGGAGTAGAAATGACAAGGAATGAAATGGGATGGTCGGTGAGGTCGGAGACATGATGTAGGACGGTGAAACAGCCACCGGAGCTCGAGAGCTCCGTTGAGGGTAACCTAAACTAATCTACCTAAAGTAATAACTAATTAGTGGTATAAAATGCATAAAAAATATCCTAAGAACTACATATACCTAGAAAATGTGAAATAGCGTAGCTCAAACCTTGGTTTTGTCCAGGGAGCAGGACCGCCGGTGATGGTGACCGTGGGCGCACCTCCTCCTCTGCGAGCTTCCAACACCTCAGGGGTTCTCCCTCTATCACAGGGATGTTCTCTTTGGCTGAGATGTGGAGACTTTAGGGCTTGGATATGACCAAAGAATCAATGGAGGCAGAGGTCCATTTTTTATACAAAAGTATCACACCCTTATTTGATCGGCTAACTGCAAGAAATCGACGCCATGTATAAGAGGTTCAATGGCTGGGCGCGGATGTAATATGATCAATGATCATTTTCTCTGAAGGAAGCAAAGTCGATTGATCGATCGATCAACCAGGAAAAAGGCATGAAAATGCGGTACAAGACATGGATGTCACATCAGAAGACTGGAGGGGGAGTTGATCGGGCAGTCAACGAAGCCTAGATGCTGATTGGTCCAACTCGGGCACTAGAAGACAAAACTGCCTGATTTATTCATAAATAATTAGTTAAAATTAATAAATGATTTTATTATTTTTTTATTATTAAATAATTTTTTTATTATTTTATGTAGTATTTTGTTATGTTTTTATTTATTTTTTGGTGTTATTTATCAATAGTTAATTTTTGAGGGTATAATTGTAGGTATATTTACCTATATGTTGACTATTATATTTTTATTTTATATGTTTTATTTTATTATTTTATTATTTTATTTTATATATATAACTTATTTTTATTTACATATATATATATATATTATATTTTTGTGTTTTTATTTGTATACTTAAATAAATAAGGGTATGTATTATTTTGGTATAGTTATAGGTGTTTTATCTATGTTTTATATAAATCCATTTATTTTAATGTATTTTATTAGGTTTTATTTTATTTTTATATTCTTAATAGAATATGAATAATATTTACAATAGTATAAAAACATAAGAGAATAAAGAATGAAAGAACGAATTCCATTTTTATTTATATACAAGTAATAACATAGGTATTTTGTCTATATATTGATATAGACTTATTTTATTTTATATTTTCTTTTTGGTTTTATTTTAGTTTTAGTAATATGTTATAAGTAATAATTACCAATTTATAAAAATGTGAATTGGTAAAAATAGTAAAGGATGAGTAAATTGAATATTTTAATTGGGTATAATGTACAATGAAAGTCCAAAACCTAACTTTAAAAACTTAACTCCAAAAAATATGAAAATACCCCCATTAAATATTTTATGAAAAGTTACATACAATTAGAGGTGATTTTGATATATTTTGAGTTTTTATTTGAAAGATATGGGTTTGTGAGGTTGGGATTTTAGCTTTTTATTTTGTGTATAAAATTGACACTGCGTATTATTTTGGTACAAACTCAATTTTGTATTTTTATATACATTATTATCAATAACTTTCATGTACAAAATTTCTTCATTTGATGAATAAATAAAAAAGAATAAAATATGTGTCAAAATGAATAAATAATAAATAAAAGAATTAGTTTTTTATTATAATTTTGGCCCTTATCTCCCCCTACTTTATTCCTCATCGACCAACTAAATTCTTGACTTGGTCTCGGGGTTTAGGATCACAAACATCTTTGATATTTTATTCTTTTTCTTTCCTCCTCTTTATTCTATAATTTTGACATTGAAAACTATATTATTTACACAATAAATGCAATAAATCATGAATGCTATTTTGTACAAATTAATGTTATTTACAAGCATTAGTTAGGATTTTAAAGGCTAAAATAATATAATAAATGTGATGAAATGGAGATTCATCAATAACACAACAATCATCATATACATCTTAGTATGGGTATTCTATTGCATGATCTCTCGGAACTGATCTTCCCTCTCATATGACCTTTTGAGGTCATGCCGCATTTCTACCATAATTTTCTTTATCTAATTGAACTTTTGTTGCGATGGACCGCTGCCTCATCCATAGTAGCTTGATTTAGGCAGTTATGTCACCCAATAGGGCTCATCCAGAATGTTGCGATGATGGAGATAAAACATGGTGAAATGCCTCCTTTCTTAGATGTCTGGAGTCCAAAGAGCCTTAATTCGAAGGTGGTTGGTTGTTGATGAACTACATCATTCATCCCTACATACATTAACATTTTGAATATGTTATATATATATATATATATATATATTAACAAAAGAATAAATCGATTGAATCCACATAATAAATCCATGATGACTTACGTGGGCTTCTGCGTAAGTCTCATGAATGAAGAAGGTACTCTCCTCCTTATATGTGATCTGTCGAGTCATCTCAAAGAGCCTAACACGGCCCAGCTCATGGCCTATCATAACCTATACAAGTATATAACGGGCATATTCATATCAGCTCATCATTGTTATGTAAGCATGTTAGAATAGATAACTTACATGCGTGTGCTTTTTAGGTTGTCCAGACTTGTACTTCCCATGGCATGGGTAGGATCGGATGCTTTACCTCCTTTTTCCTTTATTTTTTTAATAATTTTACAATTAAAAGAGCATACCAACATGATATACCTAGACATAATTTTATAGGAAAAGCATATCATGTGGTTCATGCATCTCACGTTGAGCTAGTCACTCTCCTAATAGTGCACGACCACCTCCCACTCAGTTGGATGCCAGTTCAGGGGTGGATTGGATAACACTTCAACTGTCAATATGGATAGGTCATAGTGTTTTAAGAATTTTCAAATAAGGTTAAAATAGAAAGTATCAACTACATCATCAACTTACAAGGAGTACTAACCTTCTTTCCCCTCGCTCGAGTATCGCAGTGTAGCTTCGCCGCCCGATGCAAGATCTCTTCCTCGAGTTCAAGATCGTCACCCCATTCAAAAATATTATGTATAACATTCAACAGAGTAAATAACTCATACCTTCATATCAGAAATGTTTTAAATGATTTAATTAATATAACATGCCATCATATCAGAAATGATGGTAGACTTCAGAGCAACGGGGACATTCCTAAAAGTCCATGATATGTAGCAGCACATTCATCCATGCCGCAATGGACATCCGTTTGAAAAAGGCCATGTGTAATCTCCTAAAGCCTGACTTGTCCTATTCAATTGCACCTTCACCCTCTCTCCATACTTTAGCTTACTTAATTGGATGAATTTACAAGGAACCCTCACCTTACGCAACTGATCTGTTTAGGAACATTTCATTGATATGCATGATCTGAAAGGAATTCTTTACTACTTTAATTCATACCTGACGACGAAGCAACACCAACACTAGTCACTGAAGGACCTTATGGACTAGCCAGTCCCCCATCAACATCCTCCTCATCTTAGGGGTTCTCTGTAGCCCCCCTCAACCACCTCAAACTGTGTGGCTCACCTGCTCGCTCATCCTCATCTCGATCATTCCGTCGAGAAAAATAGGTCTGAACCATCTATATTATTTTAAAAGAATCATACCTACATCAGACATCCATAATCATTTTCATTTATATTCAAACTTGCAAAAGACTTATTCACATATATATTACACATGCAAAACAATCTTCACATATATATTTAAACAATGAGTAATTGCAAGGTTGGAGAAGTTTTTAGATTTGTACCAGAGTTCATAGATATTTGTCTTCTTGTTAAGCATCAACCTCATCATCATTGTACTCTTCATCGTCAAATCTTTGATTAAATCCCCTAGGAGTTATTGTTATTATTATCCAACTTGAATTAACATTATCATCAATGTAGGATACTTGGTCTGTCTGACATGCTAATGCAAATGGTTCTAACCTACCCAATATGCTTTTGCTTTTATTGAGGTTGATGTATCCAAAATTGGATCAAATTTAAATCTTATGTCTTTAAATACATTGTACCATTCACAACTTAATAGCACTATGCATCGATCATGTTGATAGTTATTCTCAATTATTTCATGATCCAACGATAATATCCATTACAATGTGACGATAGATTGCTTTTGACGAACATGCAAGATATGATATTTGCTTTCTCACTATTAAATTCTGAATAGTTCTTGAATTTGTAACCATTTATTATATATCCACTATGCCTGTGCATAGAAGTCAACAGATGTCTAACCAACATATCGAAATCCTCAATCCGGGAATTATCTTGTTCAGATTTCATTTGTTGTTTCTGTCTTCCAAACCACTCAATGAAATCTCCTTAAATTGCCATAACAACTTTTCCATTTGTGTTATATAAATAATATTGCCTACTAAATATAGTTATAAAAACAACTAAAAATAATTAAAATATATTTTGTAAAATAATATATATTTTTCATGTTTCGAGTTTTTTTTAAATAAAATACTTTGCTATTTTATTTATAATTATCTTTTATTTAGAATTTTTCTTTTGTCATTTAGCGGCCAACGTGGACCTATGGGAGAGCAGGCAAGGTTGAATCAGGTCAGCAACTACTCCTACATCCCTAACCTGTCATAGTTGTGCGACCACCCATTTTCTCGATTTTCTTATGCCTGATCCTATCTTCCTTACAGATCGAGCACTTCACAAAATATGTTCGCACGACAATCCTCCAACACTCCCTATCCCTAGTTCCTACAAAATCCCCTCGATTCGTGCATAAACCTAAGTCAAAGACACCTTTCTATTCTCCGGTATAACGACATATCCGATAGTTCCTCTTTGCCCTAATCCATCTCGAGCCAGCTTAACCCTAGAAACCCTAGTTGGAGTGATCTTCTTCGTGATAGAATGGAGATACCCTTTGCTCGCAGTGAGAGATGGTCAGAGGGGTGTGATTCCCATCACAAGAGCTTAACTCCGATGAATTTCTGCTTCCAGGTCTAATGTTATTGAGCGTAAGTAACGTAGGTGCTTTTTCATCTCATCTTTTTGTTTTTTAGCATAGATTTGTCGTTCATTCCAGTTGGTTTCATCTAGTATCATATAAAATCAAAAATCTAAAGTATGCCAAAGCACTAGACTCTGACCCCGCATTCTGCCTCTGTGTGACCTTGTTCCGACTCGTTGATCATCTCACCTCGTTCCCCTCCATCTTCTACACCTTCCCGATAATCTCAACCACATAGATCTTGCACAAATCTAGTTCATCATATCCATCTTCCATCACATGTCGAAGATGACTCATTCACCTCTTTTTCAACTCCTTCCATCTAATAAATAGGATGAGGACATTCCCCCTTGAGCCGAGAGGCTTTTCGTGCAAGTATCATGAAGTGATAACCCCATCTTGGGGTGATTCAGCCCAGAACTTCTGTCTCAGGTCCCTAGGTTATCTTTGAGCTCCATGCCTCAACTAGTGAAGCCTAGACCCATTTGTACTACCGGTCAGCGCTGAATGCCCCCATTGCCCTTTTGCAAGCTCCTACAGCTCGAGAAGATGTCGGAGGATAGAGAACAACCTGATCGATGCTCAGAGTGGAGTGTGTTCTTTCATGTTCATCCAAGATGCTTCTCCTTCATTTGATGGAACTTCGATCCCAGATTGAATCTCAACCATAGAAGCAAGGTGAAATGCTATGACATCACACTACAAAAAAGCACTAATGTATAACATGATTGTGAGAGGGATGGACGAGCACATGTGTTTGCCCATCTACTAGCAAGGACATGGTGAATATATGCGCTCTCAAGTTTGGGTCACGCCTTTTCAAATTTACAAGCAAGCATGCGGTTAACATTCCTACTTGCTCGTTGTGTTCGCCCATTTTTAATGTTGATGTGACGGCACATGACACATCTTAAAATTTGGGAGAGCACCTTGGCCGACACTGAGTGAGCACATAATGTGCTCGTCCATGCTCGTAAGAATGCTAGAACCCCTTCCTTCTCATTCTACTCGCGAACCCCTCCCCCAAAACCCTCTTCCAGAGATCGTTGCTCTACCTACCTTACCTCAGTAAACTCCCATTTGAGTTTTCTAAGCACACACACATCCTTGTTTAGGTATATCCCTTCATCCTTTCTCTCATTTTTTAGCATTTCCTTCCATATTGCTCATGTTTGGTTATTTTAGATTTTTTTATTGTCGACAGATTATTCATTATACATGTTAGATATTGATTGCTTGAACATGTTGTGTATGGTGCATACGATTCATTTAGTATATATTAGATATTAGATGTCATCATTGTTGTGTAGTATGGATGGAATTCCATATCCATGCTAGGTATATGATGAAATACCTAAACTAGTAGCATGTCTTAATGTTAATATTAAATTAGAATACCAAATATCCTTGTTACTTTTATACTTGTCGGTATAACTTGTTGGTGTTTATAATGGATACACTATGAAAATGAAATATCATGTCGTGTTAGTGCATTGTGCTTAAATAACATGATGCATTACTTGTGAATATGATGATATAACTTGGATAACAGTAACATGGAATGTCTATTTGTGACTCTATGCAAACAAACATCCTCTTCATAGAGTGTAGATATGGGGGGGGGCGAGAGGGAGAAAGGCATAAACTTTGGGCCGATATATGGAGAGAGAGTTGTATAATTTATGCATTGAGGGGGTAATTAGTTGGACTAGGATGTTTATATATAACTAATTAAAAGTAATTATGAAATTTAATTATACATTAACTATTTATTTTTAATTATATTAATTAATTTCAATTTCCAAAATATTACGTAACATATATAAGCCTTTCAAAATTTTTTTAACATAAAACAGTCCCCATGGAATTGAAAAAAGGAAAAAAATTATTCAATTTATATATCAAATACAAATAATTTAGTTTCATTATAAAAATATACAAAGACCACTTATTTCCAATATGACCATGAATACTTCCAAATATCACCATAAATAAAACTAATATAGAGACTACTAATTATACATGAAATATAACTCTTAGGTTTTTTATGAAATAATAGTGAATAACATGCGATTTTAATTTTACATTTGTTTAAAACCAATAAATTCATATAAATCCAACAATTATGCATTAACTAATTTAATTATATATTAAAATATTTTATAATATCGATTAAATTTATAGTAAAACCGTAGAAACGAGGGTTGTGTACTATGTGTATATGTGAGTATGCAATGTTGTCTATTAATGAGGGAGAATATATGTGTGGGTTTCCTTCCATTATATTAAATCATTTTTAATAAAATAAATTTTCAAATTTTAGCCAAACATACATATATTTTTCCATTAATTAAACTTGAAATACTATTATTAATTCGTAAAAGGACTAAAAGGCTATTTAAAATAATGTGATAAAATTCTTTTATAGATTTTTTAAATAGAAATAAAAATAATGTATAAAATTCCTTAAATACCCCATACTCTATTCAACTGAGTCAATGTGTCTCATATTTTCTTCCAATTAAATAGCCATCTTAGGATTTTTTTATCACATTAAAGTTTAACTAATGTGGATCCAATGTGCCATATTAGTTTGTAATTAGGTAAAAATGTTAAATAACTATAAAATCACACAAAACAAAACACACATAGTGCATCCCTCCACACCGTGTGGTGTGTGGCCTTGCATAAGGGAATGCTTGTTCATTACATCGGAAGATTTTATTACTTCGAATGTGTTATATTTTTTTCATAAAACTATTGGACTCAGTTAGGGGCAAGGTATCCCAATCCAATAGATGTGGATTTTAACGAGTGCAAGTGGAAGAGATTTTTTTTGCAGGCACATCATCAATAATATAACATTCAACACTTTTTTAGGCATAAATCATGATCACATAAATCTATACCCCAATCGCAAACCAACCAAATCTATGTAACACCCGACTAACAAACAAATTTATATTATACCGGTATCTTGAAGTCATCACATGTAGCTCGTACATACGAGAGATTCAAGGTAAACGTATGATATAACTTTTATGTTAGATTTCCTTAGTTCGAAGGTCCCGAACTAGGGGTGTCTTTAAAGATTCAAAAACTGAATTAAGATCATCATTAGATTTTGTATCTGTGCTTGATTTCGGCAATATAACTCATTCCTCTTTGTTATACAAAATTAATCTTAATACACTCTAAAAATTGTTACTATGTTAACAATTTTAAAGGTTATTAAGCTTAATTTATAGGATATATTGAAGAGGTGCTTGCTTATGCTGCTGAAATTTGCTTAGATATAAACTCCAACATGCATTTAGCGACGGTAGTCTTATTTCAATTTTTAAACCTTTAAAGATGAGCAAAATAGTTAATATTTGAAAAAAGTTCTTTTCTTATCTTCTAACTTCCGAAACATCTCTTTCATTATTAGAATGACGAGAAATATGGAGTGGATGTATAACCGTGTCCAAAACAAGCGCTTGTTGGAGTCAATTCGACATGGTGTAGAGGGATTTGTGGCATTTACTTACGTCAACGATTATATGGTTGTTGATTCAGATGACATAACTATTTATCAATATCTTGAGTATCATTTACTTAAGGGGAAAGTTAAAGATGAAGTTCAATTACACCTCTATAGGCATGGATTCATCGAGGGTTATTGTATGCGGTGGGGACACAGTGAAATAATCTCTCCTCCGGTGAATGAATCACATGATGTTCCTGGAAGTAAACAATTTATTAAAATGGTGATGGATGTCACAACATCTGATATTTTGGATGAAATATTTGATATATAAGAACCTCATGGAGAGTCTGACGAATTTTACGAGTTCTTGAAAAAGGTAGAAGAACTATTATGATCTGGTTGTAAGACATACTCGAAACTCTCAGCAGTTTTGAAACTTTTGACTATGAAAATGGAATATTATATGACATAGATGAATTTTGATGCAATGTTGGTTATTTTGAAGAAAATATTACCTGAAGATCATGAATTACCCAACATCTACTATAAATTAAAAAAATGATGAGGAAGATGGGTATAACATAGGTGAAAATCGATTATTGTACAAATTATCATATTTTGTGTTATGGTGAGAATGAAAAAACATATTGTCCAGAATGTAAAGAGTCGAGATATAAGGACTCCGATAAAAGTGGAGAAATGTTTTACGTTACTTTCCACTAACACCTCGACTAAAGAGATTGTATTATTGAAGAGAAACAAAAAAGAAGATAGCGTGGTATGCAGATCATACTCAAGAAGAATATATTGAACATCCATAATATTCAAAAAAGTTGGAAAACATTAGTGGCTTGTTTTTTTGTCATTTGCAATGGAGACAAGGAATCATAATCAGTTTGTATACATATGAATTCAACCCACACAATAGAAGCAAAGACTATTCTTGCTGGCCAATAATGACAAGTCCATATAATCTACTTATGTAGTTGTATATAAGCAATAATTTATATTCTTATCACTCTTAGTACATGGGCATACTCATCCTGGGAAATATATTAGCATGTATTTACGTCCTCTTGTTGATGAGTTGAAAAATTTATAAATATACATAGTTTATACATACAATGCCAATAAATATCAGATGTTTAATATGAAAGGGACGTTATTGTGGATGACAAATGACTTTCCAGCATATAAAATGTTGTATGAATGGAGTACTCATGGACTAAAGAATACTGTATGGAGAGTACAAAATCTTTCCAACTTCAACATGGGAAAAACATTATTTTTTTAACTATCATAGATGTTATCTTCTGAAAGAGCATTTGTACAGGAGACAGAAATAAGTATTCAAATGTAATATTGTGTATTTATCCGATCCTCCAATAATGAAGACTGGAGGCATGTTGTTATTAGAGTTCGAAGAATTTGAAAAATTCTACACTCAGTACCAACGAGAATACTCAACCATTAGCAGGTTTCAGTGAAACTCATAATTGGATAAAGATGAGTAGTTTTTGAGAGTTACCTTATTAGAGTATGCTACTGACTCAACATAACTTTGATGTTATGAATATCGAAAAAATATGTTCAATAATATATTTTATATAGTCCTAAATGTCACCGGACATACAAGAGATTTAATTAGATCTTGTCCTGATTTAAAAATAATATGTAATCGCCTAAAGTTGTATCTTTATGATAATGGAAGAATCGAATTTCCAAAAAGCAAAGTATACTTTGGACAAGATCCTAGTAAAAAGTGTATGTGAATGAGCCAGTAAGTTAAAATTTCTAGACGGTTACACAACAAATCATTCAAATCTTGTTGATTTAAAAAAGATCTGCTTTAAAGGAATGAGGAGTCATGATTGTCATATCTTTGTGGAGAGATTGTTACCAATAGCATTTAAAAGATTGTTACCAAACAATATTGTGGATGATCTATCTGATGTTAGTAGATTTTTCCATATTATATGCTCCACACGACTCCATGTTGATGAGATGAGTCATCTCAAGAAGAATATTCTAGTTATAATATGTAATTTGGAGAAGATATTTTCGTCTACATTTTTTGATTCTATGGAGCATCTTATGATTCATTTACCATACGAGGCAAAGGTTGGTGGGCTGGTCAAGTATAGACGGATATATCCATTTGAAATATAACAACTAAATTTATATGTGGTCATTTATTTTATTAAGTTAAATTAATAAGTTACTAACAGTTAAATTTGTCAGGTTTATATTCTGTCTGAAATGTAAAGTATGAAATAAAAGTCAGGTGGAGGGTTCGATAAGTTCCTAATATATATGAAGAAGTAGCAACCTTCTGTGCAAGGTATTTTTCTGATGAAGTGAAGATGATCCATAATAGACCGAATATAAATGAAATCAGACTCTTGGATACAGATTAGCATATAAGTGTCTTTCATCCATCAGCTCAACCGAGAGGATAAGGAATAAAACGTTTGATGTCAAAGAAAGAGAAAGAAGCTACCGACTTTTATGTTTTAGACAATTACTATGAAATAAAACCATATGTCGAGTAAGTTAACCTCTATCTTGTATTTTTATTTAAATTTATTCTAATGGCATTTACTATTAAATAGGATATTCAGAAAGAAAATTGGTGATTGATCCACTTGTGTATCTAGGACAAATGGTTCATATATTTGTATATATTTTTATACAACCGCATCAATGACATTGTTTCTTTTATCAATAACTTTACCATCTTTCGGGTCATACAAATCACATAAAAATAAAAAATCATGTTAAGTCCTTCCAAAACTTTATTTAAAATTCAGTAGTAATCGATACTATCCTCTTTGTAACAAGATCCATGAACCATTACCCCATAATTCTGAGTACTTAAATATCATCTTGAATTTATTATATGAAAATGATAACCATTAATACAACAATCACTGTATGATAAGACATGATATATTAGACCTTCTGAAAAGTTCTTAAGCATCATCGACCTTTCTTCGTTGTCCGTCGAAACTTTCATATGGTTCTTAAACTATTCCGGAAATTTAAGTCATAATAGTTAACAATCTGATCTTTATTTTTGCCTTCCTCAAGTCTCGCAAAAAAGGAAAGATGTTGAATATTTAATACTTGTATGGTTAAACTCGAGAAGTTACATATGTAAGGAGGACAACAATATTGATAAAGACGCAGATGTGGCTTTCATACTTGATTACGACCGTCATAATATTACAGGAGTTATCACCATTATTAATAATATTTCACTAACAAAAAATATAGTAACAAGTACTTATCTAATTGAAGATGTGAATGATATGAATGAGATTTAATCTGATGAGGACAATGATGAGAAAAAAATCATAATTCACAATATTCAAGAAAAGAAGATTAAGATACAAACATCGGTAACTATAAATCAATTTTTGGCTTTAATTAATTTCTTCCATGTTATTTTATAGACATGAATAGTGTTGGACAAGGAGGTTCACATGGATCACAATGATTTGGCCAACCATCCTCTTCACAGTCCCCTTCGCCTTCTACTCCGTCAACCTTTTTGAGGCATGTTTCTGATGATATGCACCAGCTCATGACATATTACCAGTCTTTTGGTGTTCCTCCACCTCCTTCATGCGAAGGTTATTTCATTGAGCCATCTTCTTCACAGGTTCCTGAGCTCTACCTTGTCCCGATTCTAACTCGTCCTTCCATGAATTTAGCTTCTCCATCTTTTGCATGCCAGAGTGTAGTTGTGCATGTGAATGTGTTGCTAGTGGGAAGTCACTCTTACGATTTCTACTTGGTTCTGCAAATTTCACAAGATGGGATGTAAATATCATACATAACTCAAATTTCATTATAATTTTCACCCACACATATATATGATCTAATTACCATTTTATGTAGGGACTTTTTGAATAGCAACAGAGTTGCTAAAGAAATAACAAATATTATAAATGTGCATATGGCATGCACAAAATTTTGGTGATTCCACGTTCCCATCATTTTCAGGAGAGGTTGTTCAACTTGTTTTCGTCAAGAAATTTATATTCAATTACCTGACAATTTTTTGAAAAATTTCACGGTAGGTATCATTTTGCTCCTGGTTTAGGGAAGGAGTCCTATAATCGAGCCTTTGCACTTACAATGGAGAAGAGAATGAGTGACACATTTTCAACAATAAAAGGGACTCACATAGAAAGATAAATTTGGAGGAGATGTATTTTGATGAGATAAAGAGATTCCCTATGATTTGGTACATCAAGGAGAGGTAATTTTTTATTGATAAATTTTAAAAAAAATAATTTTATCTAAATCTATTATGATAATGTTTTTACAGGTGGATTAGCTTTTGTGATTCTTTCAGTTCTAATGCTAAGTTTAGGAGAAGGTCAACATCAGGTAGAGCAAACCGCCAAAAGCAAAAGATAGATCGACAAGTGGCTCCAAAAGCCGCAATCAAATATAGACTAAGCAGGTATGTAACTTTAGTAATATTATACAGAAAATTCAATGTTAATTTCTGACATATGCATTATTTAATTACTATATATATTTTTACTTTTCAGGTTATTGATGAATAGACATTCATCTACCTTTATTCTTCTATTTTCTCTTTAAATCTATATCAAAACACATGTAAATACAATTAACTTGTACAAATTAGCATATTCATCTATAATTAACCTCTAATTAGGGTATAAATATTTTTTTTAATTCAAAATGAAATCATAAAGAAAAGTAAAGGAAAATAAATGAAGTATCAAAGATACTGAATGACCCTAAACCCCTAAACCAGGTCAATATTGACTTGGTCGATAAGGAATAAAGTAGGGGGAGATAAGGGTCTATACTGTATATAGAAACTCTAATTTTATTCTTCAAAAAATCCCATTTTTATACTATTTATTTTTCTTTCTACACACCTCAAATAATAAATTTATCTCATGAATCTTGTATATAAAAACACAGAAAATTACAAAAATAATTGTACATAAAAATAATACACCATGCAATTGGGACACACATATGAAAAGCCATGAGTCGAACTTCATAAAACTGTATCTTATCCATATGACCTCAAAATTCACCAATCTGTATTCTAAATTAAATTATCTATCTAAGGAGGGTGATTTCTTTTAAAATGAAGTTATGATGTAAAAATCGGGTTTCTGGGGTCTCATTGTACTATATAGTTGCATATCTTATTCATATAATTTATTATTTATAATTTTACTCTTCTTTTTTAAATAATTATAAATATTATTTGAAATATATTAAAAGTATAAACATAAAATAAAAACCATTGAAAACATATATAGATATAGATATAATGTACTAAAATATATAGGTATGTTATATATAGATATAGATATAGATATAGTATAGGTATGTTATATATATAGATATAGATATAATGTAAATACATATACTTATTTAAGTATGTAAATAAAATAATAAAAATAAATTAAAAATATGTAAATATGTATCTAAATATATTATAAATATATAAATATGTAATTATAATAATAAGTAAAAAAATAAAAAATTCAAATAAAATAATAAAATATAGATTAATATACCTATGTATATACTTGTAAAAATTAAATACAAATATATAACTATGTATATACTTAAAAAAATTAAAATAATAAATATTATAAACATATAAATACGTAATTATAATAATAAGTAAAAAATTAAAAATACAAATAAAATAATAAAATATAGATTAATATACCTATGTATATACTTGTAAAAATTACCATCTTATAAATAAGGTTGTAAAAATATATAAAAATTAGTAAATAGTAGATAAAATAAGAAACATTTTTTATGTTTTGACTTTTAATTAATAAAATCATCCGCTATTTATTATTGAATTAATAAAGCTTTTCATATATTCTTTTTCTAGATTGGTCCACGTGGACCAATTAGAGCCCTGCGACAGTTGACCTCGGATCAATTCTCCTGCCTTCCTCCTCTGATTTTGTCAGAGCGCCACCTACCCCCTCTTCTCCATTTTTTACTCCATCTCAACTCCACCATGTCCCTCGAGCCGACCACCATTCTGCACCTCCCACGATCATCTCCCACTCCCTATGCCTAAACTCCACCAACCACCGTCGCACTGCACACCACCCTCCTTCGAAAAGTCATTAGTGATTTGTCTATAAATAACCTCCTCTGACTTCTTTTGGACTTTGATCACTCTACTTCTACTATATCCCCAAAGGGACCTTCCTAGATTTTGATCCTTGGTGACAACAAGGATCTCAGTCCTGTAGGTGAGGATAAAGTAGAGGAGAGCTCGGTCCAGATCTCGCTAGAGCATCTTAGACGAAGTCCATCTGCTCCCTAGTTTTCCAAATATGAGCTATCATTTATTGTTTTTAGGTAGATTTTGATTTTAGCCTTTAATTTCCACCATTTATTTCATGCCTTTCTCTTGCTTTAGCGCATATTTAGTTATATTATAGTACTCTAGATCTTAAAGTTTCGGCCTTCATTCAACTTATTCTAGCCATGTTCCGACCTCACCTTCACCGTCATCGTCTTCCTCATCCACTTTTGCACCCTCCAGTCCACTTAATTCATTTTGATCTTTGCTAGATCAAGCCTAGAACTCCCCATCCTCTGCCCTTCATAGGAGAGCCTCCATATCATCTTATCCTCGCTCAAATCCACCCAATAAAGGGCTTGGATTTGTCGTCCTGGTTCCCCAATTCAAACTATATAGGTCTGGAAGACACATGACCCCTTGTGGGTCGATTCGAGCCCCTATAGATAGCTCCAGGTGGTGTTCTTCCTCTACGCTCTAGGCATCCATTTATGGGGCCTATATCCGTCCCTTCATTCATTACTGGTGACCTCCAGCATCCTTCCGAGCATCGTAGATGAAAAAGAGCTGACCCGAGCACTGGGATATGATAGATCAAGGGAAGACACCTTCAATGTTCTTCTTGGTTATTGGAGTGAAGCAACGACAGTCTGATTACGGCCTTGTCCTAGTTCTGTTTTCAACCATCCAGTCTTTAGGGACCATCATCGTTGGATCTTTGTCAAGATTTGATCATGTGTGTCGATCAGCAAAGCGGTATCGACCCTTCGTGGCCATTGATCGTGTTAAGTGAATCAACCTGGATCATCCGAGTAATTACAACTAAGCCCTTCACCCTTTTGTAATTTTTTTGTGTCATGTAAATATTTTTATTAGTGTACTAATTTTATGGGCAAATTGCATATGAAACCCTGTAACTTCTGATATTTGCACTTAGATCCAGTCCATGTCATCTCACGTGGTGCTCCAAATGAGGCATTTTTTTGTAAAATTTATATATATTCCCCCATAGTATATAGACCGGTGATTAAATGAAGTTAAAGTATTTATAAATTACAAATAGTCCCCTATTAGTTTAGAAAGTTATTGTTGTGTTTATTGTGTTTATAAATATTTTTGTTACTCCAAAAATTATAGGAAAATTTAATTAAGGTTTGTAAAATTGTTTTATAAAATATATTTTTCGCATGGTATTTTAAGTTTTTATTAAAAATATAAAAACATGTATTTAGCCCTATATAAATATTAAAATCCATAAAAATTAGAAAAAATAAATCCGAAAATTCCGAAAAATATACTATTTACATTATATTATATATTATCAAATTAAAAATACAAAATATAAAACCTGAAAATCACAAAACCCTAAAGTCTTACAAAAATTAGTAAACATTATTGAAAAATCCATATATATATATATGTTTTTGATATTTCTATATATTCAAAATATTTATAACTTAATTTTTGACCTATTTATATTTATTTAATCTAAAAATATTTCAGATTTTTAAATCTACATTGTTTCATTATATTTAATAGTTAAAAATATATAAAAATAGCAAAAAAATATAAAAATTACCAAAAATAGAGAAAATGTAAAAAAAATAAATATTCTATTTTATATATTTTGAATATATTTATGTATACTTGAAAATGTAATACCCTATATATACACTATATATTCTATATATTACTTATATTATCTATTATATTATATATATATATACATCTTATTTTAAAAAATAAAAAAAGGAAGTAAAAACTTGCAAAATTAAAATAAAAATATAAAATAATAAAAATATAAAATAATTATAACTCTATAAAACATGAATATTAAAATCCCACATAAAAAAGATATAAGTACAAAAATTATTATTATTATTAATTAGCTATTACTACTAATAATTTTAAGTATCCCGCATTTGCTCTCAATTGTCAGACCTCTACACTTACGCACTTTACACACATTTTGTAGGGTATAAAATTTCTTCTCACACATCATTCATTGCATATACTATGCGTGGGTTGATTGGGAAGCTTAGATTGGGTATCGTACATTGATAGAGCGGTTGATATAATGATTATCGAATTCGACTTGTCCGACTCCACATACCCTCCAAGACTAGACCTTGTCTCCTATATCTCGATTTATTCATCAGCTTCTAAGTTGGAAAGGAAATCATATATTGATGAATGCTGGTCTAAGACCCACATGCGAGGGAAAGATGGTGATTTTCAGTGGCCTACTCCTGAGGCAGGAAAAGTGATGGTTAGTTTTTTTAGTTTGTTGTAATTGATTAGTTGAATTAAAACTGTATTATATATTTATTTATTAATTAATTGATTTCATTTTTATGATATGTGACCCTTAGTGCTGAAAATTGGATAAGCACTCCTGAAGACCAACGAGCCACATTTGATAAACCTTTATGGAAACATGTTTAGTAAAATAATATTTAAGCGATTGGATGATTATACACTACAGTTTATATGGTTGTAAAATTATGATTACTGGTTTTGGAGGAAAGGGATGTTAATTTTGCTAACATGAAACAGACGCTTGGTGGTCTTCCTCCATATTATGTATAGGAACATCGATATTCTTACTCTACTTATGTTCAACCGTCATATTCCCGACCTCATTCGCCACAACAACCATCGCCATTTATGGAGTCTCAGATGGCATGATAATGGACCAAGTGACATAGTTATATTTATAAAATTTCAATAGGTAACAAATATCACAAGTGCATCAAGAGGATAATGAAGAGGGAGAGAGAGAGAGGAGGAGGAGGAGGAGGAAGAGGAGGAACACAACTCTCAAAGAAGAAGCCCAAACATATGCAAGGTTTAAAGAAATGGAAAAAGTAAAAAAGAAATCAAAATAGAGTTTGATCTCCAATATCTTTCGAGATAAAAATTAGTGATTATGTTTTTCTTAGTAGTAAAATAGATATTGTCTTTAGATTACTTTTAACTTTTAAATGTTGTTTAATGTGTATTGTCTATGTACAATATTTTTAAGCTTTCTAATGCAAATTTTTATCTATTTAATTTAAGATGACTATATTTGATATGTCGTTCTATATAAATTAATTTTGATACAGAACAATATAATATATATACAAGGGCTATTAATCATTTCATTTTCGATCAATATCTCAGGTATGATCTTTGGTAACTTTTTTGAACACATACAGTGGTTTAGATCATGTATTACAAATTCGACATTGTTTCAGAACGTTGATGAACTTGTAAAATTTGTTTCCATCTATACCATGGGAGAGCACATGTTCTCGTCGATTGCAAGCTCATGCGCTCGCCAAATGTTCATCATGTTTGCGTAAGATGGGGACATGGGCGAGCACATGAGCGAGCACATCATGTTCTCCCATTTTGATGGGAGATGACTAATAGAGCATGTATGCATGTGCATATGTGTTTCGTCTAGGCCAGTTGCATGTACAAGGTGAGCGGGCACATGTGCTCGCCCTCTACTAAGGCAATCACATTATGATTACTGGGAGAGGACTAGGCATGCATAGCGCTCGCAGATGCTGTGTTTTTTGTAGTGTCAGAGCTGCTCAATCTTGAGTGAATTCCCCGCAACCATCAGATCAACCGCATGCACACATCATGGGGCTTCGAGGGTAACATTTCACCCAACCCCTCCACCATTTATCTTTGATTTATAGTCATGCAAATATTAAGTAAAGTATAATAGATTTTGGATATTGTGTTGGTGGGACCTTGTAGTGTTTTTTTTGCATTTAGTCCTTTACGAATCTCCATTTTTATCTTTATTCTTTCATTTTGGCCTTGAATCCCTATCCAAATGCATGTATATATCATTAATTTGTCAAAATAAATACTCTATAATTTGTACAAAATACTATATAAAATATTGTATATTTTATGTATTTCTTTTCAAAATTTAAGAATAAAGGAAGAAAAGAAAATAAATGAGACACCATAGGTATTGAGTGACCCTAGAGCCTGAGACCCAGTCATTATAATGACTTGATCGACAATGAATAAAGCAGGGAGAGATAGGGCAGAGGAATTGTATAAAATATACATGAAAACCCTAAAATTTAATTCATCTATAATTAATTTTTGGGACCTATTTTATTCTTTACTATTTACACTTCAAATCAATAAACAATGTACATGAATATTGTAGATAAAAATACATATAAAATATAAATTAATTCATAGAAAAACAATGCAAAGTGTGCCTGGGACTCAAAATAAAAACAAAAAACTTCACATATTTTATCAAAATGGACCAAAATCAACTTTAATTGTATATAACTTTTAATAAGCCATTTAATGGAAGGTGGTTTCATCTAATTTGAAGTGAAGATGAAGAAGTTAGGTTTTCAACCCTTATTGTGCAGCATATATAGTTTATTCAATATATTTATTCTTTGTATTTTCAAATTCTTTTATCTTTATAAAATTGTAGATATTATTTGAAACATATGTACATAATTAAAATAAAATAAAACCAATAAAATAACATTAAAATAAAAAATATATTTCAATACATAGGTAAAATATATACCCATAATGTATATATACCTTATTAGTTAAGTACACATGCATGCTCAGAAAATTACAATAAAAATATGTAAATATGTAAAAATATATAAAAAAATATATAAAATACATGTATAAAATAATAAAATATGTAATAAAAATTAAAAAAAATATACCAAAATATAGGTATTAATACCTATATTTTACATGTAAATACTAACTTATAAAAAGCCTAGAAAAAAATAAATAAAATATGCATAAAATACTTCGCATCTCTCATGTTTTATTAAAATTTAGTTAATTTGTTTATTATTCGTTTCTGAATTTACATGGGTTTTTGGAATGGATTTTTTGGTTGATCCACGTGGACCAACCAAAGGACTCCTGTGGTTGACCTGGGTTAACTCTTCGACCTAGGCCACCAACCCTGTCAGACTGAGAAGACCCCCATCTTCTCCCCTTTTTCCTTGGTGGATTATCACTCCCATCAACTAGATCATTCATGCAAACCTACTTATACCCTAAGGCCCACCTAATCACTTAAAACCTTGTACATATCCCTAGTCGACCAATAATCACCGGTCAATGGACCTCCTCCACCATGTTTATAAATAATGCTCCTCCATCCCAAATACAATTTTAATCCATCTTCCCTTGTTCTTAACCCCTCAGATCACTCCTACGAGTTGACACTGGTGACAAGAGTGCAACCTCCAAGTGTCTGTAATGAGGAGGAGCAGAGGAGGAGGTCTAGACCATCGACGGAGCCACCTCTGGCAGGTTCTGCCTCTTGGGTTCTTAACCTATTCAAGGTCCCTTTTCTTGCATTTTTAGGTAAATTTAAGTCATAGATTTCTATTTTGCATTTCTATTTTAGTTGTTAGCAGTAGATTTAACGTAAAATCCTATATTTCTGTTGACTTAATGCCCGTGCTCTAGATTGATTTCACAGTGATTCTGCATGCTCTTTGACGCATTTCATCCCCACTCTAGATCCACACCACGTTTTCCATATGTGCCCCACACTTTCCTCTCGATTCTTGCTCGAAATCGAGCAGTCGAGCTCCATCCATTATTCGCCTCCAGAGCTCATTCGCCAAACCCATTTGCAGATGCTCTCAGCTACATTTTGAGCCGAGGACATGCGCTACGAGCTGTAGAGTTTTTGTGCATCTTCATTTAGTTAATTTTTTTATTATTTATTTCTGAATTTACTTGGGTTTTTGGGAATGTATTTTTTCGGTTGATCCACGTCGACAAACCAGCGGTCTCCTTTGGATGACCTGGGTCAACTCTTTGACCTAGGCCACCAATTCTGTCAGACTGAGAAGATCCCCATCTTCTCCCCTTTTTCATGGGTGGATTATCACTCCCATCAACTAGATCGTCACGCAAACCTCCTTCAACCCTAAGGCCCACCTAATCACTTAAAACCTTTTAATATCCCTAATCGACCAATAATCATCGATCAATAGACCTCCTCCACCATGTTTATAAATAATGCTCCACCCCAAATCCAATTTTGATCCCTCTTCCCTTGTTCTTAAGACCTCATATCACTCCGATGAGTTGATGCTGGTGGCAAGAGCATAACCCCCAAGTGTCTACAATGAGGAGGAGCGGAGGAGGAGGTCTAGACCATCGTTGGAGCCACCTCTAGAAGGTTTTGCCTCTTAGGTTCCTAACCCAGTTGAGGTCCCTTTTCTTCCATTTTTAGGTAAATTTAAGACATAGATTTCTATTTTGCATTTCCATTGTTGTTGTTAGCAGTATATTTAGCGTAAAATCCTACATTTCTATTGACCTAGAACTCGTGCTCCAGATTGATTTCACCTTGATAATGCATGTTCTTTGACGCGTTTCGCCCCCACTCTATATCCACGCCATGTTCTCCATATGTGCCCAGACTTTACTATTGATTCTTGCCCAGAATCGAGCCATTGAGCTCCATCCATCATTCTTCTCCAGAGATCATTTGCCAACCCCATTTGCAGATGCTTTCAGCTTCATTTTGAGCTGAGGACATTCTTCATGAGCTGTAGAGTTTTTGTATAGGTCATAACCCTTTAGCAAACCCCTGAAGGATTAGATGTCTCTTTTGAACCTCCATTACACATGATTAAGGAGACCATCCAAATCCCCATCAATGGGATCTGGAAGCCATCTGAGGGCACCTGCAGGTGCATGAGCCCCCAAAGAAGGTGTTGAGCTGATACGATCGAAGGAAAGTGCCTTGGATGAGGAGTATTTGACAAACGAAGATAGAAGAGAGAGACCTTCTTCCCTATTCTTGGAGATCTTCCAGGCAACACCGAATCAAGAACAAATTCCATGTCTTTTTGTAGACGTTGGATCAGAGTGAAACAAAGTCTACCCTCATCCGTCTGATGTTCTTAAGTGAGGCATTTTGGATCGTTCATCTCCACGCATGTGGAGTGTAATTTGTGTAAAAATCCCCCTCCATTTTTGTATTTTGTAAAGAGTGCTGTAAATATTTTAGAAAGTTTAAAACCGTGTCAGATAATTGTATGTACCCCCTGAATCTCTTTATATTTGTAGTTAAGTCCAATGTCAGGTCACCTCACATGGATCCCCAAGTAAGGTGAAATTTTGCAGGCATACACTTGTGGTTATTACATTTTCTATTTAGTATTTAAAAATCAAGTTGAAGTTCAAATTTTATGGTTATTTTGCATTTTCACCCTTGGAGTATAATTTATTTGCAAAAACACCCGTACCATCTATATTTTAATTAATTTATGCATTTTTTTATTAAAAATAGTTCATGTGCTTTAAAAAATATACCAAATATGTGTATGTGCATGATTGTTGCTTTTGCATGCACTAATTTTTATTTGCCATTTTGTATGCATTTATTATTTGTTAAAAATCAAAAGAGCCATTTTCCCCATTTGACTTAAAAAATACAAAAAAGTATAAAACCTATTTGTAAAGTTCCAAAAAATTATCTACTTACCATTTCCTTATTTTATAACTCCAAAACAAAATTCACAAAAATTCAAAAGAAACTCTTGAAATTAGAAAACCCTTGTTAACTCTAAAAACTTATAAAATGTTTTTAAAAATTCCAAAATCTATTTGTTTGTGTTCCATATATATACCTATATATTAAATATGTTTTTGAGAAATTTTGAGACTTTTGCTATTTTTAGCTCTTAAATCAATTCAACATATTTAAACGCTCCCTATTTTGCTTTGTTACTGATTTTAAAAATAAAAATTACGAAAAACCCCTGAAAATCTATAAAAATAGAAAAATATTTGAAAAAGATAAAAATATTTTATTGGAACTTTTTGATTATTTTTATTTACATTTATATATAGTATACCCTATATAACGCACATACATACATACATACATATATAGGGTTAAATGGGGTTGCCCCCTGGGGGGAGCTAACTTGGCTCCCCCCGCCCCGTTTCGCCTGGTTTTTTTTTATTTTTTTGAAATTTTCTTCTGTGGAATTTCATCACTATATCCCTATATTATGTCATTAAAATTTCGTGCGAAACAGAGACTCCTACGGCCTCCATCCAGACAGACATTTTTTAACGGTAATAGGATTTTTTGAATCGACCACGTCTAGATGGAGGCCGTAGGAGTCTTTGTTTCGCATGAAATTTGAATGACGCAATGTAGGGATTTTATAATGAATTTACACGATTTTAGATTTCAAAAAAAAATAAAAAAAATATGTAAAAAAAGCGGCGTTGGGAGCTAAGTTAGCTCCCCCTAGGGGGCATACACATTTTCCCCATATATATATATATATATATATATATATATATATATATAAAGGTATATAAGGGCTGCATGGGGCTGCCCCTTGGGGGCATCCAATATGGCTGCCCCGTCCCATTTTTATCAATTTTTTTTATATTTTTGAAAAATATCACCATGTATATTCATCCATATATCCCTCCTATATGTCATTCGTATTTCGTCAGAAACAGAGACTTCTACAACCTCCATCCAAATAGGGTCGATTTAAAAAATCCTACGACCATTAAAAACGATTGTCTAGATGGAGGCCATATGAGTCTTTGTTTCTAAAGAAATTCGAATGACACGTATGAGGGATATAGGTATGAATATACATGATGATATTTTTCCAAAAAATAAAAATTACGAAAAATGGGATGGGGGAAACCCCATTTTCCCATTATCTAATACTTATATTATTTTTAATTATTATAAATATTATGAATATATTTTGAAACTTTTAAAAATAAAATGGATTTTTTTGTGTTATTTTCTTATTTTTTATTATTTTTTATATATTCGATTATATTACCTCTATTATATATATACATTACCTGATACACACACATGCACATATATATGTATATATTTATATATTATATTAAAATATAAATTAAAAATAAATTTAAAATAAGAAAGATTAAAAAAATATATAATTATAAAAAGAATTATGTTATTTAATTGGAAACCCACAAACACCTTGTTTGATTTTGTGCACACTTGTATATACATACTTGCTTTATTTATTCGCTTAAATAATACTTGCTATGTACCATACTTCCTATGTTCGACCCCTACATGCTTCTCCACTATACACTTATTTGTAAGGTATATTAAATGTTGATTCACACCTTGATTTCATTGCTTGATTCATATATTACGTGGGTTGATTGTTGAATTTAGCTTGATATTTTCTCTAAGTTATTACTTCTGCGACTTAGTGGTTTTGCCTTGTGTGGACCACAAGACAGTACCCTTGGATTATTTCTTCATTTTTCTCACCAGGTCACCTCACGTGGAGGCATTTTGTGGATATTTTGCGGGCTTATCCCTATAGTTCTTAGACTTCTTTATGGAATAAATGGAAGTTTTTATTTAATTGCAAATATGTCCCTACCAAGCATGAATTAAATTACATTTCTAATTGAAAATTCACATGTTTGTTCCTGGACATGTTTTGAATGTCAACAATTGCATGAAACAATTTTTTTAGAAATTACGCTTAGGACCATGTTCTGTTGAATTAAATTTTTTTGTTTTATTTTTATTAATTGCATTTCATTCTTGAAAATGATAGGAAAATTAATGTAGGTTCCTGTAACATTGATCTATCACTCATAATTTTCGTAGAGCATTTAAATAATAGTGCTATTTATAAAAATTTAAAAACATGCAAAATTTTCCTATATGGACTCATAAAATCTATAAAAAATGTGCATAAAAAAACCAAAAAATTTTAGTTAGTTTATAGTGTACTTTATCACAAATCCAAAAATCACTACAAATACAAATAGAAATGGTAAAAACTTAAAAACCCTATAAATTTTATAAAAATCATAATAATTTTCGAAATAAAAATATATTAATTTTAGTTTTTGAATTTTCTATATTATACATAGTTTAGGGTTTTTATCAGTTTTGTCCCTCTGAGATATTAGAATTTCAGTTATGTCCCTCCCATTAGGGGAATAACAGTTGTGCCCTCGATTATTGTCGTTCTATCACTTGTGCCCTTCATCAACTTTATCCATCACTGAATTGAGCTTAACCACGATTTTTTAAATCATTGTATGGTTAAGAGGGGCATAACCGTCCAAATACTCCCACCCATCTCCTCCCCACCATCTCCTCCTCTTCATCCTCTTTGTCCTCTTTGAGAAGGCAACGACGAGGATGAGTAGGAACCACCATTCAAGGACCGACTTCTACTTGCTCATGATCTTGGTATGCATATTGACTTTCTTCTCGTAGGTGGGGATGTTGAGCTCGTTGATGGACTCGATTTTGTAGTGGGTACTGATGGAGTTGAAGAGGAGGGAAAATAGATGGGTATGTTCTTGGCCTTGAAGATGTCAAGCCAGTAGAAGATGGGGACGATGATGTACATGATGAGGATGTAGCCGGTAAGGATATTGGTGGAGGCGAACTAGGGGTTGTCGAGGGGGTTGATGATGTAGGAGCTAGCAGTGGCCCGGTCGAGGGTGATGCTATCGGTGATGGGGCCACTAGCACCGAAGCCAATCTACTGGGTTAGGGTGGACTTGGGGAAGTCCCAATAGATGAAGGAGAGGGAGGTGAACATGGTAAAGACGTAGCCCAATAAGACTTAGTAGGAGAAGCTTGGGGCAGAGCAGAGGGGAAGGCACAAGGGTAAAGGGAGGAGCAGGGGGAGGGGTGGTTCAGGGCAGAGGAAGTGGTAGGGGAGCTCAAGGTAGGGGGGGGGGGAGGTGCGACGGTAGGGTGAGGAGGAGGTGGTAGAGGAGGAGCAAGAGGTTCGGGAGGAGGAATAGAAGGGGAGGAAGAGGAAGAAATGGGGGAGGAGGAGGAGGATGGGGGTGAATTTTAAGCCCTCTTTTTTAAATTTAATTCCACTTGTATCCCCAAAGTTATCGTCTGTTTTGCGTTGGGTATGGACGGCCACTAACCCTAGCGGCACAAGTGATAGAACAACAAGAAGTCCGTGGTGTAACTGATATTCCCATGAAGGGAGGTGCAAAACTGAAATTGCAATATCTCAAAAGGGCACAACTGATAAAAACCATATAGTTTATGTTTAAAATGACTTTGAGTTTATTCATGATTGATGTGTATTTTAAAACCATGCGTAAGTGTTTGATTTCCATATTTCTCATTGTTTTGTATTTTTATAACTTTGAAAATATATTAAAAAATAAAAATACCACAAAATTTCTACAAATAGATAAAAAGATTAGAAACCCAAAAATAGGCCATTCCTTTAGTTTGACTTTGCTTGATTTAGTTAAAAATCCAAAAAGATATTTTTCTTCTCTTTGAATTTATTAGTTATTAAATAGTTTTAAAATAAAAAAACTAAAAATTTACAAAATTCAAATGAATAAAAAAGTAAAAATAAAAAATATAGAAATAATATAAAATAGTTAAAAATCATAAAAATTTGCATATAATTAAAATGGAATAGGAAGTATGCACCAAGGTGCATGCAAGTTTATATGCACCAGTGCCAAAAACATCAAACTTTTTATTTTTTTAAAATGAAACATTGGGGGGATTTAGATCACCATACATCACCATGGTATCATCCCAAATTCAACTTAATTCAACATTTATATCTCCTTCATCAAGACCATCAAATTTCAACGGTCCTAAAATTGATGGAATGGACCCCTTCTAGATGGACATGTTATGCTTGTTTTATATGAAATTTGAAACATGTATTCTACTAATCATTCTAAGTAGATTCCCTAAGGTTTCATATTTAAAAAATGGATATTGTTGCACTAGTGCATGTAAACTTGCACGCACCTTGGTGCATACTCCATATACCCTAATAAAAATTCCATAAAAATATTTAAAAACAAAAGGGTATAAAAATAGGAAAAACTAAAACCTAAAAATCTTTAATAATAATCAACAATTAATAACAACCATCTCTCCTGACTTGCTCCATGTACTTGCTCCTATTATACATGTTTTGAAGAGTTATAATAAAATTTGACTCTCAAATCTTTGATATAGAAATATTGCGGGTTGATTATTGTTTGATTGGTCGAGGACCTGGTCACCGCAACGATTGCTTGTTTGCCTTGTTAGACTAATAGACCTGTCCCCCCATCATATTCAACACTCTCCAAAAATAATACCACACTAGTAATCACAAAGTGTGATAGTAGCTTATAAGTAGTGAGGCTACTACCATTTAACTTGATCTTACACATTTTGGGACGTGGTTAAGGACTCCGTTTGGACTCAAACTCAACAAATTATCTGGGCCATTAATCCTCAATAACGAATGATCTCTACGATCGAGACGTTAAAATGTTGTAGTAAAGTCTAGGCATTTCGAAGTTTTTCAATCCGTTTGAAGTTATGTAATGGAGTTTTGTTCTCCAGTTTTTTAAACTAGTTATTTCTTTCAGTCCAAGTTTTTAAACCCAAAGCTACATAAATGCTCTCCTTACGTGATATAGATCAAAGAGAATGAATGGCATATTTTAAAGAGGGGCTCCATTTATAGAGTCCTTCTAGAGAGATGTTAGTATCCTTGATTTCAGATGCTTGGGGAGATCTGGGAGCAGGTTTCTCTTTCCCATCTGGTGGTAAAAAACCATATAGATGCTTGCATTTTATTACTCATTTCGTATGTAAATGTTGATACCAAAATTTTTTTATTATTTTAAGTAAAATAAGATCGAATTTATATGAATATATACATATATCTGTGTGCCATCCATTTTTTTAAATATGAGAATGAGCTATATATCTTTTATATAAGAGTTTGTATCGCTGGCATCTTCTTAGTTTTTTGTAATATCAATTATATTGCTCTTTTTTGTAATATCAGTTGGTGTTTCCGACTTATTACAAAATTCATAGTTATGCCCTTACTTAAACTTAACGGAAGGGACAACTATGATTTTCTAAGAAGTTAGAGGGCACATCTGATATTACAAAAAAGGCAAGGTATAACTGATACTGCAGAAGTTAAGAAGAGAACAAGTGATAAAAACCTGTTATATAAATACTCTGTTACGAAAAATAATTTGGTATAACATTTTTATGTCATATCACCTTCTCTTACTATATACTGATATTCGAGTATATATTAGAAAACAAATGGATTACTTTAATTAATAGTGATCGGTGATGGATAAAAAATTAAATGCAATTATATATACATTTCATCTTTATTAAATATTCTCATTGAATTAAATTTATTGTATAAATTGATGCTCGACTAAGACTAAATATGTAAGTTTAGAGGTCAAATATATATTTTAAAAATAAAAATTTTATAATATATGTAAGATGGGAATCCGAAAAATCATATATAACTTTTATTTTTAATATTCTAGTATAATTAAATAAATTAAATTTATTACAATATACATGTGTGTCATATCAATATGTCCTTAGTATGATAGTACATATCCATATAAATTTATATTTACTACGTGAAACTTATATCGCTTTTATTTTTTAATATTCTAATACACTTGAATAAATTTAATTTATTACAATATACATGTCTGTCGTATCACTATGTCCTTAGTATGATAGTACTTATCCATGTAAATGTATATTTATAACGTGAAACTTATATTACTTTTATTTGTTAATATTCTAATATAATTAAATAAATTTAATTTATTCTAATATACATTTGTCATATCAATGTGTCCTTAGTATGATAGTCCCATAGAATTTAAATTACCTCCCTTTCAAGTAGGGGTTTTCACAAGATTTTCCCCTACAACCCTTATTTCCAATCAATGTGCCTCACCATCTATTTTTTAGGGTAAAACACAAAAAATGATCTCAACTATGTCTTGATTCTCAATTAAGAGCATCATTTTTCAACTGTAACAAATAAGAGTCTGAACTTTCAATGTCTCATACACAATGGAGACACAGTCGTTGTGGCGACCCGTATGAAATCCAATCCTCAGACAAAAATTAACCCACAATTAAATATCAAGCAATGAAATAAAAATGTGGAGTTAAAATTTATTTTATTTAAATCTACAAAATGTGTGTACGTAGACCCCCCCACTTCCAATAACACCACAAGATTTTCTTGGGGGTGGAGGCGACTATATATTTGGGGCTGAATCGATCATTCTCCCTCCCTTTTTTTGAGAGAACGAAATGGAAGAAAAGTAATGAAACCCGCGATTGCTACTAAATAACCTCCTTTGACTTTACCAAGGATCAAGCCTTTGACCTTTTTGTTCGTTCGCCAAATCTTCTTCAGTTCCATCTAAGCGTGGAAAGATCTGAATTTTCGTGGAAGAATAATATTATAATTGCCATCCTCCAGGGATCCAAAAAGAGAATGAAATCCGGTGGTTGTTCGCTCTTTGATCAGTGATTTACCATCTCCTACATTCAGAGATCCCACCTTATTCTCAAACCTGGTGGCTCGGTTGATTGGCACTTCTGTAGGCTCATCTTGCATACTAATTCTGTGAGTACCAAGTCCTGCATCCACCAAGAATATTTTTTCCCCTGGCGTAAGTGTAAAACAGAAGAGAAAAAGACCTTTCCATTAAGTAGCATAAAGTGTCCAACACATGGAGCAAACTAGATAGACTATGCGGAAGATCTAAAATTGTGATGTGTGATTCTTTGTCTATATTTATTTTTATGGATTTTTAATTTTGTATTTTTAATTTTATTTTTGTACTTTTTTATAGTTTTGTTTTTAATTTTATATATTTTTATAATTTCTTTTTATATTTTTATATTTTTAGATTTTCTTTTTCTTTGAATATATAATTAAGCTATGTATATAGGTATATATACAATATAATGTAAATCTTATATAAAAATAAGTAAAAGTACTTAAAATACAGAAAAAGAGTATTTTTGGGTTTTTTTAATATTTCTCTAATGTTTTTGTGATTTTTTTGGACTTTTTATTTTTTATTTTTAAAGTCAAAAGTATACCAAAACAGGGATAAAATAAATAGCTGAAATTAATTTGGAAATTGAAATTAGCAAATAATGTCCAATATTTTCCAAATAATACTATATAGAAAATTTAGAGACATAAAATAATATTTTTGGATTTTCCATGATTTTTTAGATTTTTATAAAGGTTTTTGAGGTGTTTTAATTCCTAGGTGTTTCTTTTTCTATTTTTAGAATTTTAAGTTTTTGAAGTTGTAAAATAATTAAATAAACACAATAAATATTTTTGGAATTTTGAAAATGATTTTATATTTTTATGGGTTTTTAAAACTAATAGGGAATAAATGTGCTATTTTTTTTATAAACTAGAAAAAATGCCTAAAATCGAAATAAAAAATGTGGCATATTATATGTGAGGCGCTCAAACCTATTTTTGTGGATTTTTTGGAGCAGAATAGATATTTTTAATAAAAGAGAGAATACAAAAAGGAAACACAACCTAACAAGGGTATTGGTTATATAACCTAAAGCACAGGGGCCTGCAAACTATTTTTTAAAAAAATTACAACGTATTATACAAAATTCCCGACTAAATGATAATAAACCAAACCTTAAGGGTTTTGTTGCAAAATATCCAGGTTCTATCAGTTGACTAAGCAAGGTACTAAAGTGAAAATAAAAATAAAGGCAAGGTCATTTACTAAATATTAAAAAAATATAATAAGATGCAGATGAAAGTTTATGGTCTAATTATTGAAACACATAAATCTATACGTCAAAGTCGCAAAATACCCTGTTAAGCGCAGGCCAACGGCTGCGATCGTTTCACGTATGCCACGCGTCAAGACCTCGCTTCATGATACCAATTTCTGTCCAAGGGCTGATATTATATCATCGAAGGGTGATCAACGATTCTGGGAATCTCCAATCGGACTATCACCACTACACTAGAAGAACGAGGGAAGATCGGACAAATCTGGATGGATCATGAAGAACTGACAAAGAACTTTCTTGGGGAAAGTTTGAATCGGGCGCACCAAACTCCTCCAACCTCTCACAACGCTCTTGAGACTCTCCGCATGTCCCTGCTCCTTCGGTGAATCCACCAGGCAACCCAAATGGCTCCGAGGACCACTGATAGGTCCCTGGAGGACGATGGTCTTCCAACAAACCTGTGGAAGCCTCCCTAGACAAAATCAAGGCTCGGATTCCCCCTTCGGGTCCTGTAGATAAAATAACAAAGGGAGAAAGGATCCGACCATTATTGGCAGGTGGCGGTGTATCATGGAGTTGTTTTGGCAAAACAAAAAGTGGTTGGAGCTTGAGAGCTCCAGTGATGGCTTAAGGCAAAATCTACATTATAAACAACAATCTAAAGGGAAAATAAAAACATAAAAATTATCCTAAAGAATGAATCTATCTAAGGCATGAAGTAAAGCTGGCCTTGGATGGCCATAAACCAAAAAGTCAGGACCTTGATGACCAGATGGATGGAGATCACCTCGAAACCACTCCCTCGATCCAACCAAGAGTTGGACGAGCTCCCTATCACGGAGCTGAAGCCCTGAGGTGTAAAACGAAGAGGAGAAAGGGGGCAAAAAGGGTCTCGAAAATGGAAGAAAGATCGAAGGGGGGTTATGTACAATGTGACAAGTGGCTATCTTCAAGGACAGATCATGTACATATTGATGGTGTTCTACCCTAGGAGATGGGTAGGCGTGGATCACTATTATTTAGAGAAGATTTTATGAAGGAGCATATCTTCATCAGGCCACGAATCGGTGGCTAAAAATCCAAGAAATGGGTCGGTACTAGGTTCTGACAAGGTTGGGGACAAGGTTGGGGAGGTGAGTCAGAGAGTTGACCTGAGTCAACTCTCCAAGCCACCTGGTTGGTCCAAGTGGACCAACCAGGAAAAACCATCCCAAAAAAGAATTGTAAAATCTATAATATAATTATAAAAAAATTCATCAATTTTGTGTTATAAAATAAAAAATGTTTATTATTTATGAAGTACTGTATTATAATTTTTATTTGTTTTTTGAAGTTATTAATTACAAGTTACTTTTTTAGGGTTTAATTATAGGTATATTTATCTATGTTTTAAGTATTTACTTTTATTTTTTATATTTAATTTTATTATTTTCTTTTCTTATTTTATATTTTTTATAACTTATTTTTTTATACTTAAATATATTTTATTATATTCTTTTGATATAATATGTACACTTACATAAATAGGTATATTAAATATATATGTATAATTATCAGTATTTATTGTTTTAACAATCTATTTATTGTTTTATTTTAGTTTTAGTACATGCCTATGTTATAAATAATATTTATAAAATTATAAAAATATAAATTATAAAAATAATAAATAATAAATAAAATGATTATTTTAATCAAGTATATTATACAATAGGGGTCCAAAACAAAACTTTCACACCTTTACTCCAAAAAATATGAAACTACATTCATTTAATAGATTATTAAAGGTGATGTATAATTAGAGGTAATTTTTATATATTTTAAGTTTTTATTTGAGAGATATGGGTCTGGGAAGTTGGGATTTTGGAATCTTATTCAGAGTATAACTTTTACAATATGTATTATTTTTGTGTAAACACAATTTGATATTTTTTCTATATTTTAATATCTATAATTTCTACATACAAAGTTTCTTTATTTGAGTTATAAAAAGTTGAAAATAAAATAGGTCACCAAAGTGAATAAATAATGAATTAATAATTGGGATTTTATTGGATTGTTGGCCCTTATCTCCCCCTACTTTGTTATACTAGTCATCAAGATGCCTAGGTCTCAGGGTTTAGGGTCATAAAATATCCTTGATATTTTATTCCTTTTTTCTTTTCTTTTATTATAGAATTTTGGTATTAAAATAGTATTTTATACAATATTTATATAACAAATCATGAATGTTAATTTATGCAAATTAAGGGTATTTACATGCTTTTACTAGGGTATTTAAGGACGGAATGATAGAATAAATGTGATGAAATGGAGATTCATCTCGTCACTACGCATATGGCATGTCTCTTTCGAGAAGAAGAGAGTTCGATTCATGTACACTTGTATATGGGAGTTATGACTTTGCATAGGAGTCTCTGCAATACAATCCATGATGAAGATACCCTCCGCCTTGATAGGAGACCATATATGTCATCATATGATCCTCCATATCCCATTCAAATTTCAATTAATAATTTAGAATCATATATTATGATTAATTCTTCCATAGAAATCATAATTTTTTTAATAATAGACTGTTTATTTTAATTGGATTAAGTTAATTTAATCATATTAATAATACAATGCAATCAACAAAAAATTAGTTTTGCTTGATATTATTATATGGTATTCACCCTCACAAGCAAGTACCATTTTGTTTTTAGTTATTAGAGTACAACTTAACTTGCTCATATTACCCCTCCTCGACAATGGATCCGATAAGATGCTCGAGTGTATGCTGGGAGGGAGCAATTCCTTGACATGCAAGGTATTAATTAGTAAATCAATCCAACATAACCCGGTCTAGATACCTTCACCATCCCAATTCAGAACAATACAATTGGATCAATGTCCTTGCAGTTTTATTGATCATTCCTTTGATGACCGACATGTTATTATATATTATACACTCATAGATTTAATAATATTAAATATTTTTAAAGATCCTACATTTCTATTTATATCAAACAAACAAGTTTGCTTTTGCTTGTAAAAGTTGTCCTTCAACTATTGTAGGATAAACTAAGACTTTGATGTCACGAAGCAATGATTCTAGGTTGTGTCATGTGATTCTATACACAAATAATACAACAACCAACCAGGGTTAATTCCAAATTTCAATGTGATTATATTGAATGATAAACCCATTAATAAGGTTCATGTGATAATCCAACCATCTTCCGACCCATCTCCATTAAATATGGAATATCTAGAAAAAGCAGATTTTGAATTGCGTGAAATAAATTCAAGCGATTTGTTGGTTTGATTCTCTACTTAGTTAATGTATTTTCAATATATTTCGTGAAAGAAAAAGAACAACAAAAGAATTTGTTTGTTACAGATCTGAATTTACATATAAAAACAATTCACTGCGAGAACTTGTCGTACCTGAATATTTATCCAGTCATGGACAACTATTGGCCCGATATTTGGGATCGTATTTAGACATTATGAATATGATAAAATATCCCAAAACATGTCCGTAACATAAGCATTAAGTAGCAACATCAAATGTTTGAAAAACTATTTGGAATCACATTGGAAAAACAACGTTTTCGTAATCTGATATCCAAAGCTTGATTATTCTAAGATTATGGATGATATCAAAGACCTATAACCAGGATCTGATATCACTTTGAAGGAGGTTTTTAAGGTCTCATCCATCACGGAAGCATGGGGAGCAGATCATATCTGATTAAAAAACAGACTTGTTATACAAGTTGCAATAACAACGTAATTTAAAAAAATATTCGATGGAACAACATAAATTGAGAATCATTTCCAATCCATTCCATCACCATCACACAAGTTTAGGATTATATATTAAAGCGTGAATGTGATCCTTTAGTTTCTAAAGAAAGAGACCTCCTGTCTAAGTCTTATCCGATGAAGGTAGCCCTTGCAGGTGTAGAGATGAGCAATGTACTTCTCACAATCCAATGAGACGATATGAGACTCCTTGCTCCTGATTTCAGCATATGAAATCATCCTTATTGATCGCGATCCTGAAGAACCAAATATGAAGAAACTCAACATGAGATTGATCAAATCGATCTGACAATATAACAACAGGGTTATCCACCATTATGGGTATTATCCCTACAAGGGGACAATCCTGAGAAGTAAGGGAAAAATATCCAACATTAAGGGCATAACCCTATGAGAGAGCATCCATAGAGAAGGAAGCAAGAGAGAGAGAGAGGTAAGAGAATTGTTGCTCCCTGAACCGTTGTATCTTGGAAGGCATGGTCTGTCCCTCCTTATATATGTTTTTGGATCGTTAGCATTGCAATCCTAATTGTCAAATCGATGACCAGGATTGAAGGAACTCATAATCACCTTTAAGGATTATAGTTGATATCAATTATCAATTAAATAATTCTTATAATCCTCTCTGCAAACTAACAAACAAATAATTGATAAATAAAAAATAAAATGGAAGCTACCTAATACAAGGGGGCATCCCTATGGTTGTAACAACCTTGGATGTCGTCATTATTTTAGGGGGCATTTTATTATAATTATTATGGTCTAAAGAACCATAAATATTTATTTATTTATTTTGAAAAATCAATTATCAAAAATAATTTCAAATTATTTGTGATAGTTGCAAATAGGTCATTGACAAATATGAATCATATTCATAGGTTCAAAATTAAATGTAAATCATATTTACATTTTATTGCATAATGTAAATCTAATTCACATTAACATTAATTTGTGAATCCTATTCACAATCAAATCTCAATGGAATAATGTGGATATTATCTACAATATCCAAGATTATTATGGATAGCACTATACACATTAATCTTATTCAAGTTAATTAAATCCAACTTAATTATCTCAAAATCTTCTCTATACATATCCAAAAATAATATGAATCGTATCCACATTATTTCCTGGATAATGTGGATAATACTACCGAAGATAATATTATCCATGATAATTAGATCCACATTAATTATCCTATGTTTTCTTCTTCACTTAGTGGTACAAACATAACTGAATAGTCCAAAATTCTCATATTTAACATTTCTCAAACTCCTTTGAGTATGTTGTGCCTTCTCCGTGGATACATGGAAATAGGGGTCAGGGTGATTGCATATCCATATATAGTGACTTGGATAATGAGATTTATCTAATATCCAGATCTAAAAGAACTTTAGAGATGTTTGATTATGTCAGATAAAGTTCTCAATCTTTTATTGTCTCTGAACCCATTTCAGATCAATATACATTATATGGACTAGGATTGAATAACCGGTTCACTAGGTGGAGTCACTAAAATCTACACATATTTCTTCACTCCCTTGAAATGAAAGCGTCACGGTATACAATCATTCAAGATCACATCACCCTCGAGTATTCTCAATACTCGTACGTCCTACATATTGGAAAATTTTAATTAAACTTGAAGTTCTGATTCCATTTTGTATTATGTCCTTCATGATTTTATCAGTTAGTTTCTCATTCGATCATTAGGAGTTGGTATCGATCATATGCTTTCCAAAAATATATATCATACCTTCAAATCCTGTCTTGTTTCATAAAAAATATAATTCAATGTTGGAATTTAGTTTATCACAATATCTCATTAATGAGCTCATGTTTACTGGTTCCATAGTGAATATGTGTGATCCCTTTGAGAGATCGTGTTACTCATATGCCATTGTATGTAAACAAGCGTGCCAGTGTCTAGGACTTGGTTAGGTCAACAACCTAATGGTTTGCCAAATGTACATACTTATACATATAGAGTAATACATTTGTCTATGGTCAGAGGATGCATGCCTATATCATGACAACATACGAAAAATGCCTTGGTTATTTTGATCTCGATAAGTCAACTCTGTTAGCAATGTGAGCCCCGGGTGAACCATTTCTACAATAAATGTTATTGTAATAAATGATTTATCAATAAAAGTTATTGATTATTTTTCACTCCCTTTCTGAGATTGATTGAATGAATGCACTATAAGGTCCCTATGCACAATAAGGATTATGTACCATGGCAAATTTGATGATCATACAACCATTGATTCACTAAATGAATCATAGATGCTGATGCTTGGATGAATATCTAAGGAGTTAGATAGAGGACTCATCAAGCATCGTCAAATGATTGTTAAGTGATGATCTCCAACCTGAGTAGGAGATGGCAATCCTTTCTCAAATGGTTGATATCTGACTGACCTCTTGATGCAGGTCCTCTGCATGGGAATAGTGATTCGGAGGTGTCAGATTAGTTGAGTCAATGGGTTGATTTAATGAGATCGAGATAACCAAAGACCTATGTTGAATGCTGTCATAGCATAGGCATGCATCCTCTGACCAGAGACAGATGTATTGCTATATGTCTGAGTATGTACATTTGGCAGACCAATAGGTTGATGACCTAACCAATGTCTATACACCGACGAGCTGGTGTTGTAACGTCCCGCCTAATCGGGAGCGCATCTCAATGCCCATCCACAAATATTACCCAACAACAATCATAAACAACCTGCATGATAGAACATTCATACAAAAAAATGGCAGGAGAAAATATCCATTTAACGGAAACCGTCCACAACTTAAGATGACAGGAATAAACCAAGATCTTATTATTACATTATTAATGGAGAAGATGGAGGAATAATAAAAATAGACTGCCCCAACTAGGTAACAACCTCTGAAATGGTTCTCAGCTGCCGCCAAAAATTCTCGCCTCGGTTTCCTGTTCAAGATTTCTTGTTGGATTTCCAAGAGGGGTAACTGGTGAGTCAAATGACCCAGTAAGGATATAACTATAATTTTAAACAAAAAAAAAGTTTTGCAGGTAGGCAATGCAAGTGCGGTAACTATAGGGGTATAAAGAAAATATTCTACGAAACTCAAGTATGAATCCTCTAATTAAGTTACAGCAATGAGTAGATTTTGACAATTTACAAAATAATCCACTTCCAGGTTCTTTGGTCCGTAGCTTATTTATTTATTTAATCATTTATTCCGGACTCACCTGTCAAAGGAGAAAATCTACACTAGTAATGAAACCTGCATCGCTTCATCCCGAGTGCAGACTAAGACCTGTGCGCAAGCGCGACCCTTCAGTAACTCTGGTTGGTAGTACTCTGACACTCGAGAAACGAGGCATGTAGCCTCAAGGAATCATGATTCCGTCAATCGAGTCTGCCGGGGGAGTCTTGTTCGCCCCAAAATTAATAGTCACAAACAGATCCGTGTGGTGCGATGCACACGTGCATCCACCCAACTCTCCAGAGTACCTACCACCACCCCACTCTATGATGCCCCTCGAGTGAGGGTGACTTACTATCGGCTCAGCCGGACTACAAGGGTGTGCACCCACCTTGTAGTATTTACCCCTTCGTACCCGAATGCATAGATGGTTATGATGGTTCAAAAGTAGTTGAAAAGGGGATTTAACAAGGACTTTCATCAATCCTTAACCAATCCATAATATTTTTGTTCCACAGCCCAATCGTTTGGCATATTATGATACGTTCTGAAGTGTGTTTCACTAACGTCCGATATGAGATACAACACATTGGATTCCTCCCAAATTTCAGTTGGTATAAGAGAGAGACTTGAGCACTTAGATTAATACCTCTTATTGAATCTTATTTTATGCGAACTTGATTAATGAGATAGCTATCAAATATTATTATTCATAATATAAAAAAAAACGTGTCCCACCTGACATTGATATATGCAGTAGTTTTGTAGCACCGTAATCCCAACCATTACTAATAACTAATAAACCTTCTAACTTTGTCAATGCCCCTCTAAATTACCCACGATTACATAAGAAGGGATTATGATCACCCCTGTAAAAAAAATATCTTCTACAAAGTCGAAATTCCCAACATATAACTTCACCCATTATTAATTAGGTCAATAGAGTTATACTCCCAAATTTCTATGACTAAACATTTACGTGTGAGAACTTCTGCATGCAATACCAACTATTAGTTTACTCCTATTCTTCTAACTCCTTTATTAGGACTAAAGGTTATAGGTCTTACAATCACCAAAAAAATCTATATTTAACGACCCAAGATGCGCGGATGACTAACGATTATTTAGACGGATGTCAATCATGGGTGCTATTCTGTGGGTGCCTTAAACTTGATTTCCAGAACTGTCCAATAAATTGTAAGGCCATTACCACCACCTTTCAAAACGGATTACATTCACGCCAGGACATTCCTTTGGTAAACTTTCCATAACTAAATAATTAAACCTGATATGGAAAAAGGATCTTAACGATGCCGAAAATAATTCACAATTTAAGAATTTCCATAATAATTTACGTTTATGCCAAAGGTCTTTCATCCAATGTTGATCAAATCCATGGCCTGGAGATATGGCCGACACAATAATTTGTAAGATATGGCGTCGTGGCACCACCGAGTATCACAAAAAAAATCAACTAAGTTTGATTTCAATATAACAACAGTGGATTGAAAATGGTTACGTGATATTAATAACATAGATTCACATCTACTAAATTAATCAAGGACCTTCTCCTTAATGTTGAAACTTTAATCTCGTCTCTATACAAAACTTTTAACAAGTTGGAATGGTTTGAGATAGTCAAGTTATCAAAAAAAACCACGAGCAATACGGTGATTCGTACTAGTTATCGCATGAAATCACAAGGAAGCAACTTCATAAAGGACATGCGATAAACCAACAGCAAAAGGCAATCCGGGGGTCGGATCAAATGAAGCAATCATCCCCCTCAAACCCACAACCTCCAATATCACAAGATATGCGATAGTAAAGGAGAAGGGTGAAGATCCGTTACCTTCACGTGAATCTCTGAGCACACGATCAACGATCTGAGTGCAGCAGCGTCTTCCCCTTACGACGATGCTCCTCCTCTCCTCGTACCGAAGCTCCGGAGCCTTGTGCTTCGCCAACGAAAAGGGTCTCTTCCTCTTGTCTCTCTAAGGGAGAAGAAAGAAGAACATAGACTTTTGAGGGAGGCGCAAGAAGGAAAGGGATAAATGAGAACTTAAAGATCATTCAAGGGTGAAATAAGGAAATATGTTTGTAAATTTTGAGGTGAATAATACTCCAAAATATCTCCCTAACGTGTAGAATAAAATCAAAATCCGTGGGTCCAATTTCCATAAAAGTCCCCGACCATGGTTCACTAAAAAGGGCATAACTTCCTCATATGAACTCGGATTTGCGCATTCTTGGTCTCGTTGGAAAGCTTGCAACGAGACGCTTCTTTTGAGTATGATATTGTATATGCTTTTAAATTTCAGAAAAATCCAAATTTTCCGGGGCGTTACATCATAACAACCTTAAAAACAGTCTCGTCCCCGAGACTTAAGATGCTTGGGATGTAATATAACAACCTTAAAAGGTTGAGCCCACGATTTGACCGATAAGGATATAAATATGATTTAAAGATTACCTTCGAAAAGATGTGGGTAGTCTCGTCGCATATCTGCCTCAGGCTCCCAAGTGGCCTCTTCGGAGTTATGCCGTTGCCAAAGGACCTTTACCAATGGGATCTCCTTATGCCTCAACCTCCTCACTGAGCGATCGATGATCCGGACCGGTTCCTCGGGGTAGGTTAGGTCTGTGTCCACCTGCAGATCACCGTAGCTGATCACGTGCGATGGGTCATGCACATATTTCCTCAGATTGGAAATGTGAAAGATGTTATGCACTCCCGACAGGTGAGGGGGAAGTGCCAGCCTATAAGCAACATTGCCAATTCTGTCAAGGATCTCAAAAGGTCCAACGAACCGTGGGGCTAACTTCCCTTTTACTCCAAATCGTTGCACTCCCTTGGTTGGAGATACTCTCAGGAAGACGAAATCCCCAACTTCGAAGCTAAGATCGGTGCGTCGTTTATCACTGTAGCTCTTTTGTCTGCTCTGTGCAGTAAGCAACTTTTCTTGGGCCGTCTTAATAGCTTTAGCCGTTTCCTCCAAGTATTCCACCTTATGCAGCTGGTTATGCCCGACCTCCTGCCAACTCAAAGGTGTAGTACATCGTCTCCCATATAATGCCTCGAAAGGGGCCATGCCTATGCTGGCATGGTAACTATTATTGTACGAGAACTCTGCTAACGATAAATAATCCTTCCAAGACCCCTTCCACTCTAGAACACATGCTCGAAGAAGATCCTCTAATGTTTGTATCGTCCTCTCGGATTGTCCGTCGGTCTGAGGATGGTAAGCTGAACTGAGGCACAACTGCACTTCTAAAGAGTTCATAAATTCCCGCCAATAATTTGAAGTAAATCTCGGATCACGGTCAGATATAATCTGCTTTGGTAGACCATGAAGCCTGACAATCTCCTTAATAAAAATCACCGCGAGTTGTATTGGAGTGCAAGCCATGCTCAAAGATATGAAGTGTGCTGACTTTGTAAGCCTATCAACTACTACCCATATGGCATCATGACCGTTGGAAGCTCTAGGAAGCCCCGTAACGAAGTCCATAGATATGCCTTCCCACTTCCACTCGGGAATTGGAAGGGACTACAGAAGTCCAGGTGGCCGCTTATGCTCAGCCTTAATCTGTTGGCATGTCATACACCTTGCTACGAAATCAGCCACATCTCTTCTCATTTGCTTCCACCAAAAATTTTTCTTTAAATCCTTATACATCTTGGTGCCACCAGGATGTATCGATAATCGAGAGCTATGTGCCTCGCGCATGATCTCGTTTCTTAGTTCCATATCTGCCGGAACACACAAACGGTTGCCATTTCGTAGCACACCATCTTCATATGAAAAGCCAACCAAAATCCCAGCAAGGGCTTTGTCCTTGAGCCTCCGTAGACTCTCATCTGCAAGTTGTCCTCGAATGATCCTCTCTACTAGTTCAGGACGGGAAGGGGAGGGAATTATAACTGTCTCTCGACTACTCTGGAATAGGCGCCACTCACTAAAAGATGCGAGGAGATCCCATGTCTTGAGATGGGGATGGGATTCACTCGAGCGTGGCCTACGACTAAGTGCATCGGCTACCACATTTGCCTTGCCAGGGTGATATGATATAGTGCATTCGTAATCCTTCAATAGCTCCATCCACCGCCGTTGCCTCATATTTAGCTCTTTCTGATCAAACAAATGCTTAAGACTCTTATGATCTGTGAAGATCTCGAAAGCCACCCCATATAGGTAGTGCCTCCACATCTTGAGAGCAAAAACAACTGCTGCAAGCTCCATATCATGGGTTGGATAATTCTTCTCATGAGGTTTCAACTGACGAGATGCATACGCAACAACTTTGCCATGCTGCATCAAAACGGCACCCAATCCATCCTTTGACGCGTCGGTGTATAATGTGAATCCGTCAGTTCCTGATGGAATCACTAAGATGGGAGCTGTAGTAAGTTTATCCTTCAACGTCTGGAAGCTTTCCTCACACTTGTCTGTCCAAGTGTATATTGTCTCCTTCTTGGTCAGCTGAGTAAGGGGAAGGGCAATCTGAGAAAACCCCTTCACGAATCTTCTATAATATCCGGCTAAGCCAAGAAAACTACGGACCTCTGATACGTTCTTTGGTTGTACCCAGTTAAGAACTGCTTCAATCTTTGCAGGATCCACAACAACTCCTGCACCTGAGATGACGTGGCCCAAGAATGCCACTTGTCGAAGCCAAAACTCACACTTACTATACTTTGCGTATAGCTTGTGTTTCCTCAGTGTCTCTAGCACTGTTTGTAAATGTATTCGGTGTTGTTCCTCATCACTCGAGTAAATAAGGACATCGTCAATGAAGACCACCACAAAGTTATCAAGAAATGGCCTGAACACACGATTCATCATATCCATAAAAGCAGCTGGGGCATTTGTCAGACCAAAGGGCATTACCATGAACTCATAATGTCCGTACCTAGTCCGGAATGCAGACTTAGGTATATCGACATCTTTAATTCGCAACTGATGATAGCCGGACCGAAGATCAATCTTGGAAAAGACAAATGACCCTTGTAGTTGGTCAAAGAGATCATCTATCCGAGGCAATGGATAACGATTCTTGATAGTTACTTTATTTAATTGCCGGTAATCTATACACATGCGCATAGATCCATCCTTCTTTTTAACAAATAGGACCGGTGCCCCCCATGGAGATGTACTAGGGTGTATGAAGCCCTTCTCCAATAATTCCTGCAGCTGCACCTTAAGTTCTTTTAATTCAGCTGGCGCCATCCGGTATGGTGCAATAGAAATTGGTTGAGTTCCCTGAATAAGATTTATTTCAAACTCTACTTCCCTTTTTGGAGGAGGTCCAGGCAATTCATCTGGAAAAACATCTAGGAAGTTCTTAACAATTTCTACATTAGAAATCTCCTGGTGTTGCACTTGATTCCCAACGACATGGGCAATGTATCCCTCACACCCATGATCAAGCAAGCGATGTGCTTGCAATGCTGATATGCATACTACTCCCCCAGAGGAAGTACTCCCATCAAATACAAATTCCTGTAGATCAGGAATCTTGAAAATGATTTGTTTCTGAAAGCAATCAAGGCAAGCATGGTGATTCTCGAGCCAATCCATACCAAGAATGACATCAAAGTCTTCCATCTGTAAAAGTAATAGGTATGCTTCTAGCATATAACCTCCGATATATACCGGACACTCTGGAAACACCCGGTGAACCACAAACAATTGACCTCCAGGTCCCTTAATAAGATAAGGATCTGCAATTGTGTTAGGCTCTCGGCCTAAGATGCTCGCAAAACTCAAAGATACGAAAGAATGTGATGCACCAGAGTCAAAGAGAGCATGAGCAGTAAAGTCGCCTACAGAAATCATACCTCGCACTACCGATCCTGAGGCGTGCGCTTGTCCGTCAGTAATAGCATTCAACTGTCCCTCTCTTTGCGGTCTACTTCAGCCTGTTGTGCTCCGAGTCTGATAAGGTTGTCCCCTACCTCCTCGAGATGTAAAGCCACGCCCCCGTTGCTGGGGACGTCCTCCTCGTACTACAACTCCAGACTGTGAAGATCCCAAGGGACAATTGGACCGAATGTGACCTTTCTGATTGCATCGATAACAGACCCGATCCTCCACACGAGCATCTGTAACAGTACTCAAAATCGGACGAGATGTCCCGGCTGGCTCAGAAAGTGCTTGCCCCAAGGTAGGAGCCCCTCTGTGAGTAAACCTATTCGACACTCCAGAACGGTGAGGGTGGAAGCGTTGTCCTGCACGTGCTCCGGCTCTGTCATTGCGAGCAATTCTGCTAGAAAAGTTCGATCTCATCTGCATTGATTTACTCTCGCATAAGTCTTGCTCCACCCGAGCAGCGGCATCAATCACTTCCTTCATTGTGGCCAAATGAAGGGGCACCAATCTCTCACGAATCTCCTTACGAAGTCCACGGAAGAACTTGAACGCCTTGTCAGACTCAGTTGGCACAGTGGTAGCAGCATACTTCAGTAATTCTGTAAATCGGTTCAGATAAGCAGTCACAGTTCTGTTCCCCTGTTCCAGTAGCGTGAATTCCACGCGTCGCTGCTCTATCCAGTATTCCGGGTAGAAATGCCCTCGGAAGGCCTCAGTAAACAACTCCCAAGTAGTCGGCGTTGCAATCTGTGGCTCCATAGAGGTCCACCATTCCTCAGCATATCCAGCTAAGGAGTAAGTAGTGAGGGTTACCTTCTCTTCATCTGGGACATGTAAGGTACGAAAGACCTTCTCTACTCGCTTCAGCCACCTCTCTGCCTCCTCGGGGCTTGTGTTTCCCAAAAATTCCGGAACCTTCTCCTTACGGTATTTTGAAAAGACGTCTTCCTGACGTGATGATGGAGGAGAAGGAGGAGGAGGAGGAGGAGGTGGTGGTGGTGGTGGGAGATCTGCACCTCCCCCACCCATATCAGATCCACCCTCAGATACTGATCTGGTGAACCGCTCTTCAAGAGCGAGCTGTCTTTGCTGCACATCTTGCAACAATGCCATCATTGCATCTAATTGTTGCGTGTCTTGATTTCTACGAGGCGGCATGATCTGATTAAGGGGAAGAATAAAAAAAATCAGACAGAGATGAGATTCGATATCTAGCGGACTATGCCATTTTCGGATACGAGTCAGGGGACTCTTGTCTAATGTATGAAGTTTTCTTTCTATCATACAGTTGTCTACAACTGATGGGGTAATTGGGCTCTGATACCAAATGTAACCTCCCGCCTAATCGGGAGCGCATCTCAATGCCCATCCACAAATATTACCCAACAACAATCATAAACAACCTGCATGATAGAACATTCATACAAAAAAATGGCAGGAGAAAATATCCATTTAACGGAAACCGTCCACAACTTAAGATGACAGGAATAAACCAAGATCTTATTATTACATTATTAATGGAGAAGATGGAGGAATAATAAAAATAGACTGCCCCAACTAGGTAACAACCTCTGAAATGGTTCTCAGCTGCCGCCAAAAATTCTCGCCTCGGTTTCCTGTTCAAGATTTCCTGTTGGATTTCCAAGAGGGGTAACTGGTGAGTCAAATGACCCAGTAAGGATATAACTATAATTTTAAACAAAAAAAAGTTTTGCAGGTAGGCAATGCAAGTGCGGTAACTATAGGGGTATAAAGAAAATATTCTAAGAAACTCAAGTATGAAGCCTCTAATTAAGTTACAGCAATGAGTAGATTTTGACAATTTACAAAATAATCCACTTCCAGGTTCTTTGGTCCGTAGCTTATTTATTTATTTAATCATTTATTCCGGACTCACCTGTCAAAGGAGAAAATCTACACTAGTAATGAAACCTGCATCGCTTCATCCCGAGTGCAGACTAAGACCTGTGCGCAAGCGCGACCCTTCAGTAAGTCTGGTTGGTAGTACTCTGACACTCGAGAAACGAGGCATGTAGCCTCAAGGAATCATGATTCCGTCAATCGAGTCTGCCGGGGGAGTCTTGTTCACCCCAAAATTAATAGTCACAAACAGATCCGTGTGGTGCGATGCACACGTGCATCCACCCAACTCTCCAGAGTACCTACCACCACCCCACTCTATGATGCCCCTCGAGTGAGGGTGACTTACTATCGGCTCAGCCGGACTACAAGGGTGTGCACCCACCTTGTAGTATTTACCCCTTCGTACCCGAATGCATAGATGGTTATGATGGTTCAAAAGTAGTTGAAAAGGGGATTTAACAAGGACTTTCATCAATCCTTAACCAATCCATAATATTTTTGTTCCACAGCCCAATCGTTTGGCATATTGTGATACGTTCTGAAGTGTATTTCACTAACGTCTGATATGAGATACAACACATTGGATTCCTCCCAAATTTCAGTTGGTATAAGAGAGAGACTTGAGCACTTAGATTAATACCTCTTATTGAATCTTATTTTATGCGAACTTGATTAATGAGATAGCTATCAAATATTATTATTCATAATATAAAAAAAACGTGTCCCACCTGACATTGATATATGCAGTAGTTTTGTAGCACCGTAATCCCAACCATTACTAATAACTAATAAACCTTCTAACTTTGTCAATGCCCCTCTAAATTACCCACGATTACATAAGAAGGGATTATGATCACCCCTGTAAAAAAATATCTTCTACAAAGTTGAAATTCCCAACATATAACTTCACCCATTATTAATTAGGTCAATAGAGTTATACTCCCAAATTTCTATGACTAAAGAACATTTACGTGTGAGAACTTCTGCATGCAATACCAACTATTAGTTTACTCCTATTCTTCTAACTCCTTTATTAGGACTAAAGGTTATAGGTCTTACAATCACCAAAAAAATCTATATTTAACGACCCAAGATGCGCGGATGACTAACGATTATTTAGACGGATGTCAATCATGGGTGCTATTCTGTGGGTGCCTTAAACTTGATTTCCAGAACTGTCCAATAAATTGTAAGGCCATTACCACCACCTTTCAAAACGGATTACATTCACGCCAGGACATTCCTTTGGTAAACTTTCCATAACTAAATAATTAAACCTGATATGGAAAAAGGATCTTAACGATGCCGAAAATAATTCACAATTTAAGAATTTCCATAATAATTTACGTTTATGCCAAAGGTCTTTCATCCAATGTTGATCAAATCCATGGCCTGGAGATATGGCCGACACAATAATTTGTAAGATATGGCGTCGTGGCACCACCGAGTATCACAAAAAAATCAACTAAGTTTGATTTCAATATTACAACAGTGGATTGAAAATGGTTACGTGATATTAATAACATAGATTCACATCTACTAAATTAATCAAGGACCATCTCCTTAATGTTGAAACTTTAATCTCGTCTCTATACAAAACTTTTAACAAGTTGGAATGGTTTGAGATAGTCAAGTTATCAAAAAAAACCACGAGCAATACGGTGATTCGTACTAGTTATCGCATGAAATCACAAGGAAGCAACTTCATAAAGGACATGCGATAAACCAACAGCAAAAGGCAATCCGGGGGTCGGATCAAATGAAGCAATCATCCCCCTCAAACCCACAACCTCCAATATCACAAGATATGCGATAGTAAAGGAGAAGGGTGAAGATCCGTTACCTTCACGTGAATCTCTGAGCACACGATCAACGATCTGAGTGCAGCAGCGTCTTCCCCTTACGACGATGCTCCTCCTCTCCTCGTACCGAAGCTCCGGAGCCTTGTGCTTCGCCAACGAAAAGGGTCTCTTCCTCTTGTCTCTCTAAGGGAGAAGAAAGAAGAACATAGACTTTTGAGGGAGGCGCAAGAAGGAAAGGGATAAATGAGAACTTAAAGATCATTCAAGGGTGAAATAAGGAAATATGGTTGTAAATTTTGAGGTGAATAATACTCCAAAATATCTCCCTAACGAGTAGAATAAAATCAAAATCCGTGGGTCCAATTTCCATAAAAGTCCCCGACCATGGTTCACTAAAAAGGGCATAACTTCCTCATATGAACTCGGATTTGCGCATTCTTGGTCTCGTTGGAAAGCTTGCAACGAGACGCTTCTTTTGAGTATGATATTGTATATGCTTTTAAATTTCAGAAAAATCCAAATTTTCCGGGGCGTTACAGGTGTGCATGTAAGGGCATATGAGTAATACGATCTCTCAAAGGGATCATACATGTTCACTTATGAACCGGGAGACATGAGTTCACTCATGAGGTATTGGGACTGAACAAATTCCATGCATGGTCGTCATGCTTTGGAAGCATGACATGAATTTGAAGGTAAGATATATGCTTTGTGAATGGTTCAAGAATAATTCCATAAGATCTAAGCATTGAGAAATTGATAATTAAATGTGATTTAATTATCATGATGTATGAGGAATTATCCAATATAATTAAATGTGATTTAATTATCATGGATAAGAATAATGTGGATAGAAATATCTAATTATTCATAATATATTATAAATGTGATTTATAATGTATTAGAGAGAGCTAATTATAATTTATATTTGTTAATTAATTATTAATGTGTATTGGATACACATTGTCTAATTAATTGAAAATGTAAATTATATTTTACTATGGGTTGTGAATGCGATTCACAATTTTCCAATGTCAAGATTGCAATATTGCCAAAATTAATTGTGAATTATTTTGATGAATAAATCCCAACAAAAGTTGTTGGAAATAAATAATGGAGAAATTCAAGGAGACATGCAATCTCATGGAAATCCATGAGATTCCCCACTTGGAAGGTGGTGGGCGGCACACAATTCCTATATGGAATGGGTGGCCGTCCCCCTTGAATGTACATGAGATGTAATCTCCATGTATCTTCTCTCCTTATTTGTTGGTGTAATTTAGGATTGATTTATATTTGATTTTATCAAATATATTTTAATCTAAATTAGATCACAACTTGTTGGCTTTTACCAACAACAATCTCGACCATTGGATTGATATAAATCAATCTCATCCATTGATTTTATATGTCCCATGGATTGAGATCTATGGATCCCAAAACCCTATAAATAGAGACGCATACCTTGCTCTCTTGTACATGCTATTGGTATCACATCTCTCTCTCTCTCTCTCTCTCTCTTTTCTCCTCACATGTCAACCTTCTCCCTCTCTCTCTTGGTGGCCGACTACCATAACCCTAGGGGAGGATCTCGTCGTCGCCTACGCCACCGCACTACCGTTTTGATGCTCTGCAGTTCTCCATCTTCTTGGAGTACTACGCTCATGAAGGAGACGTTTAATCTCATACGACGAGATCAAGAGATCACCACTCTTGGATCAACTTGTTGGATTGCAAGGACAACACGATTCATCTCCGCGCTTGCAAGCCGCTTCTCCGACGATCGGACTTGAGACAAGAGGTATCTTTTCGTAGGGACTCGATCAACCACGCTTCAAGAGGTATTGCATTATACTTGTTGTGGTTATAGATGAAACGATCCGAGAATCATTCTTGGATCTTGTGGTTTCATCACATGAAAAAATTTTAAATTCTGCTGCACAGAACTACTAGTACGATTAGTCGTTCTGCGTCGTATTTGATACGACGATCACGCTTCCGTGATGCACTTGAGGATAATTCCATATCCTTCAAGTGGTATCAGAGCCTTAGGTCGACGGTTTCGAATATAATTCGCAAACCGAGGATGACTTGGGTTCGTTAAGGTCGCGAAAGTTTTTATTTGCATTTGATTTTCGCAGATCTGTTTAGTAAATAATATCGGCCATGTTTAAAATGTTTAGGCACCAATTACTTGTATTTTGTTCCCCATTAAATAAGGAAACCATAGGATCTGAGTTTGCATAATTCGGATTCCGTATGCTCGAGATATGGTTGTTTTAATGAACATGTATGCACTGTTGCGGGAACTGCAGATCTTAACATGATTAAAGAGTTAATTACTATTTTGATCCGCCTCGAAATGCATGAAACATCACTTAGGTTATGTCCTAAATCAAGTTAGCAATCTTTGAAAATTAAGTTTGTCTAATTTGGATTTAAATTGATTGAGGTATGTTAATTTTAGTGAGTAGGGGTCACTACTAAAATTGCAGTCCTAATCAAGAACCAAGTGATTGTCAATTAGTGAAATTAATTGTTAATTTCATGAAATAATTATGAAAAATATTTATGAAATATTGGAAGATGATTATTTCCTTAATTGACTTGGCCTCAACCAATTAATTGATTAGATTTGATCTAAATCATAATTGGAAACACAATCATCAAACTTGATGCTTGAATAGGATTGGAAATTTGTGTAGCAAATTTCCTTATAATAAAAAATGTTTTGATTATTACTATATGGTATAATTTCGGTTGAAGAACCGATGATCATCTCAAGTACAAATTGATATATCTGGCATTATCATTTCTTGAGGTGGATATGGTGTCTAGTCGGAGAGCATTGGGGTAGCGGGTTGCAACGTATGTGGTCCTTCCCACTCTCGTCGATACTGGCCATGACAACGGGTAGGGACTCGATAATGCCGGAGAAAATCAAGGTGTATTTTCTAATTATTAAAATTCAAATTAATACGTACTTTGAGATATTACCATATATATACAAGTAAAATAATCAAGTTTGTTGATTGAATTGGATTAATAATTAATTTAATATGATTAAATTGATTATGTCCAATTGAGACACTCTATTATGAATAGAGTTGTCATTTCCCTTGGAAGAATTGATTATATGAATGGGATTCATGATAATTAATTAAAATTTGAATATGAGATGGAGGATCACATAAGTGACATCCATGGTCTCCCGTCAAGGTGAAGGGTTCCGTCGCCAGGGATTGCATGTGGGAGACGCCTGTCCGAAGTGACAGCTCCTGTATGCAAGTGCATCTGGATCGGGCTCGTCGCTTCTCGAAAGAGTAAGGACGTATGCGTAGTGACCCCAATATCGGGTCCTCATATTATTGGGGCGATATTGGATTGCGCATAGCGAGTTGTATTCCTGTTGACGGTTGGTTCAATTAATGACGGGTCAACATCACCTTAGGGGTGGTGGGCCCGGGTATTAAAGACCGAATTGGGAGATGCAAGTTGGACTTGCAAGGTGGAATGTGTTCCCGCTTCTCTTTATTGGAGTCATAGGTTCTCATATTATTGGGATATGACAAAGATAAGGAGGAGATCCCAGTTCTTGCTTGAAATATAATGGTAAGCATATCTCTTACTTTGAAAGTGATTAAGGGAATAAACTTTCAAGGTTGACAAAGCAAGAACATTTTGATTTAAAATACCTTAATAAAATATCATAAATATGAATATATGATTATATGTTCTAATCTAGTGCATTCTTAATTTCAGAAAATGAAGTCCTTGAACCCACTAAGTAGGCTTCTTGAGGTCAACCAATTGACCAGCCCAAATTACTCGGATTGGATCCGTAATTTGGAGCTTGTTCTCTATGCAGAGCGCATAAGTTATGTGCTCTCCGAGGACAAGCATGAGAGCCCTAAATCCAAGGAAGAAAAGGCATACAATGACAAGTATGATGAAGATCATGTCTTAGCTAGATGCTATATCCTGGGTTCTCTCTCCAATATTTTGCAGAAGCAACATGTGGAGATGAGCACATGCCAGGAGATAATGCAGAATCTGAAAGATGTGTTTGGTGACATCAACCGCACCCAGCATTACAATATTATGAAAGAACTCGTTTGCTGCAAGATGCAGGAAGGAACTTTGGTTCGAGAGCACGTACTCAAAATGTTTGGGTACTTGTCTGAACTAGAGACTCTTGTGGCCAACATGGATGCAGACATGCAAGCTGACTTCATTCTGCTGTCCCTGCCCAAGTCTTTCAATAATTTTGTTGTTTCAATTCACATGAACAAGTTGGACTTGTTAAACGTTGGTCTTCTTGCTGCATTAAAGTCTGCAGAAGACGTAATGAAGAAAGATGGTCCTGCTGGCAGTGCAATGGTTGCACAGGTAAGAGGGAAGCGCTATCAGAAGTAAGGTTCTCGGAAGGGCCCGGTCCAGAAGAGAAAGAAAAAGAGTCAAGGCGTTGGCTCATCTTCTAATGCATCCACATTGATAGCGTCAAAGAAATCCGACGTTTGTCACCACTGCAAAAAGCTGGGGCATTGGAGGCGTAACTGCCCGGAATACCTGAAGTCGTCAGACAAAGGTAAAGCCCCAGCATGTATGAAATCTATCTTCATCATTGAAACTAGATTTCTCGTTGGATGAGAAGGAAGTTGGGTTGTAGACTCTGGTGCTTCTGTTCATGTATGCAATTTGTTGCATTTGTTTCAGGAAACTAGAAGTCTTGAAGAAGGGGAGATAGTCATCCAGATGGGATCTGATGCAAGTGTTGCAGCAGTCGCCGTTGGGACGTGTCGACTATCATTATCTAGTGGTAGTGTCCTAGTACTTAAAGAGTGTCTTTATGTACCTGAAGTTAGAAGGAATTTAATATCTGAATCTAAGCTAGTTAGAAGTGGATATTCATTCCTGTTTTGTAATAAATTAGTCATAAATCATTATGATAAATATATGGCAGAGGGTATTTTAACATCTGGAGGACTCTATGAATTGTGCATCAATGATAATATCATGAATGTTACAACCACTAATAAAAACCCTAAGAGATCCAGGGAGAGTAAAAATCATTCGAATATGATTTGGCATCAAAGGCTTGGTCATCTGTCTGTTGATAGGATCAACAGATTAATAAATGATGGACCTTTAGATTTTCTATAGGTTAAATATTTGCCTACCTGTGAACATCGTATTCGAGGTAAAATGACTAGGATGCCTTTCTGTAACAAGGTTACAAGATGCGAAGGTATTATTGACCTGATACATACCGATGTATGCGGTCCCTTCAGTACCGCGACTCGAAATGGATATCGATATTATTTGACGTTTATCGATGACCATTCACGATACGGGTTTGTCTTCCTATTACATCATAAATCCGAAACCTTTGAAAAGTTCAAAGAGTTCAAGGATTTGGTTGAGAACCAAACCGATAGGGATTAAACGGATTCGATCTGATCGAGGTGGCAAGTACCTATTAGATGAATTCAAGGAATATATTAAGGAGAATGGAATTGTTCAAATCTCACTCCTCCTGGAACTCCCCAACTTAATGGTGTTGCTGAAAGACACAACAGGACCATCATGGACATGGTCCGTTCAATGATGAGCAAAGCACATTTACCTCTTAGTTTCTGGAGATATGCAGTAGAGAGTGCAATTTATATCCTAAGTAAGATTCCTAGCAAATCTGTGCCTAAGACTCCTCATGAGTTATGGTATGAAACTAAACCTAGTGTTAATCACTTGAGGGTTTGGGGTTGCTTGGTCCATGCGAAGAACATGGATGCAAGTAAGCTAGAATCTCGCACTCATGAGTGTTACTTCATTGGGTATGTTAAAGATGGTATTGGATACCAACTCTATGACCCTGAGACCCAAAAGGTTTTTATCTCTAGAGATGTGAAGTTTCTGGAGGATGATTTCCTTAAAGGTCAAGACAAAAATGAAGTAGAGGAACTCATTAAATCCCCTGAGGATTCTAAGCTTCCTAGACTAGAAACTGAAGAGATAAATAAAGATAAAACACCCATACCTCTTCGAAGGAGTTCGAGGGTGGTTGCACCACCTGAAAGGTATGGATTCCATGTGTCAAGTGAGTCTGACATTGATCCTACTTCATTTGATGAAGCACTCGCGGATCAAGACATGGATAGATGGATGCTAGCAATGAAGTCAGAGATTGACTCCATGCATAAGAATGGTATATGAACCCTAGAGGATCCACCTAAAGGGGTAAAACCCATTGGGTGTAAATGGATCTTTAAGAGAAAAAGGGGACCTGATGGGAAAGTAGAGACTTTCAAGGCACGACTCGTAGCCAAGGGCTGCACACAGAGAGAAGGCATCGATTACGATGAGACGTTCTCTCCTGTGGTTATACTTAATCCATCAGGATACTGCTAGCTATAGTTGCATATCTTGACTATGACATCTGGCAGATGGACGTCAAGATGGCTTTCCTCAATGGATACCTCAAGGAGGATATCTACATGGAGCAGCCCCAGGGATTCATAACTGAGGATGGCAAAGTGTGCAAGCTGAAGAAATCCATCTATGGGATCAAGCAAGCTTCTCGTAGCTGGAACATCAGATTTGATGAAACCATAAGAGTTATGATTTTGTGCAGAATCCTGATGAACCTTGTGTATACAAGAAGCTTAGTGGGAGCGCCATTGTGTTCATCGTACTTTACGTAGATGACATCCTTATCATTGGGAATGATACAGGGATGATGACCAGTGTGAAGATTTGACTATCCCATACCTTTGATATAAAAGATCTTGGAGAAGCCTCTTACATCTTAGGCCTAAAGTTGTTCAGAAATTGAGAAAAGAGGATTTTGGAATTGTCACAATATGGATACATTAAGAAGATTCTTGAACGATTCTGTATGGATAGTTCCAAGAAAGGATTCCTACCCTTAAGACATGGTATCCACCTGTCTAAAGGAATGTCTCCTCAAACTGTTGAGGAAAAGAAGGCCATGGCTGGATGTCCTTATGCATCAGCTGTAGGAAGCTTAATGTATGCCATGATGTGTACTAGGCCAGATATCTGCCATGCAGTGGGAGTGGTAAGTCGTTACCAATCCTGCTATGGAGAACAACACTGGAATGCAGTAAAGAACATATTCAAATATCTAAGACGGACGCAAGATTAGATCTTGGTCTATGGAGATGGTGATCTCCAAGTCTTGGGATATACAGATTCTGACTTCCAATCGGATGTAGATGATCGAAAGTCGACATTAGGGTTTGTGTTCTTGTTGAATGGTGGTGCTGTGAGCTGGAGAAGCAAGAAGCAGGACACTACTGCAGATTCAACATCATAAGCCGAATACATTGAAGTACAACTGTAGATTGCTTAAGAGGACCTAGATTTAGATGCTCAAATAGTGTTGTGGGCATGAGATTGATGGATGAACTGTTGTCTAACAATGTTCTTGCAAACTTGATTTCTTTGATGTGGCTAGTGACAAAGTGAGCACCCATGTCTCTTTTCTTCCTTGGCAACTCATTGTTTATAAGACGAGATGTGGCTACTGAGAGTATGTGTTTCTTTGTTCGGCTAGGAGTCTGTTTGCTAGCCCTTGTTGGTGTGCATCTCACCTTAAGGTATTTTTGAAAAGTCGAGTCTCTTTCTATCATCTCATCTAAGGACAGAGTGACCTTAATATTTTCCTTACAGATGCGGGCCATCTCTTCATCATTTTTTTAGTTTTTTATGTTTTTCTTCTTTCCTGCCTTAAGAGCACGGGGGAAAGGGATGGATATGTTGTGATCAAAAGCATCACTTTTATTTAATGAAAAATTTCTTACAGGACTCGAACTCGGACTAGAAATAGGGAAATTTGTGGTCAGATGTGGCTGGTGTCTTGGTGGCATTTCTCTGTCTGACTCAGACTCAGACTCTTCATTATATCTGGGTGGTGTGGGTGGGACTTGTTCTTTCTCCTCCTATCTTCCTTTGTCAATTCCCTCAGGGTTGTGTGAATTGGTGGACACTAGGGCTATGTCTTTGTGTTCCTTTGCTCGATCAAGCATGGTTACGGTCCTTCCGCTCCTAAGAGAGATAAGATAAGAATTATTATTTGAGGAGGGCTCAAGTTCAGGTACAGAATAGTCAGAGATTAATACCTGATTGTGTCCAAGGCTATTTGGGTTAGCCTGTACTTGGGCTGGAATCATGGTCTGGGGTGTAGTCACCTCATCTCTCCAACGAGAGAGTCAATTTATGTCGAATCTCATATCATGCAGCTCATCCAGCACTCGCTGGAGTTCTGGAGAGATAGAAGAAGAGGAGGAGCCTTGGCCCTACCTGGCCTGAGGTTGCTGATATTGGCCTTGTTGGCTTTGGTGTTGGTTCTGCTGTGGCTGAGGTTGCGGGTTCCGATACCCGTGCGATATTGCTGCCTCTATTGCGGTTGAGGCTGGTAGGTGGGTCGGGCTTGTGGTGGACGAGGGTTTGGAGTAGAGTTTTGGTCTGGGTGGTTGACCGGTTCCAGGTTATACCAGACTCCGTTTATCTCCATGACCTGTGGAGGTTCTTCGTAATCAGTTTGAGCGGAGGTTTCCTCAGTTTGATGGGGCAAGACTTGATCTCCACCCCAATGGCTATGTTGCACTACCCCTTGACCTTGAATGTAGTGAATTTGGTGTATGGGTGCAGGGGGTGCAGTCAGGGCTGGTATCTTTGATACCTTGTCAGCCAATTCCTCCATTTATTTAGGCAATTGAGCCAATTTCTCCATATCAGATGATTTATGGAGCTCATCCACCTTCTTATAAATCTGCTCAATCATAGTTAGCTTATCAGCTATTATTCCCATGTCAGCACTGTGGTCGGTCGTCAGATTATTCACCATCTTTTTGGAGCTGGCTATGTAAGCCTGGCTGGTGGTTTGTGCACGACTGGATTCAGCAAGTCTCTCGAACACCTTGTAGACGGTGTCCTCGTGACGTCCCATGTAGCTTCCTCCGCAAGATGCACTAACCAACCCTTGAGTCTCAGGGTTCAGCCCGCAGACAAGACTTTAGACCAGCATCATTTTACTTATCCCGTGTCCTGGCCATTTTTGTACTAAGTCTGTGAATCTCTCCCAGGTTTTATGAAATGGTTCGCTCGGGTGTTGGGTAAAACTTGTGAGATTGATCCTCATCTGATTAATTCTACTCACTCAGTAGAATTTCTTTAAGAATAAAGTCTTGAATGTAGCCCAAGTAGTAACTATTTCCCCTAGATTTTTCAGCTAGTAAGCCGCCTTATCAGTCAAGGCGAAGGGGACAGCTCTCAACCTTATGTAGTCCTGGATAACCCTAGGGTGGCAGAGGTTAGCGCAGACTAACCTGAAGTCACGGAGGAAGATATATGGTTCTTCGTGATTATTTCCTCCGAACTTCGGCAACAATGCAAGGAAATGCGATTTGTTTTCGAACGCATCCTCAGGAGGGATAGGTCTCGACCAATTAGAATCTTCATCTAATTTCGGGAGATACGTGTCTTCCATAGCAGCCTCCCCCAGTTGTAGTACTACCAGCTGCGTCCTAAGTAGTTCATTGTGTTGTTCGGCATTGGTTATCCTAGCCAACAATGCTGGGATAGGGTCATTGTCGTTCTCATCGTCCCCAGAGTTCTTCTTTGAAGGCATTATGATTCACCTTCAGAAAGGAAGAGTTTAGAGATAAGTGTTGTGATTAAATGAGGATTTTGCTAAAGGTAAGAGATTCCTTTGCGGAGGAGTAAAAAGATGAAACTTCTAAGACAAGGAGGATAGAGAGAGTCCTTACGATGAAGTAGACACAAGCAAACACAAGACAAATCTCAAGTTCACCACTCAACACAAATGAAGGCACGTTAGGGTTCGGCCGCTTATCTTTTCAATTTTAATTTAATGACAAAACAATCTTGCAGATTAAGCGGAGCTGTTAGGTACTGAAATATTTCACAATGACTGTCCCGAGTTCGTACAACTAGTCGCACCTACTCTCAGCCAGTATAAGTGTAAGTACGGACCGTTTAAATGGCTACCCGTGTTACTTGAGGACGGAGCCTTTCGCGGTGTCCTCTAAACCACCCACTCTGCTAAGGAAAGTCAGACCGTAAAACGGCTACCCGAGACCCTCACTGAAAAGTAGCTAATTGTTTTTAAAAAATAGTGGTCTCTGTGAAATTTCTCAGTTTTGGCTCTATCTAAAGTGTGTGTTCTAGTCCTTACAAACAATGAGTGGATTTCTCTCCACCAGACACAGGTTAATTTTATGTCAGTTATTTACAGTCGCCTTGATTAGCAGTCCCAGCTTTTAGTTAAGGTTATCATTGTAGTTTATGTGAGCACAGAAATTCATGCCTAACGAGCAGTCCCAATTCCGTTAAATCCTAAGTTGTAAAACTTTGAGGAAGGAGGATCAGAAAAGCCGATGCAATGTAAATCAATGATGCATGCTTAAGAGAAGGACTTACAGTGAATCCTCGCGTTCTTCAGGCGGGATGCAAGACTAGGAATTTAAATTTATACTAAATGGTATGCACAGATGGAAAATGCCCTAAACAGATAGTTCTATTAGCGGGAAGAATTGATTGAAATTTTTGGCTAATGTTGAACGATCTACAGTGCGTTTAATTAGTGAAAAGGATGGCCTAAAGATTTACGAGCACAATAAATGATAGAGAAACGATCGCATATGTACCTACGTCCTACACCACTTAATCCGGGTCTCGACCGCACAGACGGGGTTGAAACAGACCCGACACACCACATAAAAAGTTTCAGTCTTAAATATTACAAAGGTTCAAAGGAGGGACCCTGAGAATATTGCAGAAAATTAACCCTATGCTAAGCTCTCTCTCACAAAAAATTAAATATCAATCTTCCTTGCATATCCTTGATTAATATCCAAAATTAGGCTCCCAGTAGTCTGCGAAGAGAGAATTTGCGGTTAGTAGCAGAAGTAAGAGAGAGATGCAAAATAAAATGCAGAAAAAAAATGACACAAAAATTAATCTCACAAAAACTAATTACAAAAATTGATTTAAAACCCTAAAAATTCGCCGTTCCCTGGCAATGGCACCATTTGATGCGAAATCCACCTCTTTAATAATCGTGAATTGTAGTATAGGAGGCGAAAATCGGTCGATCAAAAACCACAATCTTTAAATGTTGTGGAAGAATTTTACTTGGCAAGTTTACCAAGGTCGAACACAGGGAACGGTGATTTTTAGTTGCGTGGTTTTAAATCAAATTAAATAATTAATTAATGCTTGATAAATTTCTGAGTTGAGAAAATATACAATGCAAAACAATAATATGCAATTAGATGCAAATATATAGAGGCAACAGTTCAGCACAAGATCTGGGATTTAGATTTCTTCTCCAAAATATGTTAATCAATATCCTCGAAATTTATCACAAATCGAAAGAAATCTTGTCCGAAAATAATTATCAAAATAATTCCAACAATGGGCAGAAGGAGAATACTGAGATACATTCCTGCAATTTACTTAGATCATTATTTGAAGCCTCAATAAAATTATCCTATAAAGGAATGAGAAATCAATATCTATTATGCAAACGAGCACCCCTGTGTAATTTGATACATCAATGAAAATGCACTACAAATATGTCAAATTTAAACCTACAAGAGTCAAGGATGATCATCAAATAATAATTGACAGTAAACAACCTCAGATCTGTTTACAAGCTATGCTAAGTCGAAGAGCATGAAAATAGCTTCAAAATGACATATTATACGCTAAAATCGGAGTCCATATGAGAAAGATATGAGAGAATCAAATTCCAGGGACTAAAATGTAAATGAAATAAAGTTTTTCTAGCAAAGAGGTCCCTAGAGGGGCATATCTATAATTTCTGAAAGTTGGGGGGTCTTCAATGCAATTTACCCAACAGGGGTATATATGTAATTTCGGAAAATTGCAGGGACTTCAATGCAATTTACCCCCCCCCCCAGCGCGCGTGCCTTGCACGTGAAGGAGGCTCAAAGGCGGTCCTGAGGCTTGGGAGCCCGAGCATGTGGTTTGGGTGCCGAACCTGAGGCGCGGGGCGGTGCTGAGGCTCGGGAACTAAGGGAGGCTCGGATTCCCCAAACCTCGAGGCCGGGGCCGAGACTCGGGGTGACGCGTGGCAGGATGAGGACTGTAGGATCAAGGGCTTGTCCCTGATCCCACGACTGCTGGATGTTGAGGACGAGCGGTAGAGCCTTCTAGCACGACGGGCGGAAGGCGAGCCGGGCCCTCGCCTTGGCGGAGGGGTGGCGAAGCTCGACCGAGAAGGTGGCACGACCTCGGCCGGTCGCCACACAACCGGCGGAGGCATGGGGAAGGTGGTGGCGATGCCTCTCCGTCGCACGAGGGAGGCGAGCTGGACGGAGGCACCGCGCGGGCTGGCTGCATGGGCGGAGGCGCAGGCAGAGGGGATGTGCAGAGGCGAGGCGGTGGAGCTCGATCGGCGGAGAGCGGAGGAGCCGAAGCTCTGTTGATGGCGGTCGACGAGGCGGCGCAAGCGGGAGCGCGACTGAGTCGACGAGGAGGTGGCTGGCGATACCCCGGAGCGGAGGAAAGTTCCTGCAGATGTCAGATCTAAAACTGAGAGTGGAGACCGGTGAGTGGGCGGAGGGCTGGGGATGAGTGTCTTGCTGGGCTTCGGCCTTTGCAAGGCCTGAGAAGAAGGGGGACTAAGGTGGAGGAACACGGCGTCGAAGGGGGTGAAAAACGAACAGGGTGGAGCAGTAGCAGCCAAGCTGTTGTCGCGTGGCAGAGGGAGTCACCTAGTGGAGGAGGAGCTCAGCCTTCTGGTCGTCGCTGCGAGTGCTCCGGTGAAGGGCACGAGTTTTGTTGCTGAAGGCAGCTACACGACCGAGGAGACGGCCGCGGATCTCACCAAAGTCTCCTGCTCGTCGTCGCCTGGTATAGTGCTCCTTGGTTGTTGTCACCTGCAAGGAAGATACAGGGCTGGAGAAGTGGTAGATGGTGGATGGCTGGAGCGTTACGCGAGGGCTGGGATTTATAGGAAGGGCGAGGCGTTGTGGGCGAGGAAGGAGTGATGGCAGCGTGTGTAACGATCGGAGGAAGAAGAGGGAGCGTTGGGGGAGGAGAAACGGCGGGGGAGGGTGCGAGGCATGAACGGCTGAGGAAGAAGAGGGTCACGTGCGCAGCACGTGACCTGGGGGAGGGGCCTGGAGAGAGAAGGTGGGGGTGCCACGTGGCACGCCCAGGGGCTGCCATGTGGCGCCCTAAAAAAATTTCAAAAATTAAAGACAAAGAAAAATAGAAAAGAAATATAAAGATATCTTAGATCGAAAAATTTTCTTCACGAAATTGTTCGTCTTGACGAGATCTACAACTTTCATGAAGGACCCATGACCAAAAGAGGTCACCTGTGAGAAGTGGTATTTTTGGTGGCTTTCCATGTGTATAGAAAATATGGTTTTTGGGATTTTGTAATTTTTTGGTGGTTTTAGAGGGGATAAAAATTATAGAAAAAATACAAGAAAATACAAGAAAATTAATTACACATTAATCTATTTTTTTGGATTTTTAATAAATACGAAAATAGAAAATAAAATAAGAGTCAGAATCACACAACATTTGTACAGACCGACAACGGACACTTGGACTCAGTCAGTTTCTTTGATTTCAGTTTGAATATGATTTGGATTTTTGTGTCGCTTAATAAAACTTTCATCAAAGAACATAAATGACCAAGAAATAAAATTAATAGGGTTAATTATGTACATAAAAACTTAGGTCAAAAATAGCAAAAAGTCAAACTACGCAAAAGAGGCCCAAAATCCAACTTTCACATATGAGCTCCGAATTTTACGAAATTGGTCTTGTTTTGAAGGTATTTGAAAATGGAGTACTTTAAGTGAGTAGACCAAAATCGGACACTGTATGTGGGAGATATGCTCATTTTAGTCCGTCAGATGTGAAATTAGGTTTTGGGATTATTTGACACTTATTGGGGTTAGTAATTTTTTTGTATTTTTTATTTAATAAGGTTAATAATATCTACATAACGGAGGTGGTTTTGGGTCAATCGGAGTTAGGATGGATTATTTAAAAAATGTGAGAAGTTAACAGCTTTTTAGGCTAATTTACACTTGGGATTTTAATGTAATTATGCATGATGAAATGGGGATATTATTTACACATGTATGAATGCTAATAATGCTCTATTAATGATTAATTACAAGTGAATGATGGGGAACAGAGCCTAAATGACCAATTTTAGCATGATGAATACGAGATTCATCATGGTGTTGTGAGCTGGAGAAGCAAGAAGCAGGACACTACTGCAGATTCAACAACAGAAGCCGAATACAATGCCGCATCGGATGCTGCAAAGGAGGCGATGTGGTTGCGCAAGTTCGTCCTGGAGCTTCGCGTAGTTTCCTCTGATACTCCCATCCCGTTACTCTACGATAACATGGGAGCCATTTCCCATGCAAAGGAACCCAGATGGCATCAGAAGAGCAATCACGTGGAAAGGAAATACCACATATGGGAGATACAAAAGCGTGGTGACATCATTATCACCAAGATGGCCTCTGCCGACAACGTTGTTGATCCTCTTACCAAACCTCTGAGACAGAAGGTTTTCGACAAGCATGTAATGAGTATGGGTTTAAGGATTGTACCTGAATGGTTCTGAGGGCTAGTGGGAGATTGTTAGCAATGTGATCCCCGGGCGAACCATTCCTACAATAAATGTTATTGTAATAAATGATTTATCAATAAAAGTTATTGATTATTTTCACTCCCTTTTTGAGATTGAATGAATGAATGCACTATAAGGTCCCTCTGTACAATAAGGGTTATGTACCATGGCCAACTTGATGATCATACAGTTGTTGATTCACTGAATGAATCATAGGTGCTGATGCTTGGATGAATATCTAAGGAGTTAGATAGAGGACTCATCAAGCATCGTCAAATGATTGTTAAGTGATGATCTCCAGCTTGAGTAGGAGATGGAAATCCTTTCTCAAATGGCTGATATCTGACTGACCACTTGATGCAGGTCCTCTGCATGGGAATAGTGATTCGGAGGTGTCAGATTAGTTGAGTCAATGGGTTGACTTAACGAGATTGAGCTAACCAAAGACCTATGTTGAATGTTGTCACAGCATAGGCATGCATCCTCTGACCAGAGACAGATGTGTTGCTATATGTATGAGTATGTACATTTGGCAGACCAATAGGTTGATGAACTAACCAAGGTCTATACACCGGCGAGCTGGTGTGCATGTAAGGGCATATGAGTAATACGATCTCTCAAAGGGATCATACAGGTTCACTTATGAATCGGGAGACATGAGCTCACTCATGAGGTATTGGGACTGAACAAATTCCATGCATGGTCGTCATGCTTTGGAAGCATGACATGAATTTGAAGGTAAGATATATGCTTTGTGAAAGCATATTATCTATACCAAATCCCAGTGACCAAGACTGAGAAACTTAATGATCAAACCCTGAAGATGACAAGTAAAAGTGATCTTTATCTTCAGAATGATCATAGGTCTTCCAGTATACAGGATGTACAGGTATTGGGAATACCTGAGGGTGATGTGATCATAAATGATTGTATAACCATGACGCTTCCATTCCGAGGGAGTGATGAAACAGGTTTGGATTTTAGTGACTCCTCTCATTAGAGAAGTGACCTAATCTTAGTCCATGTACTGGACATTGATCTGAATAAGATTCAGATGCAATGAGAAGATTAGTTCTACGGTCTTGATTTGATCACGCATCAGTGGGAGGTCCATGGGATCTGGATTTGAGATATGATCTCAACATCCAAGTCACTATACGTGGAACAATACAATCACCCTATCCTTATCTCCAAATATCTGAAGAGAAATAGCATTGTTCTTGAATGGTTCAAGAATAATTCCATAAGATCTAAGCATTGAGAAATTGATAATTAAATGTGATTTAATTATCATGATGTATGAGGAATTATCCTATATAATTAAATGTTATTTAATTATCATGGATAAGAATAATATGGATAGAAATATCTAATTATTCATAATATATTATAGGGATTTTATCAGATGTGCCCCTCTGAGATATTGCAATATCATTTATGCCCCTATCTTTTTGGTAATATCAGTTGTACCCTCAACTTCTTTCAATTTTATCACTTATGCCCCTCGGGTTAGTTGTTGTCCATCCCCACCGCAAACGGACGTTAACTTTGAGGATACAATAGGAATTAACTTTAAAAAATTGGATTAAAAAGTCCATCACCTTCTTCTTCATCCTCTTCTTCCTCCTCCCCCTTCCCTTCTTCCTCCGAGCCTTAACTTCCTCCTCCAATGCCTCACCCTCCGCCCCAGCACACCCCCTCCGCCCCGAGCTCCTCCCCCAACCTCTGCACCTCTCCCTTCGCCCCCGACTGCTCCCCTGATGCCGCACCTCTCCCTCCACCTCGAGCTACTCCCCCACCCCCGCATCTCCCCCTTCGCCCCTCAGCTCCTCTCCCACCTCCATACTTCCCTCTCTGCCCACATTCTGCCCGCCGGGTCCTCCCCACACCCCAGTACCTCCCCATCCGCTTCGAGCTCACCACCATACTTCCCCCCATCTAGCCTTGTCCTCCGCCTCCTCCTCCTCCCGCAGCTCCTTTGGTCCCCAGCCCGCTCCTCCATTCGCCTCCTCATCCCTAGCACGACCCCTCCTCCACCTCCTTCTCCCCTCATCCACAACCCACCCCTCTGTTCGCCCCCTCCACCCCAAGCTCGATCCTCTCAGCTCCCTTGGCCCCCAGCCCTCCCCTCTGCTCGCCCCCTCATTCCCAGTACGACCACCTCCTCCGCCCCTCCTCCATAACCTGCCCCATCCAGCCCCTTTGCCGACCACTTCCCAGTCCCGCCGCCCTCCCTCTGCCACTGCCCCTTCCTGGATAAGGTGCGATTGCCCCTCGTCCATCCGCGGTGGCAATTCCGACCTATCGAGCTCGATGCTCTCCGATGAACTTCTGCAATATCGGCGGCGGCGAGATTTTCCAGATTTAAGTATTCTAACATCCATGGTTTTTTATGAGATGGATCTCTTTACTTTGCTGCAATATCTATGGAAGAAAGAAACTAAGGCTGACAGCTATTATCTGTGGACTTAAGATTCATAATAACTGTGTGTTCAAGAGGTTCCATGAAAATCTTGTAGTACGAAGTCCTACTCTGGGAAATAACCCACATATTGTTCTTCATGGGAAGGACATGTGGAGCGTGAAGTGAAGGAACATCAGAGAAAAGGGGCAGACAATTATACCCTCTACACAGTACCATGGTTTGAAGAAATCATGGTTAAGTTCAACTCAGTGACGGTTAAAGTTACGGAGGGGTACACGTGATAAAATGGAAAGAATCTGGGGGTACAACTGATATTATCAAAAAGATAGGGGCATAACTGATATTGCGATATCTCGGAGGGGCACAAGTGATAAAATCCCTATATTATAAATGTGATTTATAATGTATTAGAGAGAGTTAATTATAATTTATATTTGTTAATTAATTATTAATGTGTATTGGATACACATTGTCTAATTAATTGAAAATGTAAATTATATTTTGTTATGGGTTGTGAATGTGATTCACAATTTCCAGTGTCAAAATTGCAATATTCCCAAAATTAATTGTGAATTATTTTGGTGAATAAATCCCAACAAAAGTTGTTGGAAATAAATAATGGAGAAATTCAAGGAGACATGCAATCTCATGGAAATCCATGAGATTGCCCCACTTGGAAGGTGGTGGGCGGCACCCAATTCCTATATGGAACGGGTGGTTGTCCCCCTTGAATGTACATGGAGATGTAATCTCCATGTATATTCTCTCCTTATTTGTTGGTGTAATTTAGGATTGGTTTATATTTGATTTTGTCAAATATATTTTAATCTAAATTAAATCACAAGTTGTCGGCTTTTACCAACAACAATCTTGACCATTGGATTGACATAAATCAATCTCATCCACTGATTTTATATGTCCCATGGATTGAGATCCATGGATCCCAAAACCCAATAAATAGAGAGGCATACCTTGCTCTCTTGTACATGCTATTGGTAGCACATCTCTCTCTCTCTCTCTCTCTCTCTCTCTCTCTCTCTTTTCTCCTCACACATCAACCCTCTCCCTCTCTCTCTCTCTTGGTGGCCGACCACCATAACCCTAGGGGAGGATCTCGTCGTCGCCTACGCCACCACGCTGCCGCTTCGACGCTCTGCGGTTCTCCGTCTTCTTGGAGTACTACGCTCACGAAGGAGACGTTCAATCTCATACGACGAGATCAAGAGATCACCACGCTTGGATCAACTTGTTGGATTGCAAGGACAACACGATTCATCTCCGCGCTCGGACTTGAGACAGGAGGTCTCTTTTCGTAGAGATTCGATCAACCACGCTTCAAGAGGTATTGCATTATACTTGTTGTGCCGAGAATCGTTCTTGGATCATGTGGTTTCATCACATGAAAAAATTTTAAATTCCGCTGCACAGAACAACTAGTACGACTAGTCGTTCTGCGTCGTATTTGATACAACGATCACGCTTCCGTGATGCGCTTGAGGATAATTCCATATCCTTCAAACTCTTTGACCTAGCTTATTCAACACCTCTGAATATCTATTCATATACAGAGTACCTCCATCAACAAGTTAGTCATATGTCAACTATTAGAGTAAGGATTTCCATCTCCTCATCAGACTTGAGATCCTTTCTTGATAATTACTTGACGGAACAGTTGAGTCCTCAATCTAACCCTTCAGATATTCAATCATGCACTGGCTCTATGATCCGATGTTTGGATCAACAACTGTATGATACCCAGATGGTCTAGGTATATTACCGTAATTGCACAAAAGGATCTGTTATGCAAATTAATTGCTCTTCATTTCATATTAAAGAGTGATTCACAATAACTTTTATTGCATTGTGTCTCTCCATGAGCACATATTTCCAACATGCACCCTTGCGCTTCCACTGCAATCTTAGAGGTCATCTAGCATCAAAAGCCCCATGCTCGAGAAGGCCCTCGGGGAGGAGACAGCCGCACATGATAGCAGGAGGAGAGAAGGTCGAGCTTGTGGGGACATGGGAAACGAGGGAGAGATTTTGTTCTAACCATACTCCCCCTCTAACTGCATCATAGTTTGAATAAATCATAGTTATTTTAATTCCTTGATAGTCAATCTGATGGAAGGGTACAACTAATAACAAAGAAAGGAGCTAGGGGCACAAGTGATATTCCCAAAAAGGAAGGGACATAACTAAAATTGTAATATCTCATATGGGCAGAATTGATAAAACCCCTAAACTATAATACAATTTAGCTATATACCGACAATTAGCAGACACATGGCAAATAACTGAAATGTTGGGCATATCGTTTTCGTAGACATTATAGATTTTACCTATTATCACGTTTCCATATTAGAAGAGGGAGAGGGAGGGTGGTAGAGAAGGAAGTGGGATTGGGCACAAAAAGGCAAATCCGAAATTCACAATTTTATCCAAGGACAAAATCATGGTATGTGGGGGAAAAAATAGTCATGTCGGTGGATCCATCCTCTTAATAAGCAACATGGTTGAGTTAAGTTGGAGTAACATCCTGTGAATAGTAGCTGTTTGGATGGTTACTAAAGTTGAAGAGGGTTGGAATGATAAATGTGATGTGATATCACATCGATTATGTATTATATTAACTTTTTTATGATTATAATATATTTTTATGTGAACGCGGTTAAAAAATATTATAATAAATAAATTGTGATGTTCATACATTTAGTTCCAATCCAGAAATACAGAGGTAAAGCTGGAGTAACTCAATACAAAGATAAAGCTGGAGTAACTGAAGTTATCTCGAGGTAACGTGACAACCAAACAAGATGTCATGTGAAGATGCCAACACCATTTCTTTTGTTCTGCGGGTGGTAGGAGATTCTTTATTAGTTTTTATTTGATATTTATCTTAAAATTGAAGTATCTCCGATGAGATTTGGAGAAATGTTTTAATCGTGGAAATCATTTCGAGATTGAGATTATGGTTGCATTTGAAGAAAAATATGTAATTCGTGGACGGGCGAAAGATTGTCACTTCGTTAGCATCAACGATACAATGATGAGGACGGAATTTCCGCCATTATATTTAGAAGATATTCTATTGATTTTGTTTATCATATATGGTGCAAGTTTTAATGTAGGGAAATTCTATTGGCACCAATCACGGTAAATAAAGTAAAATATGTTAATAAAATGTAGTGTTTTTATAGAGTTATATTCTTGTTAGGTTTGACAGTATCAATTATGCCCCTATCTTTTTTTGCTATATCAATTGTATCCAATCTTTTTGCACGGTTATCACTTCTGCACGTTCCCGTTAGTCTAGCTGTCAATGTGGTGAACAAAACAACGATTTATTCAAATCTATATATGGTTAAGGATTTTTTTTAAGATTTATGCCCCTTTGTGTGGTCGAAGCCATAGTAAGAGATAGAGAAATATCGCTGGCCGTAGGTCGTTGGTGAAGAGGTAACTGTAGATGACCATATCCATTGGCCTCAGCATCCAATACCTCCTCAGCACCCCTTCCCTAACGAACATAGGGATGAGTGTCGGGTCAGGCCCCTCAGGGTCCAAGATGACCAGTCTCATAATCCAATAAAATTATTGGGCTATGGGCCAGGTTGAGGTCCAAATTATTTCTCTCGCTCGGCCAACGTTTTGACCCAGTTGGGGTCATGTATGGGTCAGGTCAATCCATTTAAAAAATTAGGTGGGAGAATGGAGAAGGACGTGGGTGATTAGTTAAAAACTAATGATTCATGAGAAAGTGATGTTACAATAAATGTTATGAGAAGAGTGTAATCATGAGTTTGTTCAAAAAAAAGAGTGGACAGTTATGTATATGTACCTAGTAAAGATTGATAAGTATATACAAAAACATATTATAGTAATATGTGATTAGGATTATTTTACGGAACATCTAGCACAATGAGGTCGGGCAGAAATATCTTCAAATCATGATAATCAGTCAGGAATCGACGATTAATGTTTAAGGTAAGGTGCTTTCTTCAAACTTCTTCTTTGCCATCATGTGCTATGACTTCTTAAGAGGGATTTGTCTCTTAGTCTGTCTTTTTGGGACTTGATCTCATACCTCACAAAACCTTATGCATTAGAGAAGAATGAATATTATTTCATTCTTTCCGATTTTTGCTTCAACTAACATACATCTATGGCTTGAGTCTGTTTTTCTAACTCTGGACTGAATAGTCACCACCTCTCACGTTCATTAGGGGTGCTAATCGAATCGAATACCTTCGAATGCACAAGGATTCTAATTCAATTCATTATAAAAGTTTTGAATCCGAACTCGAATCGTATTTCAAACGAATTTACTAACTTAAATTCAGATTCAATTCATTTAAAGTTTCGAATATTCAAATTCGATTCATTTTATTTCGAATTTGAAATGTTAATTGACGTGTTAGAGCTTATACAAATAATATTATATGAAGAATAATATAATATAAATATCTTATTGTATAAATCTAATTTTGAAAGTATATTACCGAGTTATGTTGAAAAACTATAAAATCGAGGAAAATATCAAACCAATACAATATAGTGGATAAAAGTGCATAATTTTTATAATTATTATGTCTTTTATAATTTAAATATACTATTTTTTAAATGATGAAGAAATGTATAAATATAATACAATTATATGAGCCTATCAAAGAAATATAATATCATCGACGAAAAGGTTGCAAATATTATAATTATCATTGCATGTTAAAGCAAGACAAGATCAGACTTATATAAAAAGTTGATGGAAATAAATATTATTATTTGAAATAACAAGAATAATAAAAAAATAATGTAGCAAGGCAACACCTCTTCATTAAGCGTGATGATCTTCATTATAAAAAATTGAGCCATGAAAATGAAATATATGAATTTTTGATGTACAATAGAACAACTTAAACTATGGTGAGAAGAACTTGTATATTACTCATGTGATGATAAATGTCGTCTTGACAATGATAATCATCTTGAATTGCCATGTCGGGAATCAACACAATAAAAAAAGCAAAGGAGATATATCTTGGTCAATTTCGATTCATGACAAATGTTAAGGAGGAACACGATGTAACAAAATCATCATTTTCACATGCTAGGAGAAAGACCACTATAATCTATCGTGCGTATTTAGGATCTTTGGTAGATAATGAAAGGAAGAATGGAAAAGATGAGGTAAGAAATGTGGGAACATGAAAATAAACATATGGGTGAGGATTTAGAATAACAATCAACATTTGATCTTTCCTATTAGATTTCAAGACTAAATTTTTTTACTCTTTTTTATATTTGATATTTAGTCTTTAACTAATAGGATTATACATACGCATATATACATGTTAAATTTGGTATGGCTTATAGTTCTTTGTATACTCTTAATGCCTCAAAATTTCTGAATACTATGCTAAGATTGATTATTGTACTTATACAAAGTAAGTCATACCTAAGTTACTATCACTAGGCTAAAATAATAAATAAAGACATGAACTTAGATGTTTTGTATAACCGATGCATGAAGGACCCACATTTCTAACTCATAATATTTTGCAATCAAACCACTTGAACTTAGTTATAAAGAGGAAAGGAAAGAGATTTAATCTCATTAGGGAGCCTAATGTTGCATATACACGTTACGCGTTGACAAGTCTTGTCGGTATAGTATGATATTGCGAGTACAATTAACATGATAAATCATATCAATGGAGATTACATATGATTATAAGTTTAAAATTAACCACTTAATAAATGTAGTAAGTGAAGGATATGGAATTATCCTCAAGCGCATCACGGAAGCATGATCGTCCTATCAGATACGACGAAGAACGACTAGTCATACTAGTTGTTCGGTGCAGCGGAATTTAAAAAATTTCTTTCGATGAAACCACATGATCCGAGAATGATTCTCAGATCGTTTCATCTATAACCACAACAAGTATAATGCAATACCTCTTGAAGCGTGGTTGATCGAGTCACTTAGAGAAGAGACCTCCTGTCTCAAGTCCGATCATCGATGAGACCGCTTGCGAGCGCGGGGATGAACCACGTTGTCCTCGCAATCCAAGAAGTTGATCCAAGTGTAGTTGCTCCTGATCTTGTCGTACGAGATCGAATGTCTCCTTCGTGAGTGCGGCACTCCAAGAAGACGGAGAACCGAAGAATGTCGAAGCGGCGGTGCGGTGGTGAGAGCGTCGATGATTTTCTCCTCTAGGGTATGGTGGACGGCCACCAAAATTAGAGGGAGAGAGGGTTGTTGTGTATGAAGAAAGAGAGAGAGCTCCAAAATTGCATGTCAAGAGAGAGCATGGTATGCCTCTCTATTTATAGGGTTTTGGGATCCATGGATCCCAATCCAGGGGACATATAAAATCAGTGGGTGAGATTGATTTATGTCAATCCAATAGCCAAGATTGTTGTTTTCAAAAACAACAAATTTAGATTAAAATATATTTGACAAAATCAAATATAAATTAGTCCCAAATCAAACCAATAAATAAGGAGAGAATATATACATGGAGATTACAACTCCATGTATAATATGGTGGACGACCACCCATTCCAAATAGGACACGGGTGCCGCCCATTCCTTTCCTAATGGAGGGCAATCTCATGAAAATTCTTGAGATTGCATATCTGCATGGAAATTCTCTCTTTATTTACTTGCAACAATTTTTTTGGGTTTTATTCTTCAAAAATAATTCACAATTATATTTGAGAATATTGCAATCTTGTCATGGAAAAATTGTGAATCATATTCACAATCCAAAACAACATATAATTTACATTGTCAATTAATTTACACAATGTGTATCCAATACACATAATAATTAATCAACACATATAAATTATAATTGGCTCTCTCTAATATATTATAAATCATATTTATAATATATCATGAATAATTGAATATTTCTATCCACATTATTCTTATCCACATTAATTAAATCACATTTAATTATATTGGATAATTTCTTCACACATCAAGATGATTAAATCACATTTAATCATCATTTCTTCACTGCTTAGATCTTATGGAATTATTCTTGAACCATTCAAGAATAATGCAATCTCTCCGCAGATACTTGGAGATAAGGACTGGGCGATTGTATTGTTCCACGTATAGTGACATGGATATTGAGATCGTATATCAAATCCATATCGTGGGCCTCCCATAGATGCTTGATTAAATCAAGACCACAAATCTAATCTTCTCATTGAATCTGAATCACATTCAGATCAATGTGCAACATTTGGACTAAGATCAGATTACTTCTCTACTGAGAGGAGTCACTAAAATCCAGACCCATTTCATCACTCCCTAGGAATGGAAGCGTCATGGTTATACAATCGTTTATGATCACATCACCCTCAGGTGTTCCCAATACCTGTACATCCTGCATACTAGAAGACTCGGAATAAACCCGAAGTATTAGATCAATTTTATACTGTCTACTCCAGGGTTCTATCAGTAAGTTTCTCATTTGATCATTGGGAGACGGTATCAATCATATACTTTCCAAAAGCATATATCATACCTAGGTCTTGATCACATACTTTCCAAAAGTATATATCAAACCTACAAATTCAGTCAAGCTTCCAAAGCGAGACGACCATGCGCATGGAATTTGATTTTTCCCAATATCTCATGAGTGAGCTCATGCCTTCCGGTTCAGTAACTGAACCTGTATGATCCCTTTGAGAGATCGTATTACTCATATGCCCTTATATGTACACCAGCGCGCCTGTGTATAGACCTTGGTTAGGTCATCAACCTATTGGTCTGCCAAATGTACATACTCAGACATATAGTAACACATCTGTCTCCGGTCAGAGAATGCGTGCCTATATCATGACAACATACGATATAGGACTTTGGTTATCTCAATCTCGTTAAGTCAACCCTTTGACCTAACTAATCTGACACCTCCGAATCTCTATTCCTATGCAGAGGACCTGCATCAAGAGGTCGGTCAGATATCAACCTTTAGAGATAAGGATTGCCATCTCCTACTCAGGCTGGAGATCATCTCTTAACAATCATCTGACGGTGCTTGATGAGTTCTTAATCTAACTCTTTAGATATCCATCCAAGCACCAGCCTCTATGATTCAATATTTGAATCAATAGCTGTATGATCATCAAGATGGCCATGGTACATAACCCTAATTGAACTAAGGGACCTATTATACAAATTATTCATTCTTTATTTCAGATCAGGGAATGATATGTGCAATAACATTTATTGCATAATGGCTCGCCGTGGGCTCGCATTTCCAACAATCTCCCACTAGCCCAAAGAGCCCATTAATGGGCTAATCATTTAAACCCGCACTCATGCGACAATCATAGGCTATTTAGAAAATAGCTAGGTAAGCCGATCAGTCACTCTGTTCCCGCGAGACTATGCCAAGTCCTTTTACGGCACTTGCAATCCCCAGTAACAGTGCTCGCATCTAATGCGAATGTTGCATCTTATGCAATCAATACTCAATCTTGTTAAAAACTATAGTGTCCTTGTCACTACAGCTTAACAATTATCATAACCAGTATTTTTATAATCCTTATCAGAATACCCTTATTCCTAGAGATTACTATCTCTTAAGGTATCTACAGTTAAGACCTTTTAGATCTCTATCTATAAAGTCTTAAGCTTTGAAGATAAGACTTTGAGATCACTATCTCAAAAATCTTGTCATCTATGAAGATTTTGTTATTACTGCAACCATGTGTTTTATTTCCATAGTAGGATTAGTAACAGTTTACTACTCCCACTGCATGGCAGCCATCTGGCTTTTGTACACATCCAGTACACACCCGGCTTCTCAGAACTGATGCCCAAGGGCAAGTAGTTCTAGCATTCACATCCTCAACTCTTTGAGGTGCTGTCCCTTTAGATAGGCCAGTACCATATCTTAAGGGATGAAAGCCATTCTTGGAATTTTCCATAAAATGGAATATGTCCAAGATGTACTATTAATGTGACAATCCCAATACCCTCTTCTCTTTGCTCCTGAACAACTTCAAAACTAAGATCTAAGAGGTATCCTTGAGATCATATCTCAAGTTATGGAACAACCAGATAATAGAACACTTATAATTATCCTTATATCATTTTAAATGATTAGGATATCATCTACATTTAGATAAACACAAAAGCACTCCCACTAAGATTCACATGGCTCATCAAGATTCTATCTGAAATCATAACAATTATAATTCCATCAAATCTTATGGTCCAACTTAAAGAAGCTTATTTGAGTTCATAGATGGATTCCTTAGCTTGCATACCTTGCTTTACTCAACCATGAAGCCCTGGGGCTACTTCATGTGAATATCCTCAAAGAGGTATTCGTAGAGGAATGCAATATTGACTTACATCTTGAAGATGCAATAGTCAAGTTGTGTAGCTAAGGTTAGCAATATTCTGATGTTTTTAAGCATGGTCACCGAAGAGCAAGTCTCATCGCAAGCAATGTCTTCTCTTCCAGTGTGTAGCTTATGGCTACGAACCGTGCTTTGAAGATCTCTGCCTTCTCATCAGGTTCCCTTTCTCTTGAAGATCCATTTACACTTTTACAGGTCTTACCCACATAGGTGGATACTCGAGGGTCCATATACAACACTTGTATATGAAGTCTACATTAGACTTTTCTTGCTAACATCCATCTATCCATGCTATGATCTTCAGAAGCTTCATCACATGAAGTTCGATCATTGTCAGATTTCTCTGACACATGGAATCCATCCTCAAACTCATTTGAAGAGGTATTAGTGTTTCATCTTCAATTGTCCTTTTAGTTTCCAATTTCAGGAGCCTCATTATCTTCTCAAGATTAAATGAGTTCCTACACTTCATTTTCATCTTGATTCTCAAGAGTCTCAACCTCTAAGAATCACAGTCTCAGAGATGAGATATTTTAAGAATCTCAAGGTCATAAAATAGGTATCCAATACCATCCTTTATTTTCCTAATGAAGTAGCACTCTCTAGTGCTTAATTCCAGCTTACTTGCATGGAATTTTATTAAGGATATATAATGTAGTCTCTACTACATATATACCTGGAAACTAAGAGGAAATTATGCTAAAATTCATCATTGATCAAATCATGTCACACATGATCCAATTGTATCTCCCTATAACTCTACTGAGTCAAGGTGTGTTAGGAGGATTGAGATAGAAATGATATTCATATCTCCATAAGGTATTCTTTGAATTTATCTAGTAGGTACTTGCTACCTAGATTAGATCAAATTCATTTTATCTTCCTTCAAACTTTGGTTCTAAACCAAAAATAATGAAATCTTTGAACATTTCAAAGGTTTTTTAGGTGAAGAGAAGAAATCTCATATCATACATAATCATCAGTAGATATCACATATCCATAATGTTTACTGTGATATAGATGATCCGCATACATCAATATGTATGAGATCCTAAATACCTTGACATCTTACACCATTCCCAAAAAAGGATGTATTGGACATTTTTACTTTGAATACAATATTCATAAGTATGTAAGTTTTGAAATTTTAGACATTCTAAAGTTTCATCTCTTATTGGCCTATCGATCAAATAAATAAAAAAATGTCCAAGGCTTGATGCTATATCATTGTCAAATGATCTTTATCCTCCTATTGATCTTGAGGTTTAATTTCAGTATTTAGAAATGTTAAACGATTCATTAATTTTCTAATTTAATGGAGTCCACTAGATTTTAGATTACTTTCTGAAATATCTTCATCATAACTCTTTATGATAGGTCCATTCCAGAATTCATGGTTATTTTCCAACATTTAGAAACAAACAATGAGTGTATTCTAATGTCTAGGTCATAGAGACATTCTCTAAGACTAAGTTCTCTCCCACTGAAATTATGAAGTCTAGTGATCCAATGGAAATTGTTGCAACAATTGCATCAATGTCCATCTGGATAACTATAAACCTTAAGATTAAATTTTTCCAGTCTTCTAAAACATATGCAACCCATTGCAAGTGTTGTTAGAAGATTGAGATACAATTATTAGACTCTATCTTATTCAATAAGTAAGTCAATATCAATGATTTATGTAGATTATTCTGATGCTCCATCCGAGTCCTTCTCTAAGGATTCTATACATACTTGATATCGTACTATCAACACATCAATTTATTGCAGCATTGGCATTCATCCAACTCTTTGGATGTCATATGGAAGTCACAGAGGTACAGTCAACTCTTTGACTATACTTCATACTTGGGTCCAACCCATGCTTCCACTACACTCCCTTTATCTGTATGCAACCATTGCTTAAGACTAAGGATCTCTTACGTTAAATTCAAAAGAATTCAATGTAAGATCATTTCAACATTTATACATGCTTCATTAAATTCATACAATATGAATATTATGAAGCTTCATGGATGACTAGAGTATAGATAGTAGAATTATGACACTCATCATCTACATCCATCTAAACTCTTAAAACATAGGTTCAGGTAGGTACTCAAACAATTTGAATACATCATCTCTTATAGAGCCACCATTCTGCATGATGCAGTGAACCATCTCATTCATGATAAATGTCAAGAGCACATATGTATGCCAGAATATCTTCATTAATTTTATAAGGATTATTTGACAATTGCGATCATCATCGACATGTCACTTCAAAAGTACATCCGATGAGAGATCAAGACTATAGAGACGTACAAACCCTAGGGTTGTAGTCCTATTATCCATTTAATTGTCATTCCTCATTAATATGAGGAAACTTGCACATTGAAACTACATATATTATGTGTCCAACTGCAAGTGCAATATCTGGATCATGAGATCAATCCATGAAATTTTATTGGTTATCATTGAGTATAACATTGAGTGGGTTTAATGAAGGATTATCTGAAATAAGAAATTTGCATAAGTGTATATATTTATATATATACATATTCTACTTTGATTTAGGCATTTTTATATCAAAGTTGTCTTGCCATGTCAACATTGAAAATTCATTCCCTTAACCACTTTCAATGTAAGAGATATACTTACCATTATATCTCAATCAAGATTTGGGATCTCCTTCCTTATCTTTGTTGCATCCCAATAATATGAGAACCTACAACTCGGATAAAAAGAAGCGGGAACATATTCCGCCTTGCAAGTCCAACTTGCATCTCCCAATTTGGTCTTCAACACCCGGGCCCACCACCCCTAAGGCAATGTTGACCCGTCATTAATTGAACCAACCGTCAACAGGAATACAACTCGCTATGCGCAATCCAATATCGCCCCAATAATATGAGGACCCGATATTGGGGTCACTACGCAAACGTCCTTACTCTTTTGAGAAGCGAAGAGCCCGATCCAGATGCGCTTGCATACAGGAGCTGTCACTTCGGACAGGCGTCTCCTACATACAATCCCTGGCGACGGAACCCTCCGCCTTGACGGGAGACCATGGATGTCACTTATGTGATCCTCCATATCATATTCAAATTTTAATTAATCATTATGAATCATATTCATTATGATTAATTCTTCCAAGGGAATTGACAACTCTATTCATAATAGAGTGTCTCAATTGGATATAATCAATTTAATCATATTAAATTAATTATCAATCCAATTCAATCAATCAAACTTGATTATTTTACTTGAATATGAATATGGTAATATCTCAAAATATGTGTTAATTCGAATTTCAATAATTAGAAAATACACCTTGATTTTCTCCGGCATTATACAGTCCCTACTCGCTGTCATGGCCAGTACCGACGAGAGTGGGACGGACCACATACGTTGCAACTCGCAACCCCAATGCTCTCTGACTAGACACCATATCCACCTTGGGAAAGCATAATGCCAGATATATCAATTTATACTTGAGATAATCATTGGTTATTCAACCGAAATTATACCATATAGTATTAATCAAAATAATTTTTTGATTATAAGGAAATTTGCTACACAAATTCCCAATCCTATTCAAGCATCAAGTTTGATGGTTCTGTTTCCAATTAAGATTTAGATCAAATCTAATTAATTAATTGGTTGAGGCCAAGTCAATTATGTAAATAATCATCTTCCAATATTTCACAAATATTTTCATGATTATTTCACGAAATTAACAATTAATTTCACTAATTGACAATCACTTGGTTCTAGATTAGGACTGTAATTTCAGTAGTGACCCCTACTTACTAAAATTAACATATCTCAATCAATTTAAATCCAAATTAGACAAACTCAATTTTTAAAGATTTCTAAATTCACGCATTTTGAGGTAGATGATAACAGTAATTAACTCTTTAATCATGTTAAAATCTACTGTTCCCGCAACAGTGCATACATGTTCATTAAAACAACCATATCTAGAGCATACGAAATCCGATTTACGCAAACTCAGATCCTATGGTTTCCTTATTTAATAGGGAACAAAAAACAAGTAAATAATTCGTTCTTAAATATTTTAAAAATGGTCGAAATTATTTACTAAACAGATCTGCGAAATCCAATGCAATAAAAAACTTTCACGACCTTAACGAACCCAAGTCGTCCTCGGTTCTCGAATCATATTCGAAAACGTCAACCTAAGGCTCTGATACCACTTGAAGGATATGAAATTATCCTCAAGTGCATCATGGAAGCGTGATTGTCGTATCGGATACGACGAAGAACGACTAGTCATACTAGTTGTTCAGTGCAACGGAATTTAAAAATTTTCTTTCGATGAAACCACATGATCTGAGAACGATTCTCAGATCGTTTCATCTATAACCACAACAAGTATAATGAAATACCTCTTGAAGCGTGGTTGATCGAGTCTCTAAGAGAAGAGACCTCCTGTCTCAAGTCCGATCGTCGGTGAGACCGCTTGCGACCGCGTAGATGAACCGCGTTGTCCTCGCAATCCAAGAAGTTGATATAAGCGTAGTTGCTCCTGATCTCGTCGTACGAGATCGAACGTCTCCTTCGTGAGTGCAGCACTCCAAGAAGACGGAGAACCTAAGAACGTCGAAGCGGCGGTGCGGTGGCGAGAGCGTCGACGATTTTCTCCTCTAGGGTATGGTGGACGACCACCAAAATTAGAGGGAGAGAGGGCTGTCGTGTATGAAGAAAGAGAGAGAGAGAGAGAGAGCTCCAAAATTGCATGTCAAGAGAGAGCATGGTATGCCTCTCTATTTATAGGGTTTTGGGATCCATGGATCTCAATCCATGGGACATATAAAATCAATGGGTGAGATTGATTTATATCAATCCAATGGCCAAGATTGTTGTTGTCAAAAACAACAAATTTAGATTAAAATATATTTGACAAAATCAAATATAAATTAGTCCTAAATCAAACCAATAAATAAGGAGAGAATATATACATGGAGATTACAATTCCATGTATAACATGGTGGACGGCCACCCATTCCAAATAGGACATGGGTGCCGCCCACCCCTTTCCTAATGGAGGGCAATCTCATGATAATTCATGAGATTGCATATCTCCATGGAAATTCTCTCTTTATTTATTCGCAACAAATTTTGTTGGGTTTTATTTTTCAAAAATAATTTACAATTATATTTGAGAATATTGCAATCTTGCCATGAAAAAATTGTGAATCATATTCACAATCCAAAACAACATATAATTTACATTGTCAATTACACAATGTGTATCCAATACACATAATAATTAATCAACACATATAAATTATAATTGGCTCTCTCTAATATATTATAAATCATATTTATAATATATCATGAATAATTGAATATTTCTATCCACATTATTCTTATCCATATTAATTAAATCACATTTAATTATATTGGATAATTTCTTTACACATCAAGATGATTAAATCACGTTTAATCATCATTTCTTCATTGCTTAGATCTTATGGAATTATTCTTGAACCCTTCAAGAATAATGCAATCTCTCCGCAGATACTTGGAGATAAGGGCAGGGCGATTGTATTGTTCCATGTATAATGACATGGATATTGAGATCGTATCTCAAATCCATATCGTGGGCCTCCCATAGATGCTTGATTAAATCAAGACCACAAATCTAATCTTCTCATTGCATCTGAATCACATTCAGATCAATGTGCAACATTTGGACTAAGATCAGATTACTTCTCTACTGAGAGGAGTCACTAAAATCCAGACTCGTTTCATCACTCCCTAGGAATGGAAGCGTCATGGTTATACAATCGTTTATGATCACATCACCCTCATGTATTCCCAATACCTGTACATCCTGCATACTGGAAGACTCAGAATAAACCCAAAGTACTAGATCAATTTTATACTGTCTACTTCAGGGTTCTATCAGTAAGTTTCTCATTCTATCATTGGGAGACGGTATCAATCATATACTTTCCAAAAGCATATATCATACCTAGGTCTTGATCACATACTTTCCAAAAGTATATATCAAACCTACAAATTCAGTCAAGCTTCCAAAGTGAGACGACCATGCACATGGAATTTGATTCTTCTCAATATCTCACGAGTGAGCTCATGCCTTCTGGTTCAGTAACTGAACATGTATGATCCCTTTGAGAGATCGTATTACTCATATTCCCTTATATGTACACCAGCGCGCCGATGTATAGACCTTGGTTAGGTCATCAACCTATTGGTCTGCCAAATGTACATACTCAGACATATAGTAACACATCTGTCTCCGGTCAGAGGATGCGTGCCTATATCATGACAACATACGATATAGGACTTTGGTTATCTCGATCTCGTTATGTCTACCCTTTGACCTAACTAATATGATACCTCCTAATCTCTATTCCTATGCAGAGGACCTGCATCAAGAGGTCAGTCAGATATCAACCTTTAGAGATAAGGATTGCCAACTCCTACTCAGGCTGGAGATCATCTCTTAACAATCATTTGACGGTGCTTGATGAGTCCTCAATCTAACTCTTTAGATATTCATCCAAGCACCAGCCTCTTTGATTCAATAGTTGAATCAACAACTGTATGATCATCAAGAAGGCCATGGTACATAACCCTAATTGTACTAAGGGACCTATTATACAAATTATTCATTCTTCATTTCAGCTCAGGGAATGATATGTGCAATAACATTTATTGCATAATGGCTCGTCATGGGCTCGCATTTCCAACAGTAAGTTGGTTTGAGAGTATTTTTATTTGCTTGCACATGTTATTCTTAGTGATATAATGCAAATGTTAAATCTTTCAATGTAAATAAAATGTAGTCGCTTTTTAATACATATTCATATACTCTTTTCTACATCTATTTACTTACAAATAAATTCGAATAGATGGATGTCAACCTTTTGATGTAATTATGTTATCAATACTTGCATAAGAATATTCAAAAAAGATCATAATCAACCCATAGTGCTTGTTACACACACACACATATATATATATATATGTGTGTGTGTGTAAATATGTATGTACTATGTATATATAAATACATTGTTACATATTTACATATATGTATGGATATGAAATATTGAATCGAATTATTATCGAACGAATTAAGGTAAATTCATATTCAATTCATTTGGGAATTGAATCCCCAAGTTAAATTCAAATTCAGTTCATTTGGTTTCGAATCAAACTTCTTTCGAATTTTTATCGAACGAATCCTAATCGAATATGAATACTTCAGTTCGATTAGCAGCCTTAACGTTCGTCAAGAAGTACCGCTTTCACCACTAGACTTTTAATAATCTTGAAACCCCACCTCCTCCATCTCTATTCCAGCCTAATCCCCCTACCTTTGTTATAATCATTTTAGCTGATAGAGTTGAGCAGATCGGGCTGGTGCGCTAATGGGTTTGGACTAAGGTCGACCCAAGATCGGTACACATATTTAATGAGCCAAATGTTCAACCTGAGCCTGATACGATATAAGTTAGGTCAAGTTTCAGAATGGGCTTGTGGGTCGAGCTCCTATGGTGGGTAAGACTGGCTCAATACATTGCTCATCCCTAAACAAATCCGGCCTTCTCTAGAGCCTTCTGTGATGCCACATTCTTCACATTCGCCAACTCCTTCGCCTTCTTAACCCCAGCCATCTCATCTACCATCCCCACATCATTTTCCCCACTATCGCCATCATGATACTTTTCTTAGTGCTCCCATATCAAGACATACCAAGCTCCACTAGTGCGAGTCATCCTACATTGTAGGGGACATGGAGATGGGCCCATTCGGCTAGCCATGGAGGCAGATGGCATTGTACCATGGGCGGGGCAAGATGTCTTGGGGAGTAAGAGGAGGAGATCGTCCTTGCTAGTGAAGATCTTGTAGGAGCTGAAGCATGTGACCTTGTCATTAGACACCCACATAAAGTACATGCTAATATCGAAAGGGTTCGACATGTCAAAGGGTCTATGTGTGATGTGGTCGGGACTCGGGAGCCCTCAGCTTCATCTTTTCCATATATTAGTTATATATTCAATTTTTACTACTAGATGCTCCTAGATCCCTCTTCAAACTAGAGAGGATTCTAGAAGCTTAAATCACTTTCCAGATGCACTAAAGGGGAGTAGCATGCCCCTAAGGCATCTACAAGCAGCATCAAGACGCCCACACCAAAGGAAACCCCAAATGGGAAAACTACCTTGTTCCAGATCTAGGAAGATTGAAAGTGTAGATCTGGGTGAGCGAGAGATCTTTGGAAGAAACCGAGATCAAGAAACTATCTTTAATCAAAAGCAGCAAAAGGCCCATATCGAGGACGGGATTGGGTAGAGGACGACGAATAACAAGAAATTACATTTGTACTCTAGATTTTCTTTCAAATTATCCTTATGTCTAAAAAATTAACATCTATTTTGGATGTGGGTGGATGTCAATTAACCCGGCAGGCGCAAGTGTTTGGTGTAAGAAGGGCACAACTGATATTGCGAAAAAGAGAGGGGCATAATTGATATTACCGAATCTAAGAAGGGCCTAACTATAAAAAACCCTAAAATTTACCAACAAAATTTTAGTTGCTTTTATTCAAAATGTGAACTAATTATTGTCAATTTTTGAACTAATAATTGCAATATGAACCATTGTTAAAGATATAGCAATGGATATGACATGATCATTAAATTCAAATATAAAAATATTTTATAACGAATAGTATTCGTCTTTATATTTTAAAAAATAAAAGATATAATGATGGTTATAAAAAAGGCCAATGTAGATCTAATATGTTGCAATGTAAGTATATGATACTAAATAATATTCACTACAAAATGTGTTTTTATATTTGAATCTAGAGATGAATGCCAAATGACATATACCCTTGCTAATTCACTAGCAACATTTCAAATAACAAAAGATATACTTGGTTTTCTTATCAAAGTTTGCACTAAAGAACAATTAGTGTATATTATTTTTTAATAATAAAGATGATGGATAATTGTTGTTGCTAATATAACAACATTTCTTATGAAAAAGGGGGTGAACTCCCGAGGTGGGAGTCCCCGCGCAACTTTTATAACATTAAAACGAAGAGATACAAGATATTACCTTGACTCCTAAAAACTCATGAGAGACCTACAATGAAACAACATTTTCTAAATAAAATCTCTGATTATTAAAAATAAGCTCATTTCTCGCCAGTCAAATTGCCCATAGTACCACAAAATGTTTAGCAACATCGTCGGAGGAGCCACCTCCTACCTTCCTTACCCCCTCTCAAAAGCTCGAGAATCCACCCACATCCACCCATGGGATTGCTAGTTCGCTCCAGACCTTTGTCAAAGCCTCACAAGTGAAGAAAAGATGCTCTGAGTTCTCCAATTGTTTCCCGCACTTATCACATGTCACATTGTGAAGACCCAAAATCCTAGCCCTCCCAACCTTGTTAAATAATTGTCACTCCTTAGGCACTAGAGGAAAACCTTTATCCTATAGATCTTACTTGCCCAAATAATCTTTGTCCTGGCACAAGTCATGATCTTGTCCTTCTCCACCATTTCTCAGCTCGCCATATAATTGTTTAACAAATAGTTTAGCACCCATCCACTCGTAATGGTCATGCTCTGAGAGAAATCATCTGAGAAAGGATATGTAACCGTTAATCTAACCAAATCCTCCCTCCTATCTGAGAGGATAGCAACTAAATCTAGTCTCCACTCTCTCGATTGGGCCAACTCCCTCTAGATAGCCTCCTTCGTTGTCGCCATCACAAACAATCTTGGAAACCGCATCACGAAAGCGCCTTCCCCCATCCAATCATCCCTCCAGAATCTGAAGCCTCTCCCATCCCCCAGTTTAGGCGTTAGTCTATATGATATGAGCGTGAAAGCATCTCACACTCCTTGCCATAGGGATGGCTCAAATCGAGAAGCACCTACCACCAAGACTCCTTTCACCCTGTAAATCATTCTCAACAATCTTGTGACAAGATCCACTGATGGACCGCAACACCCACTGTGCCATTAACGCCTTGCTCATGTACGCCACATCCCAAACTCCCAAACGCCCATGCTTTTGAATTCTCGTGATCTCCTACCATGCCACCAGATGCATGCCCGACTTCTGTTGTTTCCCATCCGATCAGAAAAATCTTCTCATCGGATTTTCAATCTTCTTTCTTACCCCTATTGGCATCATTTTAGTCGAGAAAAAGAAAGTGGGAATGACAGATAGAACATGCTTCATCAGAACCAACTTCCTACCCCGTGATAACATAATCTCCTTCTATCCTGCCAGTCTAATATCTAACTTCTGGATTACCGCATCCCAATCCGCTACTCTAAATTTCCATGCACCCAATGAAAGTCCTAGCTAAGTAATTGGCATGTCGCCCAACGGAAAGCCAAGAAACTCTGCTACCCTGATTCGATCTTCATTCTGCAATCCAAAATGATAACCACTGATTTTTGCGGATTTATATCTATCCCAGATAGACTATTAAAAATATCCAGCAATTGAGCCGCTCTATAACTCATCTCCTCCGAGCCACCAAGAAAAATCATCGTGTCATCTGCATACTGCAACAACAATACATAGATATCACCAAGACAAAAACCTTCACACCAGCCACCATCGATTGCTTGCCTAAACATGACCACCAACACATCTGCTACCAGAATAAAAAGCATGGAGTAAATGGACATCCCTGCCCCACATCTCTTTGTGGCTGGAAAAAGCCATCTTCTGACCGACCATTCACTAGGATTAGGAAGGATGATGTAGTGATACATCTTTTCATTTACGCAATCCAACTATCTGGGAAACCTCTTCTCCTCAATGATGACCACATGAAGTTCCAGTCCACACAGTCATATGCTTTGGTAAAGTCTATCTTCCACAATACCCCTTTGAGTCCATGCATCTCCACTCTAAGCAAATTTCTGATGCCATAACCAACCCATCTGCCATTTGGCCTCTCAGAATGAATGTGAATTGACACTCCAAAATAATAGAGTTTATGACCCCGCTTGAGCATATTCCCCAACACTTTTTCCACAATGAGTTAATTCCCATTTAAAAAAGCGATTGATCTGAAATCTTCTACTCGTGCCAGGTGATCTTTCTTTGGAAGCAAAAACAACATCGCCCTACTAACCTTCTCGAAATCCATGTTTCCTTCTTGGAACTCTTCTTGCACTTTGATAAATATCTGATTCTCACTCTTTATTCTTTTTATTTTAGCTATTTATCTTGGTAAAGTATCATGTAAATAGGTGTAAATACAATAAGTTAGCATTCTGCATGCTTGTGTTAACAATGCATATTTAACATGTATTTGTGCCCAAATAAAAAGCATACAGAAAAATAAAAAGGAAAGATGTATTTAGAATAAATACAGAGTGACTAGAACCCCAAGAGAAGGTCAAACCTTGACCTGATTGCCAAACAAAATAAGTAGAGAGAGATAGGGCCTACTCTATATTGTGCATATTATTTATATCTATGAATTATTATTTTGGATAAAAATAACAAAAATCAAAATATTTTTTCTACCTCCTTGTATACATTCCTAAAAAGAAAATAAAAATAAAACAAAAATCAGAAAAATAAAATAAAAATAAAAACATCTCTCGCTTGTATAAGGCACATGTATATATGTCATATTCCCTATTTATTATATACTTGTACATAAATAATAAAAATAAAATAAAAACTATTTTATACTCCAAAAATTATGTTGTAAACAAACAAAATATAAAAATTGATGTATTTGTGTAAAAATATCAAAATAAAAATAATTATACAAAATACATAGGTATAATATACCTTCATATAATGTTATATATTGTATATACAAGTATTTGTTTTTCATAAAAATAATTAAAAATCACAGAAAAATTCCTTGAAAAATAATAAACATTTTTCATTTTATTTATTTTTAATTTAAATTCGTTTATTATTTTTAATTCATTTATCTTTATTTTACTTAGTTATTTTGTCTTGTAGTCAATTTTTTCCTATTCTATCCTGCACCTGATTGGTCCAGCGAGGATTGTTGACCCTGATCAACTGGTCCCCTTGGACCCCCCCCCTTTTCGTCGAGTCAGGTTTTTGGCTAATTTTCTCTGAATTTTCTAAACCCAACCCGACCTCCTCTTCGCCCAAACCTTAGCTCCGACTTGAGGTGGCAGATCCCTAACCCTCGCCTAATGATTCTTTGATCGATCTGTGTCTCGGTTCACGGGTGCCATCCCCTTCTTCTCGGACATGCACACCTATATAGTTTGCACCTTCCCCTCTCTTTTCCTTGACCTTTGGCTACGCCACCTCCTCCCGCATACTCAGCCTCCATTTCTAGAGTGAAAGTAATGGTGAGAGAGGGTGAGGGATCCCCTTACGAGAGTGGAAACCCTAGGTCCGATGAGGTGAACCTCAAGCTTCGCCCAAGGAGCCGAGCCCCTAGCTGTACCGGCCGTCGAGGATAGGATCCCCCAGTGGACTCCGTCTCCATCCCCAGGAACTGTCCTTCATCTCCAGGTAGCTCCTATACTGCTCCTCCTCCAATAATTTCATATTATATCTGCCAAACAGAGCAACCTCTGTTCTTCACATCCCCGCCGCATCTCGACCACACTCCTCCTCGCTTCTATTGCCTATCACTTCTATATCCGCTCTGCATCCTCCCATGTGGCTCCAGCCATCAGGTTGGAGCCTCCTATCAGGTCGAATCCCTCGCTTCACCAGATACCTGTCCATTCACCGATTCCCCTAGTTTGGACACATCTAAGTGCCCTAACCCTTACCGGAGCTACTCCTCCGAGCACGACCATTTCTCCTGCAGGGTTCGTGTGCAGACATGCCTCATTTGGAGGTTGAAGTATTCCAAGAAGCTTCAGGTTCACCGCGTCTCCCCAAGATCCTCTCTTTGGTCTTGGGCCCTTCCGAGCCTTCCAGCCACCGCGGAGAGTCTTCCTCGATCGATTCTACTCCTCCGCAGCTCCAGAGGGCGTCGGAGCTGCAAACAATCGATGGAAGAAGCTCTTCGGAGGTGAGTTCTTCCTTATTCTTCCAGACTCCTCCTCCTCCGTCCGATCGGAGCTTGCCCCAGGTCTAATCTCAGCCGTTCAGCGACAGGTAGCTCTTGATCGTCTGATCCAGCTGAGGATTTCATCTGTGCCCTCCATCGATGAAGCAGTATCCTTCCATCTCAGCCGTTCGATCATAAGTGGGACGCCAACGCCTATTGGATCGTGTATAATAAAGGGTAATTTATACTTAGGCCCTTATCTTTTCTATCATTATTAGTCGATCCTGTAAATATTCTTAGTAGCTTAAAATAGTTTGGTAATTTTGTATTCAGACCCTTGCACTTTTAATATTTGCATTTTAGTCCCGCTCCACTAAACTCACGTGTTGTCTCACGTGCTTGACTGGTGTATTTGCATGTATGCCCTAGTGTTTTTAACTGTTATGCTTTGAATAGAAGCTTTTGTGTATTTACAGTTATACCCTTGTGCGTTGTTTATTCTGCATGTGCGTGAATAAGTGGTTAAATTGCAAATATAGCCCAGAACTATTTACATTTGTTATATTTTGGCCTAGAAACTTTCCAGTAATTACAAGCAAGTCCCTGTGTGTAGTGCATGTTACTTTTAATCAAATAATTATTAAATCAACTCCAATAATACCACAAAAATTACAATTAGCTTATGCTAACGTGTATTATTTATGGTAAATTTTTTATTTGATTTAATTATTTGATATCTTTCTAAAAATCAAAAACCTAGAAAAAGTGTCCCGTGTATTTTCTAAAATACCAAAAAATATAAAAATAGTTAAAAAAATTCCATAAATATTAGTGGTGGCTTGTCTTTGTGTGCTTTCATTTCAGTACAATTTTTCTCTCATTATCTTTCATAAAAATCCTAATTAGCTAAAAACTCTAAAAATCCTATAAAATTCATTAAAAATTCTATAAAAGTTAAAAAAATAGGATTTTCAATTCCTGTGTATAGTTGTTGTTATTTATTTTATTGTAAAAATTATAACCAGGATGTTTAGGCACTTCTAATATTTTAAATTTGCCTTTTAGTCCTGGCTGTACATTCTTTTCCTATTTTGTCTTTCTTTCATTTTTATAAAATCATATAAAAATCAGAATACTTCCATAAAATTACCAAAAAATATTTGTATATTTGGAAAACACAAAAGTAATTTTATTTACTATTTTTGAGCATTTTTAGTCTTGATAAAAATTACTCAAGCTTGTTGCTCTTGATTTCATTGCTTTGCTTTCTCACTTTTGAAAATATAAAAAAAATATAAATTAAAAATCGCAAAAAATGCCTTTATTTTATGATTAGGACTACTTCTAGGTTTTACTTGTGCTCCTTATACTTGACCCTGGTCGCTATACCAGGTTAAATAAATAGCGAACTGCTTACGTGCTTTGATTGCCTGATTGATTTATTGAGTGGTTTATTTTTCTTGTGACCGAGTTAATTGATTAGGGATAACGACACTTCATAATTTTCCACATTAGTTGATCGTGTTCTCGCGTGTCATCAGAATGTTGTCGTTGCTTGGGAGCACAACTTAGTAGTCTTTTTAGCCTTTTTGTATATTTTGATATCTATCTTTTATAACTATTTATGACCCATTTCTGTTTCACTTTTTGTGCAAGGAACTGCCCCAGGATGACTTGGAGGAGACTCGTACATGAGGAGGAGTAGGAGCGTAGTAGGAGTAGTTATAGTAGATAGATTAGCATAGTATTGATTTATTCTTTCAGCAGACTATTATTGTTGTAATAACACAGGACTTCAAACACTTTTTGGACACTTGGCATATCGGAGTCTGTTTCGCTGAGCGCTGGTGTGCTCGAGGGATTTCATCATGTTTTTTTTTCGATTTTGATTTATCGTCTTTTCTTCTCTTTGATTCTCGAAGAATTTGGCCCTAAGATTTAGGAATTTATTTACTTGCGACGTAAATAATTAAGGCCCAATCCCTAATACATTACTTGCTCCTATAGATTTGTAATTAGACCTTATAAATAATTCATAATAACAAGTTGGTTCAATTAGACTTGAGTCCACGCGCTGTGAGGAACCACATACAACACTAGTAGGACCAGTTGTGGCGGGCACCAAGTGGTTCCCAAGATTGAACTTAGGACTTAGTCTAGTTAGCTAGCTATTATTATTTGCGTGTAGAAATTGCTCATCTAAGGTTGTTTTCTTCTTGCATCATTTAGATTAGTTTAATTTCAATCTTTAAATTTATGTGTGGATCACCCTGCATGTAGAGTGCTGGCGATAGTTACACAATTCTGACTTTGCATGCATCATAGTGTTTGATCCCGCATCAGTTTTTTTAACTTCTCCTCTTGTTTTGGACTTTAAATAACCAGGAGATTGAAAAATTCGTTAGGAATTTGTTTGATTATTGAGAAAGACCTAAAACGAGATAACCATAAAGTTAGGACTGCTAATCAAACTTGATCCTAAAAGAGACCTCACTTAAAAATCTGTCTTGGGAGAGTCATCCCCTCATTATTTGGTTTGCTTGCGCAAGAGAGTGACTCACACACTAGGCTAGAGCCACACCTGAACTCTCATTATAATACTGGTCTTGGGGTTAGTCGTTCTCCAGTGAGGATCACTCCGATTTCCAGTAAAGTGGGCTGTGATATCTTTAGTAGAGCGAGTTGATCAGGTAGCCAGTAAACGACCCACAACTTGTACTGGCTGGGAAAGATCTAGCTCTGGGATTGGGACAGACTCTTGGGAGCATCAGGTACCTAACAGATCGTTTAATCGCCTTGCTAAACTGGATTATCACCTAAAATAAAATTGACAAGATAAAATACCGAACCCTTACGATCATCAGCTCCGTGTTGTGTAGGTGAATTGGGGTTTGATTGCGGATCTTGTATGTTTCCAGATCCCATCCGCTTTTCTCCTAGATCACGATGATGGGCCGGAGATCCCTTAGGCAGCCTTTGGCTGCACCGCTCTCGAGCACTCCATCCCACTCATCTAGACAGGTTCGTGAGAGCCTAGACCCACTCTCCGAACCTGAATTCAATTCCACCTTGTTCCCCCTCGATCACCCTTCTCCTAGTCCTGAGGTGCCAGAAAAGAGACCAGTATATATATTTGTTCATTTGATGGCATGTGAGTTGGGTTCTTTTGCCTTTGCTCAGACCCAAGAGATGACCAGCAGCGAGGAGCGCACCGATGGGAAGCCCCAGAGTACCACATATGTTCTAGATATGGGCGCTATCAACAACAACACACTGTTAGCCCTCCCTGGAGACGATGTAGAGACAAATTAGATACCAGGGGGCCTTCATGGCAGAGGTGCGTATAGAGATGGCACAGATGTGAGATGACCGATGAGAGCCAAACCGAGCAGGCGGTGGAGAGATTTCAGAGTTTGGAGGAGGAGGCAGAGGACAACCAGAGGAGCTACTGGAGCCATTCCAACCAATTAGATCAATGAGGGAGTTGCACAGCCCTGGTGCAAGCCTTACACACCATTAGATTCAGATTCTAGTGATTCTGGGAGATTTCAAGCTCCCCCCTCAGAATATCTAGCTATTGCCCAAGTTCCATGGCTTGCCATCGAGGAGCCGCATCTTCACTTACAGGAATTCGAGATGATCTACAATATTGTCCATGACAGATATGTGGATGAGGACACCATCAAGATGATGGCTTTTCCATTCTCCCTGGTCGACAGAGCAGCCTACTGGCTGAAGCATTTGGGGAGATATGTCACTTCATGGGAGCAGCTCTAGACCGAGTACTTGAACAAGTACTATCTACTCGGCCAGACGAACGTAATTCAGGCTCTGATTAACAACTTCTTCATGATCCCCAATGAGCAATTCCATGAGGCATGGGATCGTTTCCGTGAGCTCATTAACATGTGTCCACATCATGATATCTCCAAGCCCAACCTAATATAGAGTTGCTTTTGTAGGCTAACACCGGAGCTGCAGGGGCTAGTGAATGCTTCTTGTGGGGCTCCTATTTCGCCAAAGACGATGACTAGGTCTATGCCATCTATGAGGAGATGGCCGAAACTACACAGTGATGTCACAGACCCGTCTCTACACTCAGGGAAGCCCTCACCGCATGTTGTGTCCTATCAAAGGATATCATGAGTCGATGTATGTCCATCCACCTCTTCAGCAACTGCGACACGTGCAGAGTCATCGGCCGCTGATATGGGTATCATCAACGAAAAGTTGAACCACATCGATATTATTGATAAGAAGTAGTGTCAGGGCATGACTAAGATTGATCAGATGACACAAACTTTGAGTGACTTGAAGACCTAGATCATGTGTCTCCAGGAGGAACAGATGGCTTCTCAGCCATGTCTCAGGTCACGGGCTGATCCTAGCAGTAGAAGCTCGACCCAGTGCTCTGTCCAGTACAAACAGGTTCACCACATCCAAGAGGAGCCATACCAATAACAGCACCAGTACTGTCAGCCACCGCCATCTCAGGACACTCAGATGGTGGTATATCAACAGGATCAGCCACTGGCAGTTCTTCCTCAGTCCCCCTATGAGCAGGAGCCGTTGATGGAAGTCAATGGGATTTGGTACGACCGACAACAGCTTGGGATCCGTCGAGATCATCTTAGATTCAGGTGGTCGACTGGAGGTGCCCCATCCCAGCAGCAGCCTCCAGCTCAGGGTAAATAGCTCGACCAGCTACAGCAGCAGCCCCAGTTTCCTCCCCAGCTACACCAACAGCCATCCCACCAATACCAGTCCGATCCTCGTCCCTACCAACATGGACAATAGTGGAGGCAGCACCAGCAGCAACCTCAACAGTATTCTCAGCCTGCCCCTCATCAGTTCAAGCAGCAGCCTTACTTTCAGAGAGGCAACCCATTCGGATCTCATGGGCCAGTCTATGAGAATCCAGCTCTTGATGATCTTTCCTGCCTACTCTCAGACCAGCATGCATCCTTTAGGAGGGAGATGGACGAGTTTCGTTAGGAGATGAGGGAGATCATCAAAGGCAAGGCTGCCATACCCGCTCAGATAGAGCCCAACCCGAATAACCTCAAAGGGAAATTTGAGCTTGCACGATTCACATAGACCACCACTCCTAGTGATTTATTGGGTGACATTGCTTCATACACATTTGATGCTGATTTTGTGTCACTTAGGAGAGGGAGCATGTCAGCCGACAACGCCTCTTCTGAGCGACGACACCACGAGGATGCAGGAGCGCCGAACGAGGAGGATAGCAGTGATGATGCCAATAAGGATGACGATGATGATGATGGTATTGAGACCACCGAGGATGTTGATCCAGCCGATGGTACTGAGGTCGCCATTTCTCCATATGTAGAGGGTGGTGTTGATGCCACTAGGTTCCATGATGTTGATATAGAGTGCAGTGCTGATGCCACAACACCTGATGCCGCGGATAGTACTAAGGCCACCCCTTCTATTCCAGTTGTGTTTTCCCCATATTCTATATCCTGGGACATTTTGAAAAAAGAACAAAAAACTAATAAGGGAAAGGTTTCTTCATCTTCGAGTCCATATGTGATGATTGATGATATTTGTATGGATTCTATGCCTTCAGAGCAGCAGGAACCTCTTCCTAGCCCTCTATCTGAGGAGAGCCCAGCCATCCCCTTCCCTCAAGCACTCCGCTTGGCTAAGGGGAATAAAAGAGAAAAAAAAGATCAGCAATTAGAATCCAACCAGTAGATGATTGATAGATTCCATCTCCAGCTAACTCTACAGGAGGCACTTGAGCATGATGAATCCTCATTCATCACTCTTTATTCTTTTATTTTAGCTAAATATCTTGGCATAACATCATGTATATAGTTGTAAATACAATAATTTACCAATAAGCATGCATTTGTTAATATTTAATAATTAGCATGTATTTATGCAAAAATAAAAGAATAAAGAAGGAAATAAAAAGAAGGAAATATTTAGAAAAAATATTGAGTGACCTGAACCCAAGAGAGGGTCCAGCATGGGCCTGATCGCCAAATAAAATAAGTAGAGAGAGATAGGGCCACTCTGCCTTGTACATACTCCTTTCTTATGTGTATAATTTATTTTTACAAAAATAAAAATAAAAGATGTCTTTATCCCCCTATATATATTCTAAAAAATAAAACAAAAATAAGAAAAATAAAATAAAAATAAAATAAATTTCTCTATCACCTTGTACATAATACATGTATATATGTATCACATACTTATTTATTTCACATCTATAAATAAAAAATAAAAACAAAATAAAAACTATTTTATACTCCTAATATGATGTTGTAAAACAAATATATCATTGGGGTATTTATGCAAAAATAAGAAAATAAAAATAGATATACAAAATACATAGGTATTTTATACATGTACATAATATACTATAATGTATATATCACAATTTATTTTGTCATAAAAATAAATGAAAAATAATAGAAAAATAGTTTGAAAATAACAAATATTTTTTATTTTATAAACTTTTCAAAATAAAACTGTTTGCAATTTTTAATTGAATTTTCAATTACTTTTATGTACCTTTTTTCTGATTGGTCCAGGGCGAATTGTTGACCCCGGTCAACTATCCCCCCTGGACCTTTCTTCTCCCGTATCCGATTTCCACCTGATTCTCTCCTAATTTTCCCGAACTGATCTGACCACCATCCTCATCACTCTGCAACTCTTATTACCGAGAAACGATCCATGACACATACACCCGATGATTCTGTTAGGGATCCGTCCCTCGGTTCGCGTGCTCAAGATCCACACTTCTCGGACTCTACTGAGTATCAAATTTCCTGGAGCTGCATTTTAATCTTCATCTTTGGTCGTTCCCTCGTCTCTAGTGATCTCGACCTCCACCCACAAGTGACAGCGTGCATTTGAGGGCGTTGTAGAGAGGATTCAAGCCCTGTAGCCTTAGGTCCGGTGAACTCATCGCCATGCTCCGCCGCAAGGAGAGCCCAGCCTCTGGACCCGTCGAACCATCGAGGCGAAGACCTCCAGAGGTCCCTGACCTTCAGCCTAGACGACTCCATCCACAGGTAGCTTAGATTACTTCTTGTCTGCTTTGGATTCAAGATTTTCGATTTCTGGTCAACTTGCATTCCTTGGATTTGTTCACCGTGATCAAATCACCCATTCGCTAATCCGACGACCGTAGCACCTTCGACGATCTTCTCCCCACCTTCTACACCCATCCGTTCACCACGATTTGCCCAGGAATGAGGACTGAGCCCTCAACCCAATAGCTTTCCTGTGCAGGTATAAAGCCCAAAGGACCTCATCTGGAGGTTCAAACATCAAATCACAACCGCTCCAGGTCCTCAGCGTTGCGGGGCCGTTCCCGACGGTCCCGGCCTCATCAGAGCATCGTCACCGCTGTAGATAGGCTCCAGCATCATTTCCCCCACCTGCAGCTCCGAAGGCTGTCTCAGCTGCATGTAGTAGTTGGTCGAAGCTCGTCGGAGGCGAGTTCTTCGCCGTTCTTCCAGGAGGCGTCTCCACTCATTGGATCGAGGCTCCCTCCAGTTCTGATCGTGTCTGTTCGTCTTTGGGGAGACCTCGGTCGTCAGATCCATCTGAGGATCAGATTCCAACCGTCCATCGTCAAAGGGTTATCCGAAGAGCTCAGTCGTCCAATCATAAGAGAAGAACCCTTGACCGTTGGATCACCAATAAGAAGGGTATTTGCACTTAGGCCCTCCTACCTGTTTACATTTCCACATTAGTCCTATAAAATATTTTTACCAGTTGTGTTTATTTTGGATATTTTGCATTGAGGACCCTATGTTTTTAGTATTGGCACTCTAGTCCTTCCGTTTGGGTAGCACGTGGTTCCCCCACATGACTTTGGGATATTTGCATGTTCTTACCTGGACTTCACTATTGTTATTGAATGGATTTTTATAAATAGGATTTGCAATTATACCCCTGAGTGCCTCGTTCACGTGCCGCCCACGTGCGGATCTGGTTGTTTTACATATTGAGCCCTAAACTATTTCCACGTGTTACTGTTTTGCTGATAACTTTTCAATAATTGCATATAGTCCCTTTGTGTTGTGTGTTTGATTTTTGATTCAATAAATAGAAAACATTGTCCAAAAATCACGAGATTTTGACACATGGATCCTGCCATAGTATAGGAATTTCTATGAATTTTTGGTTTTATTTTGTTGTCATTTATTATTTTTAAAAATTCAAAAACCCTAAAAATAGCTACTATTTGTTTGATAAAATCAACTTAAAATATTAAAACCCCTTGAAAAATTCTAAAAAAAATATTGTTTGTGTTTTTTGTCGTGTTTTTATTTCTATCCAATTTTTGTTGCATTTCCACTTATTAAAACCATAAAAATTGAAAAGGCTAAAAATCTTATAAAAATCCGTAAAAATTCATAAAAAATAAAAAAAATGTATTTTCACTTGTTGTAGTTAGGTTTTTCTTTCTAGTTTGTCATAAAATTACCGCTTCAATTCTATAAGCTTAAGCAATTTCAACTTGCCTTTAGATTCTGGCTGTACATTGTTTATGATTTTGGGGCTTGTTTCATTTTTAGAAACTTAATTAAAAATCAGAAAAATTCCATAAAATCCAGAAAAACATTTGCATATTTTAAAAACCAAAAAATATTTTGACTTGAATTTTATGAGTGCTTTTGATGCTTTAAATAATTGTTGAATTGTGACTTTTTGGGTTCTTTTATTCTTTTTCCTAATATTAAAAATTATAAAAAAAATTGAAAAATTAAAAACCACCAATTTTTGATCTTGTTGGGATTCTTGACTACTTCGCAGCTTTCGCATATCGTGCTCCTTGTGTTCGACCCTTGTAGCTATACCAGGTAAAATAAATTAGCGAGACCGCAATCTTTGCTCGATTGTTTGATTTCTATTTTGGTGGTCTTCTTTTTCTTGTTGAGTCCGATCCGAGTGATTGAGGTCACAACAACCATTGATACCATTTACCCTTAGTCGCTCGGGATTTTTTCGCTCATCAGAGCACATCCCTCTCTTCCATAAGAACTTGAGAGAGAAGACCATTATCCGTAGGAAGAAGAGGAACCATAAGGCAAAAATCCATGTGCTGACCCGTGCCGCTTACTTTGCTATCCAGAACTGTCAATCAGCCAAGAGGCCAGATGTAGGAGATCCTTATGTTGGATGCCACATTCATGAGCAGAGATTTGATCGTACTCTATTAGACATCAGCTCTTCTATCAACCTCCTTCCAGCAGCCCTGCTCGACCAATTCGAGTTTGGCCCTCTTCGACAGAGTAGGGCAGTGCTTCAGTTTGTTGATAGATCTGTTAAGAGTCCGGATGGGTTGTTAAGGACGTGGCCACCACAATTTAGGGCCTGAAATTCCCTGTGGACTTTGTTGTGTTGGACATGGAGATACCTAAAGCTGTGACCGATACCCCCATAATTCTAGGACATCCATTCATGGCCATAACCAAGGCGGTATCCTATCATGATAGTGGGAAGGTATACTTTCTTATCAAGGGAGAGAGTATACAAATAGAGACAATTGATGAGACTAGAGCATGAGATTCAACTTGCTCAGAGTAGTTTAGCGATGCAGAGCCGATAATATAGGCAGAGCGAGATGCCCACCAGGAGTGCGACTTTTTGATCACTGATGATGAAGCCGCTTGGTCCGATCATGTTTCACGCGCCCTTCTCTCACCTTCAGATACTACAGATCCACAGTTTTCAGTAGAGGAGAGTTCGGAGAGCACACTCTTGACCGAGGACACTGTTGAGGCTGACGGCTACGTTCAGGACAACGAAGTAGATTTTGTATCTTGTGATTCTGATTTAGATCCCTTGGATTCATACATTGACTGGGCATAATTTGATGATTTACTACCTTGTCTGATTTCCACAGAGCCAACAGCTGTACGAGTACCGATTATAGCTATACAAGCAAGGCCGTCTTTGCCAGTTTTGCATGATCAGTAAGAGTTCTCTCATTCAGATCTTGTTGCATTCACTCAGACTTTTCATAGGTCAGATTTTCTAGCTCCCAGTTGCCCAGAACTGAAGACTTTACCGCAGTCATTGAAGTATAGATTCTTTGCGGGTGAGCATGAGATGTACTCAGTCATTAGCTCAACGGATTTGATTGGAGAACAAGAATCCCGTCTGGTGGTGGTTCTTGAAAGGAACTGCAAGGTAATAGGATAGAGTGTAGCTGATCTTTAAGGGATAAATCTGGCTCTGTGCTCCCACCATATCTATATCGAGGAGGACACCAAGCCATCATGTAAGTTCTAGCGATGAGTGAACCCGAATCTTTAATAGGTGGTCTTGAAGGAAATATTGAAATGATGGAGTGCTAATTTTATCTACCCCATCTCTGACTATAAGTGGGTTAGTCCATTACATGTGGTACCCAAGAAGACGGGCATCACTACAATTGTGAGCAAGTCTGGAGAGAAGATAGCTACCAGGGTACCCACTTCTTGGAGGGTATGTGTGGACTACTGATAATTAAATCAGGACACCAAGAAGGATCATTTCTCGCTGCCTTTTATTGATCCGATTATAGAGAGGCTAGCTAGGAAGAGTCACTATTGCTTTCTTGGTGGGTACTTCGGTGATAATTAGGTGGCCATAGCGCTCGAGGACCAGGATGGAATGACATTCACCTATCCGTTTGGGACTTATGCTTTTAGACGGATGCCATTTGGTCTATGTAACACCCTGGTGACATTCCAAAGGTGCATGTTGTACATATTCTCGGACATGGTGGGATACTGTTTAGAGGTCTTCATGGATGACTTTTCGATCTACGGCAATGGGTTTGATATTTTTCTTGACTGCATAGACCGCGTTCTTCAGTGTTGCATAGAGTTCCATCTTGTCTTATCTTGGGAGAAGAGTTCATGGTAACTCAGGGAACGGTGCTTGGTCATATCATCTCCAACAAGGGCATGGAGGTTGATACGGCCAAGGTGGATATCGTCAGGATACTCAATCAACCATACAACTTGCGACAGTTACGGTCTTTTCTGGGGCATATCAGTTTCTACCGACATTTAATTCACGACTTCAGCAGGATTGCCCGACCGTTGACTGATCTGTTGACAAAATACATCGAGTTCGTTGTATATGATAAGCGTATTGTGTCATTTGAGACTCTCAAGAGCTTAGTTATTGAGGCTCCTGTCCTTCAGCCGCCTGATTGGTCTCTCCCATTCGAGATCATGACGGATGCCTCCTATTTTGCCATAGGGGTTGTGCTAGGATAGACGAGGGATGGAGCACCATTTGCCATTCACTACGCTAGCCGTACATTGGATGCCGCTCAACGGAATTATACTGTCACAGAGAAAGACATGCTAGATGTAGTCTTCGCCTTGGATAAGTTCATATCGAATATTCTTGGATCCAATGTGATTATCTTTACTGATGATACCACCATCAAGTATCTCATGGCTAAGAAGGATTCCAAAGCAAGACTTACTAGATAGGTCCTCCTAGATAGGTCCTTCTACTCCAGGAGTTTGATATTGAGATCGAGGATAAACTTGGAGTCAAGAATGTACTGACGGATCATATCTCCCCTTTGGAAAATCTTGAGGAATCCAAGCAGATTGATCCCATTTAAGATATCTTCCCAGATGAGACGATCCTTGCTATCGCCTCTCTCCCATGGTATGGTGACATTGTGAACTATCTTGTTTCCTAGAAAGTTCCACAAGGTTGGCCCAGATAGCGACTTGAGACTTTCCATGTGAAGGCCAAGTCCTACCATTGGGAGGATCCCATCCTTTATCGTGAAGGAGGGGATATCATCTAGCGTCGGTGCATTCCTCAGGGGGAGCACCACAGCGTCCTCACATATTGCCACAAGCTTGAGGCAGGAGAACATCATTCTAGGAGGAGAACAATACAGAAAGTGCTCCAATCTGGCCTATGGTGGCCTACCCTCTTCAAGGATCCTGATGAATTCGTGAAGCAGTGTATTGACTATCAAAGGATGGGCAGTTATGGATAGCGTGATATGATATCGATGTATCCCATTCACTTCTGTGAGGTTTTTGATGCATGGGGCATTGATTTCATGGGTCCATTCCCTAAGAGTCGGGGATTCGAGTACGTTTCGTTGATTGTTGATTATGTGAGTCGTTGGGTAGAGGTCATACTTGCCCAAATTGTAGATGCTAAGATCGTTAGTAGATTTTTGAGGAAGAATATCAATTCACAGTTCAGGGTGTCTAGAGTATTGATATCTTACGGGGGGTCTCACTATATCAACGACAAGGTAATGGCCCTTGCTAATGAGTTCAGCATAAACCATCGAGTTGCCACTCCATATCATCCTCAGATCAATGATCTTGCAGAAGTGTAGAACAAGGAGATCAAGATGATATTACAGAAGGTAGTCCGGGTAGACTGAAAGGATTGGTCACAACTTTTGAAGTCGATCATGTGGGCATATCGGAATTCCTTCAAGACTTCTTTGGGTACATCTCCCTTTCATCTCATTTGTGAAAAGCCATGCCATTTATCTGTTGAGATTAATCATAAGTCACTATGGGTTGTCACTGAGATATTATTGGATCCAAAGAGTATAAGAGATCAAAGAAAGGCGGAATTGCATCCTTGGTGGAGCTTATAGACACAACCTTTTCGAATAGCCTACAATATAAGGAGCAAGTAAAGATATGGCATGATTCTCATATCAACCATAAGCAGTTTGGATCAAATCAGAGAGTATGATTGTTTGATGTCAGGCTTAGATTATTTCCAGGGAAATTGTAGAGTAAGTGGAAAGGAGATTATTTCCAGGGAAATTGTAGAGTAAGTGGAAAGGACCATTCCTGATCCAAAAGGTTTGTGTTAATGGTCAGTGCCTCAAACCCTATCTAGATCTTGAGCTGTTGATCGTTGACGTCGCCCCTATTAACTTTGCATGAGATGCGATCTTTGAATCACATCATTTGCATCTCATGCCTGATTAGCACTGTCTTCTGTCATGTTAGATCCAGATGTCCATATCATTTCATTCTTTAGTCTAATACCCCATCTGCATCTTGTGATTATGCTATATTTAGGATGTACTTTACCCTAAGTATAGGGGGGAGTCATATTCTTGATTATTCTTTTCATTCCTTTCACCTCTGTGTTTGTTGCCTATGCTTAGGGATATTTTACCATAAGTATAGGGGAGGTAGACTCTGTACATCCTTTCACTCAGTTTTTCTGTTGGGTACAGTCTGCTATACTTAGGGTTACTTGATCCTAAGTATAGGGGGATCACTGAGATCTACTTATTCTATTCTTTTATTCGTCATTGTAGTATAGTATTCCTTTTCATTTTCCTATACTAAGCATGAGTTATGTCTTCTTCATCGCTCGTTGATCACTTTGAGGACATCGTTCAAGCTAAGTATAGGGGGTGCCATATATATTACATATATACTTTAGCCATAACTCATACTTTATGTGAGTGTGTTAATAAACAAAATGGCTAAAATACTTTGTCTAATAATCACAAAATTTTTAATTTTTTTTCTTATACATAAAATTCTTTCTTGCACATAAATAGCTATCTATAAAAATTATTTTTGTACAAATGTTTGTAAAAATGTTTTGCTTGAAAAAGTTTTGTAAATAGTTTTGTATAAAAATTATGTATATAGTACAAAATGTTTGTGAAATGCTTGAAAAATAAAAGTTTACAAAAACCTTTGTGCAAATGTTTGTAAATAGTTTGCAAAACTTCTGCATTCATGCATACATTCAAAAATTTTCAAAAATTTTGCACATTCTCAAAATCTTTGCATAAAAAGTTTTTTGTAAATGCTTGTACATTTTTCTGAATCATAGTTAACATTTAAACTAGTCTGGTATTAGAATGGAAAATAGTGCTTGGTTAAGACCTTAATCCACCTAATTCTAAGAGGATCCTTATAGGATTTTGGGTTAAGACTTTTCAGGTCTATTGGTGACTTAATTCTTTGAGTCCACTAGGCTATGTTCACATGTCATCTTGATGAGCCTAAGTAGAACACTTAACAACGCACACATGACTCTCACAGATAATGGCTTTACTTGGACCAGCAGTTTACACTCAGCTCCACACAGATGAGGTGATGAGGAGACAGTTTCCTTTGGCTTGGGGTAGCATACAAGGGTATTACTTCTAGGCGAAACCTCTCATCTTCCTTCAGGGAAGGAAGTGCACCTCAACTTGGTCTGGCAATGTTGAGGTCAGAAGACAGGAGTTGTGGGTTGCAATAATGCTTCAAAAGAGGGATAGTCTATTGGCTCATGAAGAAAAAGTCCTTATGTATATATGTTGCACCATGTAGATATGTTGTACATATGCACATAAACAAATGTGCAAAAGAAAGAAAAACTCCAAAAAAGTGGACATGCCTGATTGAAAATAGAATGCCTTCCAGAGTGTATATAGTCAAATAAAGCAAATCTTATGTTACACCTTCTCATCTCATGAAGCTTGTAGGGGTAGACTTAGCTACACAGGTTAGTCTCCTAGGGATACATAGCTACACTGGTCATGATCCATTCTCTTCTTTCCCCTCTTCTTGAGTTGGTTGAACTTTAACTTAGAAGGGAATACCCCTCTCCTCGATGAAAGAGCTGCTGGACTAGGGCATTAGAGTTACCTTGTTGAGGGGGGTTGTTTGTTTGTCATTTCTAAGGTGGGGAGCTACATATCACTTACACAGTACAAGAAAAGATTCATGGACATTAGAGTTTGTGTATGTTGACTTGTTCTGATTTGGATTATTGATGAGTCTTGACCATAGATTGGTGGAACTTAGTGGTTGTTGAGTCTTAAACCTAGGTCCAAATAAGGTTCCAACAAATTAATAATCCAAAGGTCTGACTGAGCTCCATGCTTCAATTTAATGAAGACAAGTTTAATAACCACCCTTGATTCTCCTTCTTTTTCTTTTCGTTCTTTTCTCACTTCTTTTTCAAATAAGTGTTTTCTAAGGGACTAGCAAAGGTAAAGTATAGGGGGTGATGAATATCTGATTCTCACTCTTTATTATTTTATTTTAGTTATTTATCTTGGCAAAGCATCATGTAAATAGGTGTAAATACAATAAGTTAGCATCTTGTATGCATGTGTTAACCATGCATATTTGGCATGTATTTGTGCTTAAATAAAATAATAGATAAAAAGAAAAAGGAAGGAGGTATTCAGAATAACTACAGAGTGACTCGAACCCCAAGAGAAGGTCAAGCCTTGACCTGATCTCCAAACAAAATAAGTAGAGAGAGATAGTGCCTACTCTATATTGTACATATTACTTTATCTGTGAATCATTATTTTGGATAAAAATAAAAAAAATCAAAATATTCTTTCAACCTCCTTGTATACATTCATAAAAAAATAAAAATAAAATAAAAATCAAAAAAATAAAAATAAAAACATCTCTCACTTGTATAATGCATATGTACATATGCCCCATTACCTATTTATTATATACTTGTACATAAAAATTATTTTATACTCAAAAAATTATGTTGTAAATAAATAAAATATAAAAATTACAGTATTTGTATAAAAATAATAAAATAAAAATAATTGTACAAAATACATAGGTATAATATATCTGTATATAATGTTATATATTGTATATACAAGAATTTTTTCCATTAAAATAATTAAAAATCACAGGAAAAAATCCTTAAAAAATAATAAACATTTTTCATTTTTATTCATTTTTAATTTAAATTCATTTCTTTTTTTTCATTCATTTATCTTTATTTTTCTTAGCTATTTTGTTATGTGGTCTATTTTGTCTTATTCTAGCCCGTACGTGATTGGTCTAGCGGGGATTGTTGATTTTGGTCAACTGGTCCCCCCGGACCCCCCTTTTCGTCGAGTCGAGTTTTTGGTCGATTTTCTCCGAATTATCTAGACCTGACCTGACCTCCTCTTCTCCCAAACCTTAGCTCCAACTTGAGATGGCAGATCCCTAACCCTCTCTCGATGTTTCTTTGATCGATCCGCACGGTTCGCGGGTGCCATCCCCTTCTTCTCGTACCTATACACCTATATAGTCTGCACCTTCCCCTCTTTTTTGCTTCACCTTTTGTTGTGCCACCTCCTCCTACATACCCAACCTCCTTTCCCTGAGTGACAGTAACCGTGAGAGGGGTGAGGGATCCTTTTACAAGCATGGAAACCCTAGGTCTGGTGAGGTGAACCTCAAGCTCCGCTGCAAGGAGCCGAGCCCTTGGTTGTGCCGACCATCGAGGTTAGGACCTCCTGTTGACTCCGTCTACATCCCCAAGCACTCTCCTGCATCTCCAGGTAGCTCCTATACTTCTCCTCATCCATTAATTTCATCTTATCTCCACCGAACAGAGCAACCTCTGTTCTTTACATCCCTGCCGCATCTCGACCACACTCCACCTCGCTTCGACTAGCTATCACTTCTACATCTTCTACGCATTCTCCCACATGGCTCCAACCATCAGGTTGTAGCCTCCTAGCAGGTTGAATCCCTCGCTTTGCCGGAGACCTGCCCATTCACTGACCCCCCTGGTTTGCGACACATCTGAGCACCCTAACCCTTGCCGGAGCTACTCCTCCGAGAATGACCGTTTCTCCTGCAGGGTTCGTGCACATGCATGCCTCATCTAGAGGTCAAAGTGGTTCCAGGAAGCTCCAAGTTCACCGTGTCTCCCCAGGACCCTCTCTTTGGTCTTGGGCCCTTTTGTGCCTTCCAGCCACCGCGGAGTATCTTCCTCGATCGATCTACTCCTCTGCAGCTCGAGAGGACGTCTGAGTTGCACATAGTCGATGGAAGATGCTCACCGGAGGCGAGTTCTTCCAGACGACTCCTCCTCCGTCCGATTGGAGCTCGCCCCTTGTCTAATCTCAGTCGTTCAACGATGGGGAGCTCTTGATCGTCATATTCAGCTGAGGATCTCATATGCGCCCTCTATCGACGATGTGGTATCCTTCCATCTCAGTCGTCCGATCATAAGTGGGACGCCATCGTCCGTTGGATCGCGTATAATAAAGGGTAATTTACAGTTAGTCCCTTATCTTTTCTATCTTTATTAGTCGGTCCTGTAAATATTCGTAGTAGCTTAAAATAGTTTGGTAATTTTACAGTCAGACCCTTGTACTTTTCATATTTGCATTTTAGTCCCGCTCCACTGAACTCACGTGTTGTCTCACGTGCTTGACTGGTGTATTTGCATGTATGACCCTGTGTTTTGGACTCTTATGCTTAGAATAGAAACTTTTGTGTATTTGCAGTTATACTCCTGTGCGTTGTTTATTCTACATGTGCATGAATTAGTGGTTAAAATGCAAATATAGCCCTAAACTATTTACATCTGTTATGTTTTCCAGTATTTGCATGTAGGTCCCTATGTGTTGTGTGTGTTACTTTTAATCAAATAATTACTAAATCAACTCCAAAAATGCCACAAAAATTACAGTTAGCTCCTGCTAACGTGTACTATTTATGGTAAATTTTTTGATTTGATTTAATTTTATTTGATATTTTCTAAAAATAAAAAACATTAAAAAAGTGTCCTGTCTATTTTCTAAAATATCAAAAAAATAAAAAAAATTGTTTAAAAAATTCCATAAAAATTAATGGTGGCTTGTCTTTGTGGGCTTTCATTTCAGTACAATTTTTATCACATTATCTTTCATAAAAACCCTACAAAGCTAAAACTTCTAAAAATCCTATAAAAATAATTAAAAATTCTATAAAAATAAAAAAAGGATTTCATTTTATGTGTATAGTTATTTTTATCTACTTTATCATAAAAATGATAACCAGGACGTTTAGCACTTTAATATTTTAAATTTGCCTTTTAGTCCAGGATGTATATTATTTTCCTGTTTTATCTTTCTTTCATTTTTATAAAATTAGATTAAAATCATAAAAATACCATAAAATTACGAAAACAATTTGTATATTTGAAAAACACAAAAATAATTTTATTTCTTATATTTTAGCATTTTTAGTCTTAATAAAAATTGCTCAAGCTTGCCTCTCTTAATTTCATTGCTTCGCTTTCTCACTTTTGAAAATATTAAAAAATTGCAAATTAAAATCACAAAAAAAATATGTATTTATTTCTGATTAGGACTAGTTCATAGGTTTTACTCGTCCTTCTTGTGTTTGACTCTGATCTCTATATTAGGCTAAATAAATAGCGAACTACCTACGTGCTTTGATTGCCTGACTGATTTATTAAGTGGTTTATTTTTCTTGTGACCGAGTCGATTTATTAGGGACAATGGCACTTCATAATTTTCCACCTTAGTTCCCAAAACTCTATATAAAAAAAGATTGGGAACCCATCCGACCCCGGTACCCCGTTTACATTTAGTCCCCAAACTGCTTTCTTCACTTCACTCTGAAAAGGGTGTCACCAGCTCCTCCTCCTGTCTCAGCGACAAAGTATTCTCCCCCTCCCCAGCTACCCACAGCCGTCCTCTTTCCTTCTTCGTGACACCTCTACAAAATACCCTTTTCAGTGTACCGCCAATTTGCTCTTCCATGAAAAGCCTCAACCCCCCCCCCCCCCCCAAGTCTCAAGTTCCTAAATGTGATTCCTCCGCCTCCTTCCAATGCCATGGTGTGAAAAAATCTGGTATTAGAATCCCCTTCTCTTAGCCATTTCTGCCTGGACCTTTGTCTCCATTCCACCTCTTCTTTCCAATCCTCCATCAAAATCATCTTTAAAAGCCTGGATCTCTTTGCCGTCTCCTCCTGGTCCAAACCTCTCAGACCGTCAAGACCATCTAGATGAACCACCTCCTCCCGAGCCTTACCTCTCTTCCATACTCCTTAAGAATGACTTAAATAGCACCAGCTTAGCAGCCAAACGACTAAGAGTCGAACCCACCAGACTCCACCTCCTCACTAATATTCCACCAACTCCTTGAATCCATCTTCCATCAACCAAGACCACTCAAAGTGAAAGAAGAACATGCATTTTCCCTCCTCACCTGAAGACCATATAATGGGATTACGATCCAAGTGAGCCCACAAAAGAGCCCATACCCGTGAAAGCGGGAACCACTCCACCCCCTCAATGGAAAGCAGAAACCTATCCAATACTGGCCTTGACCTCGCATTGCTCCACGTATAAGCACAACCTATCGCATCTATAACTGTTAAACCCAATGAATGTGACATCTCCATAAACTCTATCAAACCAACATCCCTCCCTCCTTCTCTCCCCCAAGAGCGGTCATCTGGCAGCAACGTAAGGTTGAGATACCCCCACCACCACTAGCCACACCCCATCACCTTGGTTAGAGTACATCTGCATCAAGTCTGTCGCTAAAGAACACCTCCTACTGTCATTGGGCCCATAAACATTTGTCATTGTAAAGGAGAAACCATCTGCTTGATGCCTGAAACGAACTGAGAGTGAAAAGGTGGACTTACACTTTGCAACCGCTTTAAAATCATCCTTCCTCCATCCCTTGAGCAGCCTTCCGACCACTTCATGTGCCTCCATTATTGTTGCCTCAAAGCATCGTCCAATGCCCAAATAACAACCAACCTCTACCAAACTGTGAGACAACTTCGTTTCTTGCAATAAGAAGATATCCACTTTGCCCTCACGTATCAGATTCCCGACCCCATGCACTTTTCAAGTCGGCCAAGACCCCTTGCATTCTAGTATAGCAGCTTCATTTAGCAACAATTGAGCTCTTACTAAGTGAAGGTGGTTGCACCACCCCCAAACACTCGACAAATCCTCGATCTAAAGGGCTAAAGCGATTCGACCTTCCCCAACATGAATCTCCAATCTTCTGTGGATGAGACAAAAACACCTGTCGCTCCACTTTCTCCAAGATCTCTACCCTCCACCTCCTTCTAGCTAACTTCAAATCAAACCCCTTCTCATCGCAAGTTCTGTAGATTGGATCACTAGTCAGTTGAGCGGCATTTCCTTTTGACTGCATTTTCCATCTCCATCACTTCTAGCTGCCACAACCTGCTCTAGCTCTGACTGCCAAATATTATTAGTCTGTACCTGAACCCCTCCCCCTATTTCCAAAGCCTACGAGGTAGATTCCACCAACCCCTCTGAGCCAACCGCCATCCACCCCTCCACCACCCCATCACCAAACCCTCAAGCTCTCGAGCCTTAGATCCAAACTTCGCAACCTCCGCTCCCTCCAAGCCTCTGCGCCCTCCGAACCTCTGAGCTTCTGAACTCTCCTAGCCTTCAAGCCAAGTTGCATACCTCACGAGTCCTTGAGCCAAAATCTGCCATTTACTTCGCCAACCCCTCCGCTAACCCCTCCAGACCCACCTCCGCTAAGCCCTCCAAGACAACCCTGACCCCTTCCTGTCCCCATCCCCTCCGCACCAGCCTCTCGATCCCTCTCTCACCATGGGTTCTTCTGGGGATCTCCCTCCTCACCCTATTGATCGAAGTAGACTCCCCCCTCCCGTTGCTTTCCCTTCATCCCACCAATCCCGCCTGGTGTCGCCCCCTCCCAGTGGGACTACCTTCGAGGCCTATATACAGGCCACCTCAATCGCCTCCAAAGTCTTTGCACCGAACTGTTGGGATCAATAATCTCAGGGCCACCCACATGCGGAGCCTCGGGCTGCAACTCCATATTTGAAATGAGTTCATCATAGATTTTCCTCTCCCATACCTTTCCAGCACCCAAGTCCGATCCCAGATCTGATAAAGGACCCTCCTCCACCCGGACCTACGCCAAAGGATCTGAACCATGAGATCTATCCCCACCCACCCCCTTTGCATCCGCCTCAAACTACGGGAACCCAACATGTTCCTTTCCCTTGAATCCCCCTTGAGAATTGTAAACACCCCCATTGATTCAGTGCTTTGCTTTCACAATGAAATTCCATATAACTCACGCAAGATCAAAGGCAGTGGTTTTGTAACACCACGGAATGTCGCAGTGCTCCGAACTGGGCCCTCGTCGGCCGGCCGCATCATCAGTCGACCCTTCACCACCTCCGCCCACGTTTTGCAAAGGTCGACCTCACAAACTTCTGCCTCCCCGAGAAAGTGTTGGAGTATTTGTTATGTGCACCTATTGTGTTGTAGAAGGGTAAATGGATCCTAGAGAAGATCTGTTTACCCCATCCATATGCTTAGTCCCACATTGTCTAGTTGTGGGACTTGGAGGCTCTGTGGAGGCTATATAAGGAGTCCCAGACCTTCTGATACATTGATGAAAAGGAATAGTATATATGCCACTTTGAGGGATTCTCCCGTGGTTTCATCCCGCTCCTCACGGAGTAGGGTTCCACTTTAAATCTCGTGTTCTTCATTGTTCTTTATCTTTTTCCATGTTCGCTTTCGCATGTTCATTTCTAACATGGTATCAGAGCGGGTCTGATCCTTAAGGGTTTCATGTTCTTTTATTTTTGTTCGAAATTCATTTATCGTCTATCTCGTTCAAGTTCTGGACGTTTCAGAGGTTTTCTTTGGCAAGTTGAAGTCTGAAGATTCTGTTTTACAAGAGCAGATGACCATATCTATGTTCTAGGTTTTTTTCATTAAAACCCTATTCTCAACTCCTGTTCCTGGAGACCCAGATCACCACGCGACGCTCCAGATCCGGGTGCTTCGCACTCTAAAATGCAAGATCATATATAGAGAAACTATCAAAAAGAAGTAGTATGGCAGCGATGCATATCCTGCCGTAGCAAGCCTCCAGGCGGAAATAAAGAGAAGGCAACATCGATTTAGGTGGCCTCCTTCGATCTCCAACGGATGCCGGCATCCCTCCAGGCGCAATCCTCCGAGCCTTCGCATCCAGATTGAGCATCTACAGGCAAGAGCGTGCAAATGCACTCTTCTTCGTCAGCACACATCTCCTTGTGATCCCCCGATGCACAAAGGTGTCTCCATACTTGCAACCTCCAGCCGGCGTTGAATCCAGGCGTGAGGCAGTGTAAAAACAGAAAGCTCGTCTTCCCGATCTCCTTTCCACGCACACAGGTGATGCGTGAGAGAAAAGCTATGCCTCCTAGCCAAACGCGTACAGGCGGTGGGCACGTGCCCTCGCGCCTCTTCTCCAGGTGCTTTTGTTGGCAGCGCCTTCCCGCGCATCTTTTCCAGTTCGGCCTTGAGCGCCTCCTGATCGACAATGACACCTCCCACGCGCGTAGCTGCTGCGACCTTCACGCGGCTCCAGGCACCCAAGCGAATACCCTCCCATCTCTGATGGCCGCTTCTTTGACACGGCGGCAGCGGCATTTGCTGAGAACTGTCAAAGGGGTAGCGACATCAAGAGGGGTTCTAGGAACCGTAGTTTTCCTACGGATGAAGGTCCGATGGCCATTCATCATTTATTTGAAAAATGTAAGCAATCCAAGTGGGTTGAGTGTTAAAAAATGAATGGAAAGCCCAACAGTAGGCTGAAAAAAATAAGAGAGGAAGAGTTGGGTCCAACTTTGGGTCGAGAATTCCATGTTTAAAAAACGAGAAAAGTAGGGCGTACATTTGAAAAAGCCGTACGCAAGTATTTTGGAAAAAAAGAGAAAGAGGCGCATACAAAGAAAGACGTAAGCAAAATATTTGCAAAAAAAACGAAACAAAAAAACAAAAAAACAAAAAAAAGGGAAGAAAGAAAAATGATGAAAAGTCGAGAAAAAATGTCACAGCTCAAAAAAATTATTCCGAAAAAAATGATGAATGTTTTGAAAAGTCAAAAAAGTTGTGATTGGCTAAGTGGTTTGTTTTGTCCCCATCATTGTTGTCTTCTCCCAACTTGGTCGATGTCCATGTTTTCCAATAAGCATGGGAGAAAGGGGGAGTATGGTGTAGAGTCATAGGTCTTGTTCTAGATTCAGGAGGCCAGCCATATATTCCAGACTCTACAGTTCAGATTATTTCAGACTCGACAGATTGGTCAAAGTCCATATTCGAGGCATTCCATGTTGAGGCCCATTTTTCGAGTTCTCTAGAGAGAGACTAATTTTTAGACACACATATGTTTGCGATCATTTTCAGATGAGCACATGTTTGCCATCTTTTGTTATGGTCCCCATCTTTTCTTACTGTTTCGGCCAGAGTTTTCATGTGAGCCATAGGGACTCTAGAGTAAAGGACCATTCCCTATGCTATGTTGGCAAGGGTTTTCATGTGGTATCATAGGTATATTAGAGTAGTGCACCATTCTCTGTGCCAGATGGGAGAGACGCAGTTCTCCGACGAGGAGATTTTTCATACTCCATTCTCTAGCGAGTGTGGACTCCGACGAGGATTGCACAACCATGACCCTTTTCAGTTCGGCCCTTTTCAGAGATGGAGTAGTTCTCCACATTATTGTGGTAGACTAGAGTACTCCGACGAGGAGATTCATTTCCAGTTGCAGTGTCTCTGACAGGTACAGTTCAGAGCACATGCTCTCCGACAAGGAGATTCAGATACTCACATTGCAACCCGTTTGTCCTCTTCACCTGCACGACATGAGAAGCAACGTCCTCGACAGCAACAGTTGTACGCATTGGGTTGATATTATTCATAGTATCATGTAGCCTGGGTTGAGTTTCTTTCTGTTTGTCCAAGTTGAGCATTGCATGCTCCAGCTTGAGGGGAAGTGTTGGAGTATTTGTTATGTGCACCTATTGTGTTGTAGGAGGGTAAATGGATCCTGAAGAAGATCCATTTACCCCATCCATATGTTTAGTCCCACATTATCCAGTGGTGGGACTTGGAGGCTCTGTGGAGGCTATATAAGGAGCCTCGGACCTCTTGTATCCATTGAGAAAAAGGAATAGAATATTCGCCCCTTCGAGGGATTCTCCCGTGATTTTATCCCGCTCCTCATAGAGTAGGGTTCCAGGTTAAATCCTGTGTTCTTCATTGTTCTTTATCTTTTTCCGTGTTCGCTTTCGCATGTTCATTTTCTAACAGAAAGAAGCAAGCTGATCGTCGCTACTTCAACGTCTAAAATCTCGCCGAAATAATGCACCCTCCTCCAACCCAATATCGAAGGGCTGAAATGCTGCACTCAGACCACCAAATCCACTTCCTTCCCTACTTCATCATCATCTGACACGATCTCGACAACCAGCGCCACCATCGCGAGGATCTCTCCCGTACATGTTCTATCCTTCTCTAGACGAGAGGTATATCCCTCACCCGCATCGAGTTTAGCATCCGAAATACAACCATCAAAGATATTCAGAACACCACCACCGAAGGAACGCCTCCATGTTCTCGCTCAATCCGCAACAATGCCTTCATTTCATGCTCCACAAGCCCTCGCACCACCACTCGCCACGGACTCACCATCGCGACGTCTCCACCGAAACTCCGTCTGTTGAGGCACCCACATCTGATGTGTCGAGGAACAACGACCTAGAACAACCTCCCTCGTCGATCAGTATCTCTCCCTCCCAAACCATCTCCTTTGCGACTCCTCGAGGGCACACCCGACAATGATGTGCGAAGACAAGACAACAGAAGCACCGCACGGGCCTCACGACAAGATGATGCCCAATGTCAAAGAGATCCGCAGCGAAAGCACCCACAACCAAAAGGCTTCCCTTTTGTCCCTGATGCCGCCCCTCTGCTCTCCTCCCAATACTACGGATTTCTCCTCCTGCCGCTTAGAACGAATGATCACCCACAGTGCTCCCTCGCTGCTACCCCTGAGCTCTCCCTCACCCTCGCTCATCCTCTCTCAAAAACCTTTAACGGCATATGTGGTGACGGGACAACAACCTCAATTTCTCTGCCGATATAATAACATATATGTCATTTATATCTAATATCACATATAAAAATTCATACACACACACACACAACCGAGACATGGCAGAAAATTATGCATAAGCTCTTTATATTGTATTGAGTCGAAGGTTCATCGTAAAAATGGCAAGGTTTATTTACAAAAAAAGGTCCAATTATGTCTCGATTATCAGTTGCGAACCTCATTTTTGTAATGTAACAACGTGAGATGATCTTATTTTTTCTCTCAATTACAAGCTTAAGTGAGCTTTTGGTGGAAGTTTTATGACAACATTAAACCTTAGAAATGAAAATTTTAGTTCTTTTTTAATACATTTTGAAAATGAGGGCCGCAATGAAAAACTCAAACACAGTCCTACTCTGTAATTTACTCAAATAACAATCTACAACCAAAATGTTTTCTCCTTTGCAACTCCTCGAGGGCACACTCGCGCATGATATGCAAAGCCAAGACAACAAAAGCACCACATGGGCTCATGACAAGATGATGCCCAATGTCGAAGAGATCCGCAGCGCAAGCAACAACCTCGATTTCTCTGTTGATATAACAACATATATGTCATTCATAGCTTAATATCACATATAAAAATTCATATACACACACACATAAACAACCAAGACATGGCAGAAAATTATGCATAAGCTCTTTATATTGTATTGAGTCGAAGGTTCATCGTAAAAATGACAAGGTTTATTTACAAAAAAAGGGTCCAATTATGTCTTAATTATCAGTTGCGAACCTCATTTTTGTAATGTAACAAAATGAGATCCGATCTTATTTTTTCTCTCGATTACAAGCTTAAGTGAGCTTTGTGACGTTTTATGGCAACATTAGATCTTAGAAATGAAAATTTAGTTCTTTTTTATTACATTTTGAAAATGAGGCCCGCAATGAAAACTGAAACACAGTCCTACTCTGTAATTTTATTCAAATAACAAATCTACAACCAAAATGTTTTTCTCCAGAACTTCATCACTGCCCGAGTAATTAATTTGCTATAGGAAACTTTTTTTTGTCGCTCTAAAGCAGTTGCGAATAATTAGTTAATAGCATTGTGGTAAAGAAGACGTCAAAATTGGAATTATCAATCCCGGGTGGATCACAGCATTTTGAAATTATTTGAATAATCGAACCAAGAGATTTCAGTTATAGGGGAATGAACTTACTGATTGAAACCTTTTTCCCTCTGCTTTTTTATGTAACACGCTATATTTATCTACTGACAGATTTTAGTTAGAATTTATGTGGATAATTTATGGCGCACTCAATGGATATCTTTTTACTAAATCGTAAGCAAATGGGAGCACTTTATCAGTCAACTATAAGCTAATCAATGTCTCTCTTTTTCGTTTACAGAAAAGGCACCCGTGCGCTTGAGACACGCGGTACATTCCCCAGCAAACGCTACAAGTACAAATATATATTTTTTTGGACGATGAGATGACGGGTATCTCAAGAGTGTGCATCTTATGGTAACATGATTTTTTTCTGAGGTAACGAAGTGTATTAGCAGGTAAAAGACTTGTTAGCATCACTTGGTCTAGTCACTGATGAAAACGGGAGTCATATTATTGTATATTGAGCTGAAAATATCAATAAAATACATGTAAATATGTCTTGTAAATAAACATCACGAAATAAGAACACTTGATAATCTTAAAAACACATAAAATAAACAAAAGAGAAAAAAATCAAAAAAGAAAGAAATAAAAAAGTTGTGTATCTATCTCTATATGTACAAACTTACAATAAAAGACAGGGATAATACACCCATAACCCTGAGTAATTCCTCAATCTCAATCATAACCCTGCATAATCACGAATTACACGAGAAACCCCGAGTAATGCTTAACCTTTTACATGGCATAACCCTGTGTCAAGTGCCGTTTCCAATCTCTGTTAACTTCAACGGAAAAAGTTAATTGTGGACAAATTTGCCCTTCAAAATATTTTATATTTACAAATTGATGTTCCCTCCCCTTCCTCCAGGCCCCTTCCATACGTGGATCTCCTCCCCTCCCCTGCCCGCAGCGCCGAGTTCCACCTGATGGAGAGCCCCGCCCGAGCAGTGCCTCCGCTCGAGCAGAGCAACCCCCCGCCAGACTGCTCGAAGCCCCCTTCCCGTCGCCGCATCCCCTGGCCCAACCCCGCCACCCCCAGCAGCTCGTGGAAGAAGACCCTGACGCTCGAACCCACCGCCCTCCACACGCCCGCCCCCAAGCAGCTTCAGGAAGAAGAACCTCCCCCCCCCACCCCCCGGTCCCTGTCCACCTCCCCATGCTCGAACCCACCCACCCCTTCCCCATGCCGGCGGCCTCCCCATGCCTGCTTGAGCAGCTCCTGGAATCCCCCCCCCCCAACCCCGCCCCCCCCCCCCCCCCCCCGAGCAGCTCGTGGAAGACCACCTCTCCCACCCCCGCCGGCCGCCTCCCCACCCCCGTCGGCCGCCTCCCCATGCCCGCCTCGAGCAACTCCTGGAAGACCACCATCCCAACCCCCACCCCCAAAACCCGAGCAGCTCCTAGAAGAACACCCCCCATGCCCGAATCCACCCCTTCCCCCATCCCCGTTGCGCGAACCTACCCCTTCCCCATCCCCGCTGCGCGAACCCACCCCTCCCTCCCCCACGCCTGCCCCCAAGCAACTCCAGGAAGAAGAAACCACACCCCCCCCCCACCTGACCCCCTCGCCCAGCTCCTGCTCCTCCTCGCCCCCCCCCCCCCCAACTCTGCAACCGCCCCCCGCAAACTCTGTAAGCCCGCCTGCAACCACCCACCTCGGTCGACTCCCGTTCCCCTCACTTTGCAAACCGCAACAAGACATCATGCCACGTATGCTGACTCTCTGCTGGGATTTTTTTAGATTAATCACAACGTTAGATCTTTCATTGGTTAGATTAACTCAATCATGTGGTTAAGTTAATGAAGAAAGTAACGGAAGGGTATAGATGTAAGACGGCACACTTATTCAGGGTCCTGAGCGTAATTCGCGATTATGCAGGGTTATGATTGAGATTGAGGAATTACTCAGGGTTATGGGTGTATTATCCCATAAAAGAACTAGATAAGATTGTAAGTATTGTATATGACATTAACCAAATACCAAGACCCTAAGCCTTGGTAGATTGGATGAAAGTAAGGTAAACATGGAAATCCTCAAAAACAACACCAACACAGTATGCAAAATAGCTCAACGCACATGTATATCATGCATTACATACATACCCAAATGCACACTCTCTCACGTACATACACACACACACACACATATAGGATGCACATGTGAGCCCAGTGTGAATCATTTCCACAATAAATATTATTGTAATTATTTATATATCAATAAAATTTATTGATTTTCACTTTATATTTGAGATTAATGAATGGCACACACTTATAAGATCCTTTCGTACAATTAGGATTATGTACCATGACCATCTTATAATCATACAACCATTGATCCAATTATTGGATCATAAAGGCTGGTGCTGAGATGATATCTAAAGAGTTAGATTGAGGACACATGGAGCATCATCAAATGATTGTTGAGAAAGGATCTCCATCCTCAGAAGGAGATGGTAATGCTTACTCCGATGGCTGATATCTGACAGACCTCTTGATGCATGTCCTCTATATAGAGATAGAGATTTCAAGGCATCATCCTATGGTGTATATTATCACGGTATAGGCAGAAATGAGTAAGTCAAAGAGTTTTCTTAATGAGAACGAAATATCAAAGACCTATATTGTATATTATCATGATATAGGCACACATCCTCAAATCAGAGACATATGTGTTGATATATGTCTAAGTATGTTTCTTAAGTGTACTATTAGGTCGATGGTCTAATCAAATTCTATACACCGACGAGCTGATGTGCATACAAGGACATATGAGTAATACGATCTCTCCAAAGGAATCATACAAGTTCACTACTGAACTGGAAGGCATGAGCTCACTAATGAGACATTGGGACTGATGAATCTACGATTCTCATTCTTTATTCTTTTATCTTAGCTCTTCTTTTCAACAAAAACACATGTAAATGTTTGTAAATATAATAGCTTAGCATTCTGCACGTCCTTGTTAATAATGCATAATTAGCTGGTATTTTTGTGTAAAATAAAGGAACAAAGAAAAAAGAAAAAAGAATGAATGTATTTAGAATAAATACAGAGTGATCCAGACCCCAAGAGAAGGTCAAGCCTTGACCTGATCGCAAAAAAAAAAGTAGAGAGACATAGGGTTCACTATGTATTATGCATATCATCTATACATGTACATAATATTTATCTATTTATTTTAGACAAAATAAAATTAAAGTATTCTTTTACAACCGTGTATATAAAATTAGATATAATATAAAAATAGAATAAAAATTAGAAAAATAAAATAAAACCAAAAATAAAAGCGTCCAACTTTTGTGCAAAATACACTTGTACACACCACACTCACTATTTATTTTATACTATAAATAATTTATAAAAATAAAAAATTTATTTCGTACTCTTAAAATCATGTCGTAGACAAATAAAATATAAAATAAAAGTATTTTTTTGTAAAAATAATAAAATAAAAATATATCTACATAATACATAGGTATATTATACATGTATATAATACTATATACTATATATACATCTTTTTATTTTTCATAAAAATAGTTAAAAATCACTGAAGAATAGTTTAATAAATATAAATATTTTTATTTTATACACTTTTTATATTAAATTCATTTGTTATTTTTAATTCTATTTTCTTTGAATTTGGTAAATTCTTGATTCTAATTGGTCCAGCTAGGATTGTTGACCCTGGTCAACATCCCTTCCCAGTCGGGTAGGTCGCATTCTTCTTGCTGGAGCGTTATCGTTGATTTTTCACGTCCAAACCCAATCACCCTCTCCTCTCGATTTTACGCCCGATTGAATCCTGAACTCCCATTATCCTCGTGGATCTCTAGGTGCAACCGGATCAACTAGGCTTCCGCATATGCCTCCGATCTTTTGGACCCTTGACTTGGCCATAAATGGTCTCCTCTGCCTCCTGCATGAGGTAGCTCATCCCTCACACCACTGTAGACCCTAAGCCACCTTCCTCGTAGTGACAGCCGTTGGATTAGTGTCTTATGACCATCCAGATGTGCCTGGAGACTCGTAGCTCACGACGTGGTCGGAGCTCCATTGCGTGAAGCCTCCCAGCCAGCCGCAGCTCGGTTAAGGTCAAGACCTCGACGTTCACCTTCTTATGAAGATAATGAACCCATCCGAACCTTCAAGTATCTGTCCTTCCTTCCGCATTTCCATCTTCGATCAATCTTTTTCCAATTCACACCGCCGCCATCACCTTTGCTCTGACCAGCTGGTCGGAGCCCCGTTACAAACCCCCACCCGTTTCGATCAATCCCTCGACTTGCCCCGCATATTCTCGCGACATGATCACACTCAACCTCGCCCATCAGAGCCTGATTAAGGTTTGGACCTCCATCTCCTGCCTTCACCGAAGGTCGTCCCCCATTCCATGTCGCTTCTTTTTTTTCAGCCGTAATAACCAGGATCGGAGCTTAGTCTTGAGTCCCCTCTACCCTCTGCAGGCAGAGATGCACACAAGGATACCACTTAGGATCCCAAACTTCTCAGGCAGAGTTCTGATAAATCAAAAAATCAGCCCTTTAAGAGTGTTATTTTAACACTGAAGATGTCATTGCAGTCGGGCCGAATTTGGTCTATCAAAGACCATCTAAGTAATTTGTCCATAGAATAAGATGGCCATAATTTTATTTTACTTGGAAGAAACTAAGGTCGAACTCAGGGACGCGAGCCTGTCTCGTGATTATCTGAATTTTTATCTATCTAATTAAGTGTTGAGTTAAAAATCAATAGGTCAAACAATGCTAAAAGACAAGAATATGCATTAAAACAAAAGCAAACATGCATTTTTTAAGTTTTGTTTTATCATGCTAATAAATGCAACGAGATGTAATCAAAATATGCCCTAAATCAGAGTAATGAGCCAATTAAACAATGAATCAATTTCAGGTTTAATTGAGATGACAAACTTGAGTTGAACAAGGCATAAGTTAAGTAATAACAGACACATGGCGATCAACATACTACATCAAAATTAGTTTGTCATATAAAATAATCATGCCATTAGAAAGTTCATCAAACAAGCTTTAAAAAGAAACTGAAATCAACTCAATCGGAAATACGAAGCTCAAGATATGCTAAAATGAAGACAAGGGCATAAACGCAAGAAAACTTGAAAAGATAATTACAAACAGGTCCCTTGGAGGGACTAAAATGCAATAAAAATAAAGATCAAGGCCTTCCCTGTAAGAATCCCACATGCACGGGGGTATATTTGCAATTATTAAAACCCGCAAGGGCCAAGGTGCAAATAACCCCAAGCGCATGTGGGTGACACGTGTAGCAGGACCTATTTACAATATTGAGAAATCGATAGGGCCTTTGTGAAAATTACCCAGATGGCACGTGCTATGCACGCGTCGTCCAGGTTCGGAGAGATGCTCAGGCTAGGCAAAGGCTCGGTCAGCCTCAAGGCTCGGCTCAGGCTCGGAGTAGATCGAAGCTCTGGTGAGGCTCGGCATAGGTTCAGAGCCCCCATACCTTAGCTATGGCGCCACGGCTCGGATGTTATCTGAAGTTGACGCGTGGCAGCTCGATCACCGTTGGATCTCGAGGATCCAATGGCACCTGGGAGAAGGCGCTCATGGACGACGTGGACGCTCCTTCGCCGTCAGATGTGTTCCGAAGAGGAACATCCAACGACAACCGTACCTCCGTATTCGGCTGCAGCTGACAGCGGAGTTCGAACTCCGGCGAAGGAGCCCAAGCTCCGCCGCTAGCTCTTGGTCACGGTGGTCCTCCCCCTAGATCCCTGGGGCTACGTCGCGATAGCTGGAGGATTGAGGAAGACGCCGGACCTCCTAGCATATACCATCAGAGCTTGGATCATGGCGGTGAGGTTGGCGATGTGAGCGCCGGCAGAGCTCCGGCCGTTTGAACGATTCGAAGACCTGCAATGATTTAGTCCACAGCAGAAGCATGGTGCAAAGTGCTCGTGCGAGGTGAATGAAGTGGAGGGATCTTATGAACGGAGAAGGCGACAGCCCTGAGCTCCTCCGTCGTGGAGGGCGTAGGAGATGGTCGGAGGTGATATGGGGTTGTATAGGAAGGTAGAGAGATCGGGAGCGTGCGCGTGGAAGGGGGTGGTGAGGCGAAGCTTGGGAGGTAGTCTATGGAAGATGGAGATGAGTGACAGAACCTAATTAATTAAGTAAAGATCACAAAAAAAATTGCAAAGGAGGTCAGAGGTCTTACCTGAGATTGGGCGGAGCGGAGGCTTGTGCGTGAGCTCCAAGGAGGAGCTCTGGGTCATCGTTGAACTCCCCCAACCGTGGGGAGCAGCTTGGCGGACTCGGAGCTCCGCAGGGCTAAGCCTACCATGGCTTAGGGTCTCATCGGAGACTCCACCGTCGTCGTGCCTTCAATCCGACCGCCCCCTGTCACGGGGAGGCGGAGATGGGCTGGGTGGAGCCCCACGTACAAGTGGACAAGTGTGGACGAGGGAATTGACGGAGTATTTGAGGGAAGAACATGGAGGTTTAGGCTGGTGAAGGAAGTGGATTTCGTGGATGCGTGGGATGAAGGAGAAGGAATCATGGGTGGTGGAAGCATGCATGAGGGTCGTGGTGTATCAGAGAGCATCGAGGGCTAATCGGATCGTGGAGATGATGGCTGGAAAAGCGGCGAAAAAGGAAGGGCGAAAGTGTCTTGCGAGGTGGAGAACGTGGGATAGAGGGGCGTCGTGAAGTAGGAGATGAAGTACGGGCCGTTGGATCTTGCGATCCAACGACTGGCAGATGATTTCTAACAAGTGGTTGAGATTTGATCAATTAGGGCGTATTGAATGTCCAGATTAGGGCGCTAATTAGTGGCTTTGATCAAGCCTGGATGAGATCGGGTGGTGATGGTGCATGCCACGTGTCGCACTCTGGAGAAGGCGATGGCAGACGGTGATGATGAGCGTGCGAAAGAAGATCGGATTGTCATCATTTAACGTGAAGACAACGGCTGAGATGGGGCAAACAAAGATGATCGTGAGGTGCGAAAGGCGCCGCGCGGCGCAAGGAGGGGAAGGCGGGCACGGGCGGCCGAGATAAGATCCAGAGCTTGATCAGACGACATGGAACAAGGGTGCGTGTGGCGATGGAAGGGTCATTGGATCAAGAAGAGATCCAACGGCCAAAGATGCAGGCGGATGATGCAAAGAGGCCGGGCAATGTGGCCCAACCAGAGAGGGCCACATGCCCAATCAGATTATTGCACAAGAAATTTTGAATTTGGAGGGGCTAAATGGTCGAATTTGAGAAAACTCAAAACATGAAAGTTGTAGATCACAATGAGATCTACAAGTTTCATGTTGACCAAAAATATAGATGAGGTCATCTGAAGACACAAAATATTTTTTAGGGTATTTTTAAGGCTAAAAAAACCACGAATTTTCGTTTTGACATTTTTGTGATTTTTAATTTATTTAAGACTCTGATAATTACAGGACTTTATCTGATTTTTATTGACACATATTTAAGAAAGGGGTTAATAATGGACAATTATGATGATGAAATCAGGTTTCATCACCCCCTATTCTTAAACTATGCTCGTCCTCGAGCATCAAAGAGAATGAATAAGCTGGATTAACCCCCTTGTGCATGTGAGTACATGATCTAATTCGTTCAAGTCTACTCAACTTTAGAGGTCCAAAATTCTAGAGTTCAACCCAGCCTTAATCAAGAGGCACCCAATTCCTCTATTTCTCCAGACTCTCTCTGATGTACATATACACTAAGGATATGAAATTTAGTGTTGATTGCAATTCTGAGACTAGAGTCGAATCGTCACCCAAAGTCTTGGTCCAAGAAATTCTCCTAAGGACCCAATGCTCAACACTAGGGAATAAATCAAATCTTGCATCCAGTCCATCATCTCTTTAGTTGTCAGACTTAGAAAATGTAGATGGAAGGCCAGTAATGGAGGGTATGGTATTGCATCATTTCTTCTCTCCCTCTCAATTGAACAAGGATTCTCTCCCGTGCCTTTTTACGTAAAACAATTTTTTTTGGTGTTGATCAGTGCATCCGTCAAGAGAATTTGGAGCCGTCTGCACTTGTTTTCCTGGGAATACACCGAGGTGTGTCTCTTTTGAGTACCTATCGTACCTTCGACACCCAGACTTGTAGCATTTACGATGCAGAGCCCTTTTTGGTGCAAGCCCGACTCCTGGTCCTAATAGCGGTGGTCCAAGTGGACACTTTGAAATGGTTGGGAGCGCTGCCTTTGGGTGGAAGCTCTTTGATATTTGTCTGTGGAATGAGAGCTTTTCTTTTCCCTTTCAGTGATTTGTATAATTTTTGGCTAGCTCCTCTGCTTTTACCAAGAGTTGGCGCACACTGATCAACATTTTATATTTATTTCACACCCTGGCACTTAGGTCAATGTCAAGACATTAGTATGAGAACCAAGTTCTCATACTGGCTAAAATTGCTGACACTCAGGTTTCATGAAGCCTCCAAAGATTTTATCCCATCTTCGAGCATCATTAGATCAAGTCCAGACTCAAATCCCTCATCCCAATCCCTCAGGTAAAAAGTCAACTCATCTCATTAAAACCATAGTCATGCATGTGATGTGCTGATCGTATTCTTAATGTTCCGAGACTAAGCATGAAATATAGCATGCAAATCTAGAAATTTAGGGGAATGTGGATGATTAAGTCTAAGACCCTGATGGTTAAGGTTGGTTAACCAAAAATATCAAGACCTCATAAACCGAGTTTCCTTGAACATTTCAGATCCTGGGTGAGAGTGTAAAATAGAGGATTAATCCAACTCCTTCATTCAGAAACTTTTTTTTGACCTTAAGAGATATTAGCACTGCCTAAACTCAATTAAGTAGATGCATCTGCATCCAGCCAGTATGGATGTAAGTACAGGTCGGAGCATGTTGCTTGAGGACGGGGCCTTACGCGATGTCCTCTAAACCACCCAATCTGCTAAAGGCGAACCCTCACTGAACGCGGCTACTTAATTGGGCTTAGTAGTCACTTAATGACTCTTAAAGGGTTTTTGTATTTTCTCATTTTTATAGAATTTAATTTAAAGGTTAAAACAATGGTTAAACTCAGCTTTCCTTGAAAAGAGAGAAAATTTTCAAAACCATGTTACACAATTAAAAATTTTCAAACATTTTTCAAAAGATTTTTCAAAACAAGAAAAACTCATTTTTCAAATCATTTTCAAAAATATTTTTATCAAGATAGTGTAACATAGTATACAAAAAGTCGTGAAAAACATTTGAGTCCACTTAGTTCAAAGGATTTTACTTTATCCAAAAAGTTTTAATTTTTCAAATTTTTGCTAAAGTAAGTATATTGTATATACGGTATACCACCCAATATTTAAACTTTGCTATGTCTTCATAGCACTAGATGATACAAGTCCATAGGTCTATTTAAATATAGAGAAATATACGGGAACTAAGGGGGGCCCCCCTATACTTAGGTTAGAAATAACCTAAGTATAAAAGCAAGGAAAGATGAGTAGAGAAAATCACAGGGGCTCGGGTCCCCCCTATACTAAGGCTGAGATTAGCCTAAGTATAAAGATAGAGATGTGATGTTGGGAGAGACCCAAGCTGAACGAAGAAGATGGATGGATATACACATGAGTGGATGAATCTACGGAGATGAATGGAGTGTTTAAGGCTCTGGGGAGTGTATCGAAGCAAACATGGCTCGATCATGCATACAACACCCTTTAATTTCACCAACTCACACATGAAACCAATCGAAGTTGGTCTATTATCTTGTCGGTTTTATTAGGGATAAAACATTTGATCTTTACGCAGAAAAAAATGTCAAGTAAAATCAATGCGTAAACGAGGGTGTTGCTCTCCCAAAACAAAATTTTACTCCATTTTTTGTTGGCTTGCAATAAACAGTCCCAATTATTTGCTTAAGGTTATCAATGAATTAAGGGTGAGCACAAAATCAAGCAATCATCGTCTACCGTTCATTCCCATTTTCCATTAACCTAGGTGATCAAGCTAGGAGGGAAAACCGAGAAAAAAACCACGTAATCGATAAAAACCATGATCTAAGCTAAGCGATAAAACATGCAGTGACTTGGAGAAAATACGAAACAATTTAGGGTTGTTTTAAGAACTAAAACTCATGTATGCAAGTCTGTCAAAAAGCCGCACCTAATCATGCTTCTATTAGCGGAAAGAAAGTCTATTAGATTTGGCTAAGTGAAGCGAGATTATGCCGGTCTAATTTTTAGTGTGTCCTACCTACGAGAAAGCACGTAAAAAAATTGAAAATAAAATATGCTCAAAGAGCCGCGTGCCTGGTCCTAGGTCGACACTCAAGTGGGGCGATCCCCACACAACCACATATCTTCGTTCTTTTACAACCACGAGCCTTCGATCGAAGAGCGCTGTAAAGACGATTATTACAAAATGAGATGCAAAATGACACTTTTTTTTCTCTTCTTTTCGACTTGCTCCAAACAAGCTTCTGCGGCTCCATGCAGCGGGAAGCTAAGCGGGAAGCTCATGCTCCTCACCTCCTTGAACACTAAGGGTCCTGCCACAAAAGAAACGGTTAGAGATCAATCGTAAGAAAAACTTTTATAATGTAAAATAGATGAACAGATTGACCTATTAAAAGAAACACTTAATTAAATAAATGAAAATCCAGAAAATACAAGAAATGAGTCGTGTCCCCGGCAATTGGCGCCATTTGATAATCCGAAAAATCGACCCTTTAAGAGTGTTATTTTATCACTGAAGATGTCATTGCAATCGGGCCGAATTTGGTCTATCAAAGACCATCAAATTATTTGTCCATAGAATAAGATGGCCATAATTTTATTTTACTTGGCAAGAAACCAAGGTCGAACTCAGGGACACGAGCCTTCTCTCGTGATTATCCGAATTTTTATCTATCTAATTAAGTGTTGAGTTAAAAATCAATTGGTCAATCAAACAATGCTAAAAGACAAGACTATGCATTAAAACAATAACAAACATGCATTTTTTAATTTTGTTTTATCATGCAAATAAAATGCAACGAGATGCAATGAAAATATGCCCTAAATCAGAGTAATGAGCCAATTAAACAATGAATCAATTTCAGGTTTAATTGAGATGACAAACTTGAGTTGAACAAGGCATAAGTTAAGTAATAAGAGACATATGGCGATCAACATACTACATCAAAATTAATGTGTCCATCATATAAAACAATCATGCCATTAGAAAGTTCATCAAACAAGCTTTAAAATGAAAATGAAATCAACTCAATCGGAAATACGAAGCTCAAGATATGCTAAAATGAGGATAAGGGCATAAACGCAAGAAAACATGAAAAGATAATTACAAACAGGTCCCTGGAGGGACTAAAATGCAATAAAATAAAGATCGAGGCCTTCCCTGTAAGAATCCCATATGCGTGGGGGTATATTTGCAATTATTAAAACTCGCAAGGGCCAAGGTGCAAATAACCCCAAGCGTGCGTGGGTGACACGTGTAGCAAGACCTATTTGCAATATTGAGAAATCGGCAGGACCTTTGTGAAAATTACCCAGATGGCACGTGCTATGCACGCGCCATCCAGGTTCGGAGAGATGCTCAGGCTCGGCAAAGGCTCGGAGGAGGCTCGGTCAGCCTCAAGGCTCGGCTCAGGCTCGGAGTAGATCGAAGCTCTGGCGAGGCCTCGGCATAGGTTCGGAGCCCCCAAACCTTAGCTATGGCGCCACAGCTCGGATGTTATCTAAAGTTGACGCGTGGCCGCTTGATCACCGTTGGATCCCGAGGATTCAATGGCTCTGGAGAAGGCGCTCATGGACGACGTGGATGCTCCTTCGCCATCGGATGTGTTCCGAAGAGGAACATCCAACGGCAACCTGTACCTCCATCTTCGGCTGCAGCTGGCGGCGGAGTTCGAACTCCGGCGAAGGAGCCCAAGCTCCGCTGCTAGCTCTTGGTCACGGTGGTCCTCCCCCGAGATCCCTGGGGATACGTCGCGATAGCTGGAGGATTGAGGAAGACGCCAGGCCTGCTAGCGTATACCATAGGAGCTTGGATCATGGCAGCGAGGTTGGTGAAGTGAGCACCAGCAGAGCTCCGGCTGTTTGAACGATTCGAAGACCTGCAATGATTTAGTCCATAGCCGAAGCTTGGTGCAAAGTGCTTGTGTGAGGTGAATGAAGTGGAGGGCTCCTATGAACGGAGAAGGCGGCAACCCTGAGCTCCTCCGCTGTGGAGGGCGTAGGAGATGGTCGGAGGTGATATGGGATTGAGTAGGAAGGTAGAGAGATCTGGAGCGTGCGCGTGGAAGGGGGTTGTGAGGCGAAGCTTGGGAGGTAGTCTATGGAAGATGGAGATGAGTGACGGAACCTAATTAATTTAAGATCACAAAAAAATTTGCAAAGGAGGTCGGAGGCTTAGGGTCCTCACTAGAGACTCCACCCGTTGTCGTGCCTTCAATCCGACCTCCCCTGTCACGGGGAGGCAGAGATGGGCTGGGTGGAGCCCCACGTACAAGTGGACAAGTGTGGACGAGGGAGCTGAGGGAGTATTTGAGGGAAGAACATGGCAGTTCAGGCTGGTGAAGGAAGTGGATTCGTGGGATGCATGGGACGAATGAGAGGGAATCGTGGGTGGTGGAAGCATGCGCGAGGGTCGTGGTGTATCAGAGAGCATCGAGGGCTAACGGGGATCGTGGAGATGATGGCTGGAGAAGTGACGAAAAAGGAAGGGCGAAAGTGTCTTGCGAGGTTGAGAAGTGGGATAGAGGGGCGTCATGAGGTAGGAGATGAAGTATGGGCCATTGGATCTTGCGATCCATCGGCTGGCAGATGAGCGCTAACAAGTGGTTGAGATTTGATCAATTGGGAATGGTCCAGATGAGGGCGCTAATTAGTGGCTCTGATCAAGCCTGGATGCGATCGAGTGGTGATGGTGCATGCCACGTGTCGTACTCTGGTGAGGGCGATGGTGGAAGTTGAAGATGAGCGTGCGAAAGAAGATCGGATGGTCGTCATTTAACGCGAAGACAGCGGCTGAGATGGGGGCAAACAAAGATGATCGTGAGGTACGAAAGGAGCCACGTGGCGCAAGGAGGGGAAGGCGGGCACGGGCGGCCGAGATAAGATCCAGAGCTTGATCAAACGGCATGGAACAAGGGTGCGTGTGGCGATAGAAGGGCCATTGGATCAAGAAGAGATCCAACGGCCAAGGGATGCAGGCGGATGATGCAAAGAGGCCGGGCCCACGTGGTCCAATCAGATTATTGCACAAGAAATTTTGATTTTTGAGGGGTTAAATGGCCGAATTTGAGAAAACTCAAAACATGAAAGTTGTAGATCTCGATGAGATCTACAAGTTTCATGTTGACAAAAATAAAGATGAGGTCATCTGAAGACAGAAATTTTTTTAGGGTATTTTTAAGGCTAAAAATACCACGAAATTTTCATTTTGACATTTTTGTGATTTTTATTTATTCAAGACTCTGATAATTACAGGACTTTATCTGGTTTTTACTGACACATATTTAAGCAAGGGGGTGAATAATGGACAATTATGATGATGAAATCGGTTTCATCAAGTACCTCCAGGGTACCCTTCCCGTCACGCACATCCAGTCGTCGTCGCCTCCATCCGAGCATCCATCGGACGCGGATTAGCTCCACGACGTAGCCGGCACCTCTCCGATCCTTCATCAGAGTGTCGTATCCCCTCCGATGCTCAGTTGAAAGTTCGTCGGGGTCTTGTTCTTACATACCCTTTCTCCACCGTTGGATTAGCATGCTCCTGCCAGATTGGATATGAGCCGCTAAATAGAGGCAGTTTTGGGACCGTTAGATCTGATGCATCTGACCCCCATGTTTGAGACAGATTCTGAGCCGTTTGATCTGCAGCAGAGGATGATCAGAGCCGTACGATAGCAACTGCCTCGATGCACACCACGTACCCCAACTTAGGCATATTTTCTTTATCAAACCTGCATGTTTGTGTTTTTATATTTATTCCATTTAATAAAAGTTAGTTAAGTACATGTACAGTTTGGACCTCGTAGTTTTGGTAATTGTGTTTAAGTCCCTTTGAGTCTGAAGAGCGCGTGTACTCACGTGATTTCTGGGTTATTTGCACATTCTTTTTTGAACTTTTATGGTGTTAATGCTTGAATATAATATAGTTTTTAGAAATTGTATTTATACCCTGTGCGTCATACATTGAGCATGTACATGAATTGATTGGGATATTTGCATATTAAATCATAAGCTTTTATATTGTGTTATTCTTTGGTCCCGAAACTCAAAGTAATTGTGAATAGGTCTCTGTGAACTGTTATTTATTGTATGCTTTCTATTTGGCTCAATAAATAGTAAATTAATTCTAAAAATTCCAAAAAAGTACTATTAGCTTCCTGCCAGGTGTATTTTTTATATGATTTGTTGGATAGATTTGATTGCATTTCTATTTTTGAAAATTCAAAAATCCTTGAAATAATCCCTATTTGCCTTATAAAATTATAAAAATTTGAAACATATTTTAAAAATTCTATAAAATTTCTTTGTGTGCTTTTTGGATATTTTACCTCTAGTTTTAATTTCGTTCAAAAATTCATCATAAAAACTAAAAATTACAAAACAACAAAAAAACTTATAAATTTATATAAAATCAAAGAAAATTTCGAAAATTGCAATTTCATCTTTGATTTGTAGTTTTATACTTTTATTTATCATAAATTTGCTAATCGGGACTTTAGGGCATTTAAGTATTTTAAATTTACAATTTGGTCATGATTGTGCACTGTTTGAATTTTTAGCTTGTTTGATTTTTATAAAATCACTAAAACATTAGAAAACCCTAGAAAAATTACCAAAAACATATAAAAACCAAAAACCATAAAAATATTTTTAGTTTTATTTTCTGAGTATTTTTGAGTTGTTTAAAAATTCTAAAAAAAATTGTTGCGCTTGTTTTCCTTATCTTGTGCTTATTTGCCTTTACAAAAAAAAGAAAAAATTGAAACTAAATACATTAAAAATCATTTATCTCTGAAATTTGACTACTTAGTTCTTTTAATCGTGCTTCTTGTGTTCGACCCTAGTCGTTATACCGTAAATAAAATAGCGAACCACTTAAATTCTTTGATTGCTTGATTCATCTATTAAGTGATATTATCTTGTCATTGATTGCGATAATTGATTTGGGGTCACAATGACCTTGGATTATTTTTCTTACTTAACCCTAGTTGTTGGATGCGTCTTCAGGGACCAAACCAGATTCTATCGATGGCCGTCTTACTTTGGAAGCATGACAAGATTAGTAGGTATGATATATGCTTTTGGAAGCATATGATCAATACCAACTCCCAATGATTGGATGAGAAACTTAACGATATAATCTGAAGAAGACATTTCAAATAAGATCAGAACTTCGGGTTTTATTAAGATCATCTTATATGCAGGATGAATGGGTATTAGGAATAGTTGAGGGTGATGTGATCTTAATCGATTGTATAACCATGACATATCCATTCCGACGGAGTGATGAAACAAATTTGGAATTTAGTACTCCACTCAGTAGACTAGTTATCCTATCTTGGTCTAAATATTAGAATATTGATTTGAATGTGATTCGGATGCAATGAGAAGATTGGATATTCTGTTTGACTTGATCATGCATTCTCCGATCTTCTACATTTGGATGTGATATTAGATCTCATTATTCAAATCACTATACATAAAATATACATTATTCATGTCCTTATCTTCCAAGTATCATTGAGAAGACATATATATTCTTGAAAGAGTTCTAGAATCGTTCCATAAGACACACACACACACACATATATATATATATGAGCATTGGAAATTAAAAGAGAAATAATGATAATTAAATTTGATTTAATTATCATAAGTAATGCAGACGTAATTCACATTATTTTGATATTTGCAGAGAGACATCATAGATAATTAAACTAGATTTAATATCATAGATGAAATTAATGTTGATAGTACTATCCATAATAATTGTTGATAATATGGACATTATCCACACTATCATATAATTGTGAATATGATTAACAATTTAAACATTAATGTAACTTGGATTCACATTATAAAATTTAATGTAAATATGATTTAAAATTTATTATTGGATGGTAGAATATGATTCATAAATATCACTAGTTTAATTGTAATTCTCACAAATAATTTGGAATTATTTTTGTGATAAATTGGTTATAAAATCATGCAACATGCAGAAACTTGGTTGTAATTAAGACTACAACAAATAGAAAAGGGAGAGAGACAACACACTCTTAATATGGAGTGGACGACCATGGTGGTCGTTCATCCATATTGGGAAGGAAGCTCACTACTTTCCTAATCCTATGTGGTGGAGATTGATTTTGAAGAGAAAATTAATTGGAGATGTCTTAGATTTTATTTTCTTAAATTTTATTTTTTAATGATATTACAAACTAATCTCAACTATTGTTTCTTTTTTAGAAGTGCACTAAGAGTGCATCCTAACCATCTAATTAATTATAAAAGAGAGGCTAGCCATAACTCTCTTAGTTCAAGCAATTTGTTGCAACAACCACATCTCTCTCTATATATATATATATATATATTATATATAAATGCCATAAGTCCAACCTCACCAACATAAATCCTAGTTGGCAGTGTCCCTTGTCCTAGGTTTTGTGACCAAGGTATTCGTCGTGCTGCCTTGTCTGCCGGATTGACTACTCATGGTGGTATGTCTTTCCCAGCCTCCTCATACACTTGAAGAAGACGTCAGATTTTGTGAAACAAATCCGGAGATTCTCTTCTCTGATCATTTCTTTGAATTGTGGGAAGCACACATCTCATCTATGTGCCCGCAAGTGCTCTCTAAGTCGGATCGGGCATGAGACACATGGCATCTTCTTTTAGAGACTCGTAGATAGTAGTCATGCTTCAAGATGTAATATTGGTACTCATGTGATCTTGATGAAATGTATTAGGTATCATCCCATTCCATGTGGTTTCATCTAAAATTTTTAATTATTGTTGTACCATTGATTGGTATGACTAATCGGCCTAGATTGATTACGATTTGATCTCCATAGTTCTATGATGTGTGTGGCATGATCCCTCACCTTCAATTTGGTATAAAGCCTTGGTCGAAGGTCTTGGATATGATCCAAGTCCTAAGGAATAAGATTTTGGATTTCGGATGCATGGGAATTGTTGTTTTTTTTACATATATGCATTTTGAATGATTTACTGCATATGTGATATGACTACTGTTTTTTCCTGATTTGGATGAATATTTGGGATATTAAATCATGTTTAGAATGTTTGAACATTATTAAAGAAGATGTACCCAATATTGGCAACGATCAAACACTAATTTTGGATTCGAAAAGTTTATGTTAGTGTCTCGTTTTGCATGAATTTCGTTACTACAATTTAACGGATTTAATTTATGATTTTCTATCATGAAACTTCATGAAAAACACATTATTTATGTCAAGAATCAAACCACCAAACTGATGGAATTTACTTCACAAGATTTGAGTCTAATTGCCCTAGATATTCAATATTTAGTGTGATTGGTCGAAAGATAATTAGATTATCTAAATGGCATTTTGAATTATCTTTTCATTCAAAATAAATAAAGAAAACTTATTATTTAAATAGATTATATATTGTGTCATTTATTTAGATAAATAGTTGATAAACAACAACTTGATTGAATGATTGCTTCATGACACCCCTCAATAGGAAACTACAAAAGTTGTAGTTAGATAATGCTCATGAAAACAACTTTATTACTTGACATCACTTGAAATTTAGGGAAATTAAAAGTTTTAAAATTCCTAAATTCCGAGTGATTATTATATATTATCATATGGCTCAAGAGATTGATAAAATTCTTGAGTACAATTTGTACCAATTGTGTTGTCTCAAATTGAAATGGTGTGGTAACAGCTCGTGATGCGAGATCTTCCTATACTGCTTCATCATCTGTAATCACAAAGTAATACTCCTGGTGGATGTCCTTCTCTGCCTCTGTCATATGCTCTGAGTCGGTCATCTTATCTAAGCACTCTGAATCTCTAGCTCCGGTCTCCTTGATTGTCTCTCACTTTCACCCTCGACGTGAAAGTTACCTTCCCACTATTATGGTCAGACACCACCTTGGTTGTTGCCAATAATGGTCATCCTAAGATGATGGGGGTATCTGTCACGGATTCAGGGACCTCCATGTCCAAAACCACAAAGTCCATGGGAATTTCAAGCCCTGAATTGTGACGACAACGTCCTTAAGTAACACCTACAACCTCTTAACAGATCTATCGGCAAACTGAAGGATTGTCCTGCTCTTTTTAAGAGGGACAAACTCGAATCGATCGAGTAAGGCAGCCGTAAGAAGTTTAATTGAAGAACCTTTGTCTAATAGGGTACGATCAAACTACTGCTCATGAATGTAGCATCTGACATATGGAGCTCCTGTATCAGGTCTCTTGGCTGGCAATTGATTCTGAATAGTAAAACATGTAGCATGAGTCAGCAATGGATCTCTGCAGTATGATTCCTCTTCTTCTATGTATAGTGGTCTTCTCCTCAAGTGCTTTCAGAAGAGAGGGATGTGCTCTAGTGCATCCTGTAGAGTCAGTTGATATGGAATCTGTCGATCATCTGCAGACTGAACTCTAATTGATGTGATTTTTTTGGATTTTCTATTTTCTTCCCCTGCGCTAAGCGGAGTGCTTGAGGGAAGGAGATAGATGGACCCTCTTCAGATAAAGGGTTAGGAATAGGTTCCTGCTGCTGTGAAGGAATGGAGCCCATACAAGAATCATCATGCAACATATATGGACTCTGAGTAGATGAAGAAACCATTCCTTTATTCATTTTTGGACTTTTTGATATTGTCCTGAGATACAAAGACTGGAGGAAAACACAACTGAAATAGAAATGGTGGTATCAACACCACCCACGACATCAGTCTGTGCGAAATCAGCATCTGTTCTCTGGGCTCAGCATTACATCGAATGGTGGCATCAGTATATGGAGAGGTGATAGTCTCAGTACCGTAAACTAGATCATCATCCTTGGTGGTGTCAGCACCAGCATCATCAATATCATCAGCGGTATCAGCACAGCTATCCTCCTAGTCTGACGCTCTTGGATCATCATGGGGTTGTCGCTCAGACGAGGCACCGCCGGTTGGCATCCTACCGCTCCCAAGTGTCACAACATCAGCATCAAATATGTACGCAGAAATATCACCCAATGAATCACTAGGAGTGGTGGTCTCTGTAAACTATACCTGCTCAAACTTCCTCTTCATATTATTTAGATTTGGTTCAATCTGAGCGGGTATGGTGGCTTTTCCCCTTTATTATTTCCCTCATCTCTTATCGGAACTCGTCCATCTCCCACCATAAGGATACCTGCTCGTCTGAGAGTACGCGGGCTAAATCATCAAGGGATTGGTTCTCATAGGCTGGTCTATGAGAACTGGATGGGTTTGCCTTGCTGGAAATGAGGCTGGCTCTGCTGGTACTGGTGAGGGGGAGGCTGAGAATATTGTTGATGCTATTGTTGCCTCCACTGTTGTCCTTGATGATGGGGACAAGGCCCCGACTGGTAATCCTACTATCGTTGGAAGTATTGGGCCTACTGCTGCTAGCTGCTCTGACCACTCGGAGTTGGAGGCTGTTGTTGGGATGATGTGCCTCCGGTAGACCACCTGAAGCCTGGATGATCTCGGTGTGTCCCGGGCTGCTGCTGGTCATACCAAATCTAGTTGACTTCCATCAATGGCGCCTTCTTGTAAGGGGGATGGGGAAGAACTGTCAGTGGCTGATCCTACTGATACACCACCATTCGAGTGTCTTGAGATGGTGGTGGCTGAGAGTAGTGCTACTACAATGGCTGAACCAGCTCTGCCTGAATTGGTGAACCTGACGGTACTAGGCAGAGTGCTGGGAAGATCTGCTGCTACTGGGATCAGTTCGTGACCTAGGACAAGGCTGAGAAGCCGTCTATGCCTCTTGGGAGAGACAAAGATATGGGTCTTCATGTCACTAAGGAGTCCGTGCCACAAA